>JARYHS010013630.1:359815235-360085145 GCA_031002005.1 Vandiemenella viatica | reverse complement strand
TGCAACCGCTGCCGAATGGCTTCTTGATCCAAACAATACACGCCATGTCAGCAGTTCATCAACCAAGAGCTTTGAATAATTTTCCTTTTTCAATACGACAGTTATTGTCAGCGTACTTTTATTGAGACTCGTAATATTTTGATTTCATAATTTAACGTGGTGGGTAACGCATTTACAAGTAGCAACATGCTAAATACTTGTTACACAATACCATCTGTAATATGTATACGTTTAAGTCAAAAAATACTTTAAAGTTACAAGTTGACTACCAAGATAATTTTCTTTTGTATTGCTCATTATTTTAAAATGCTCTTTATTTAATTTAATTTACGTTAATAGCAATGGAGCACACGATCCGGTGACAATTTCTGTACACACCCATCATCCCCCCCTTTCCTGCTCCATCCTATATTTGCCCTCTACAAATTGTAACTTTAAACTCTTTCAACGTTTTTGGTAAAAATTCATAATTTCTCTTAGTAACTTATTCCAATCACTGACGCTCACACCTAAAAAGAGAATCTTCCTATATCCTAGTGCCTGAAATCGAGTGCCAGCTTGTGATCATGGATTGATTAGTTTTCATTCTTACACCAAATATCTTTCATGCCTCATCACCAATATATTCCTTGTACACCCCATGATCCTCTCATCCTCCTCCTGTCTTGCAATGAATCCCATTCTAGCACCTCTATTATATCTGTTACTGATGGCTTTTTGCGGGATTTCCAGAAACAAATCCAGCAGCCCTTTTTTGCACCCTCTCCAACTCCTGCATTTGATACTCAAAATGTGGGTCCCATACTACACTGCCATACTCGAACAATGGTCTGACCAAAGTTTTGTAACCTAATTTCTTTACTTCTCTCGTACATCCCCTCATCAATCTCTCCAACAAGTACATAATTTTGAAACCTTTTCCTACTACCTGTCCAATGTGTCCTGCCCGGTTAAGCTTGTTATCAAATGTAATGCAGAGATATTTACATTTAAAGTCTTCTACAAGCAATTCTTTCCCCATCTTATTATTATAATCAACCTTTAGTTTTTACCTGTGTATCTAATAAGATGACTCTTTGGATTTATCTTCATTCCATGTTTACCAACCCAACTAGATATCCTGTCCAGATAACACTGCACCTGTTTTCGGTCCCCTGCTGTTTTGATTCATTTATATTGCATTAAGTCATCTGCAAGCAATCTAATTTCTGATAGTAAACCATCAACACAATTATTAATTAGAATAATGAATAACAATGGTCCCAATAGGCTACCCTGTGGCACACCCATTTGTACTCCCACTTCTTTTGATACTGCATTTCCTACCGTAACGTTTTGTTTTCTACCTTTTAACAATTCTTCTACCCAGAAAATCACTTCCTCATCCACTCCAACAGTTTTTACTTTATTTACTACCATTTTATGACTCAAAAGCCTTTGAAAGACTAGTGCTACACTCTCAAACTGGCCTCCCTTGTCCATTTCATCTGAAATATCTTGCATATATCCTACTAACTGAGATTTTCATGAATATCCTTCCCTAAATCTATGTTGCCTACTTGAAAACCACTTATGCTCCTCACTTACGCATTTCTGATGTGGTTACGTATCAATCTACCCATTAATTTGCCTACCACTGATGTCAAAATGATTGGCCTATTGTTGTCGACTCTATTTCTCAGCCCTCCTTTATGTACCGGCACTACTATCACACTGTTCCAGTCCTCTGGTAAGCAGCAACTACCCATCTGCAGTAATATTATCTACACCAGCCCCTTTATATTTTTTATTTCCTTCATGGTATTCTCAGGATGAGTTTCAAATTTTTCGGCCTGCTCATTTCTAATTGTGTTATTAAGCTCGTTATCTCATTTAGACCCTTCCGTTTCTGATTCATTGTCCCTAATACTCTCATAAAACCAAAAATACAAAAAAACATGGTCTTATCTATGTTGCGTTTGTTCCGTACATTAAGTTAGCAAGTCAGAGTGATCAAAGAAATTGTATTAGCTGATGATTTTTATTTTCCGGTTTATCCAAACTCGGAGAAGATTTTATTCTGATTAATTTTGAACTTACATTGGAGATTTGGATCACTTATGGAATCTCCAACAACTGTGGGTGCTATATAGCTATAAGAGTGTTGTATCTATAATTCAGACAAAATAGATTAAACTTACATGGCGTTCCACACCATTTATATTCATTTACAAACTATTTGTAATTTAGGTGTTATTGCCTATCTTTACTGGACAGAAAAAAACTTTTGTTTGTTCTGGTTTAACGACTGGCTGACTGTGGGGTCATTAGAGTAAGGAATCAATTGCTGTCAAGGAATGGGATGGAAATAAGTTAGCTCATAAAGTCGTGATTTTGGGAAACTATGAAAAATCTGAATTTGACTGGTCTAGAAGTCGAACCTAGGACCTTCAGAATACTAGACCAGAACCCTGATCCACCATGATCGATGTTCACACATTAAGCAATTTAGAATTTTGTTATTTGTGTGGCGACTAGTGCTTAAAAACTTTTCTAGTGTTAGCATTTACAGAAAAGATTTTTTAAATAGATTTTACGCGTATTCGATCTCGAGGTCAATAAGGGTAGGAGAGGACTGGGGAGCAAGGAGCGGGGTGGATTTCGGGCATAGCGCTTTGAATGAACCATCCCGACACTAGCCTGGAGTGATTTGGGGAACCATTGAAAACCGAATTCTGGATGGCCAGTCGGGAATCGAACCTGCATACTTCGGAATACGAAGCCAGTGCTATGAAACAAGTGTTAAGTATGGACTATCAGAAATAAAGAAGATAATTAATATGGTAAAAGTAAAGGCAGTGGGTTTTCACAGCTTTTAAGCAGCACTCCCGTAGGGTTAGCGGACGCATAGCCCCGCATTCCTATTTCCTGACCGTTGGCAATAGAGCGACACGGTCCGGCTCTTTTTCTTTACCTTCCCACGGAGTTTCCCGCACGGTACTCTTTTGACAGCAGTCTGAAAGGGTCTGGGAGGCCATTCTGGACCTTCAGCTTCCAGGAAAAATCCCATTCGCCCGAGTCGTAGTCAGACGCTCTACGGCATGAGCTACGCTTCCTCCCAGAATGAATATACTTTTCTAACAATACTCAAATATTTATGCTAGGGGAGAAACGATAAAATGAAACTAATGGAAGTATGAAAGAAGATGTGAGATTCACAAAGTTAACAGAATAAGGCTAACATATGGCTTGTGACATTCATTCTAGTTCTTCTATCACATTTTTTACTTAACATGGAAGTGGGAATGTTTTCTGAAAGAACTGTATTGAGAAGAGCCTCTATTCAGAAGGAGGAACGAGAAACACTTAGCAATGTAGCTAATTTTTTTTTCTACCCCCTAGCTGATAGTACTGGAGTGTCCTTCCCGCCTCCCCCTGGTGTGACTGAGCTGTGGTCCCGCGGGATTACCAGTCAGTAGTCCCCAGGGTCCGATCAGGGAGGACTGGTATTAGCTCATGCTCGCCACATAGCATATGGTCTACTGACTGAATTATGTCGCGCTGCTGCTGCCTCGGTCTTCTGCTATAACTGAATATTAATTTCTTGCTGAGCTCCAGAGTGTTATTATGGAACAATGGTAGATTGTTTGACTCAGAATTGACACGTACTGTGTTCGAACCCCACTATCTGCTGGGAATTATTGAAAGAGTTTTACCTATTCTTTATCTTTCCGAAGACTTCCTTTTTGCATGCGAACTACTCTAGATATTTTCCGCAGTTCGGTCTCCATGTTAAAACGTAGGTCCTGTATACCTAATAGTATTACAACAAAAGGTTCTGTGGCTACGGTAGAGATATATAAAGCCAAAGATAAAACTATTTGGCGCCAAAGGAATAACGAGAGGTCTGGTATCTCAGGAGTTGAATCACTTACTTTAAAAAATATGTGGTTTGGTTCAAATCCCAGCACAGCCCTGAATTTTTAAGAGATATTGTTTGATCATCTGAGCTACGGCAGAATGCTTCGTGGTTCCGATTCCACGCTAAACAGTTGGTCCCAGAGGAAAGAAACTAGTCATCCTATCGCTGACACAATGGCGTAGCTTGCGTCCTTCGTGTTATAGACCAAGTTATTTTTAAGCCAATAATATTGAATGAATATTATTACACCTGCAATAGAAGATTTGATAGCTCCCTGGTCGAAAGCTCTCGCGTTTGAAATTTCGGGGTTCTGGATTCATATGCTGCTGTGGACAGAAGTTTTTAACAGCTTACTTGTTAGTTTTCTTCACGCGAGAACTCCTGGAAGTTCCACGTATTGGATTCCAGTATAAACGGAAAGTCCAGCGACGACTACAAATGTTAAACATTTTCACATTATAGATATTGAAACACGCTGTTAGAATCAGTATGATAAGAATAGTCCAAGATCTTACTGCATGATATCTACATCCATCTGTTATTTGATTGAAATGCAAATTTTATGTAGAATTATTAATAGCAGAATACGATTCAGCCGGATTGCCTATCAAAATATGGCCGCAAGTACTTTTAATTAAATTATTTAAAAAACCGTTAACTTTTTTTTTTAATTTAACTATAATTTATTTCAAAGAGAGACACGTAAAGAACATAAAAAGTTTGGGTTACCTATGTAAAAGAGGTAGCAAGTAGGGATTGCCAGCTGTTAACGTTAGCGCAGCATGGTGCAGTGCGCCAATTCCTACGCGCTTTTACATATCTTTAATAGCGGCAACCGATCCTTGCGTCCTCTTTTACATAAGCAACCAAAACTATTTTTGTTCTTTACATGTCTCTCTTTGAAATGAATTATAATTTATTTAAAGAAAGAAGTGAACGAAATTTTTTGATTTTTTAATTTAATTAAAAATACTTGCAGCCATTTTTTGATAGCCAACCCAACAGAATTATATTCTGCTACTAATTATTATACATAAAAATTGCATTTCAATCAAATAACAGATGGACCTACAAATCATACAGCCGTATCTTAGGCTATTTGAATATTACTGATAATTAAATTTGAGCTTACATTCCAAACACAAACGTCGAGCGCGAATCGAATGTACACAAGCCTTCCAATTCTGAATCAACTTATATGAAATAATTGTTATGATGCTGCCTGTGTAAAAGGAAACGAAAAAACATCTACAGATTCTGTTTATTTTCTCGTCTGCTTCTATAAAAGCTCACTAGCCACCTGCATAAAATAAAAACCAGTAGTTTTATTATTCGTTTCAATTACCAATGTTGTAAAGAAAGACAGTGTAGAAAAATGAAACAAATTGTATATATGCATTTTTTACCTTGCTAGCCAAAATACAGTTATATGCAAATTATCCCATGAAAAAACTTTGAAATTTTTAAGAGCGCAATACTGATCCAAAAAAAAACAACAAAACAACCAAAAATTTTACAAATATTTTTTAATTTTCCATTTATACATCATATAATCAGTTTTGCGCGATTTAAACGACAGAGTCATCGAACTATAAATTCTCAATTCCATAAAACTGGACGAGCTTTAGCAATGCTGTGCGTAAACGATATGTTTACATATTGTGTTTTTTATTCGTACACTATGTTTTAGCCAGAATGTTGGTTCTGCCTCAACACTTCCTGAAATCTAAAAAACATTTAGAAGCCGTGATAAGCTGCGTAGCGTTGTGTGCTTCCAAACAGGTCTCCGTAGAGGTAGATACAGCTTTTCTTTTCGTTATTTGAAAAAGATTGCGATGTTAAAGACCATAGCTACTTCACAAACAGGATATTTTTATTGTTTAGTAGCGTTTCTGAGGTATTCAACGATTTTGTGCTTCTAATATAGTAAATATTTGTTATGCTTGTTGGAAGAGATGCTGTCTAGTCAGCAGTCTGTTAATGAATTCCCATTGCAACTGTCTGTACGTTAACAACAGTGTCATTTGATTAAGATCTGCTTTAACAATTCGTCAGTAAATTCTGTATTTGGAAATACTGAAATTTGATAACGTCGCATTCCATTTATCGATGGTAGTTTTTTTTAAATTTAATTTAATTGAAATGGAGCACAGACTCCGGTCAATTTCCCTACACACCCATCTTTCCCCTATCCTTCACCCACCTACATTTGCCCTCTACAAATTTTATCTTTAAATTCTTTCAAATTTTTCGGTAAATTATTCATCGTTTCTCTTGGTAACTCATTCCAATCGCTGACACCCTTACCTAAAAAAGAGAATCTTCCCACACCCTTGTGCCTGAAATCGAGTGCCAGCTTGTGGTCATGGTAATCTTTTCCCTTCCATGCACTACTTTTCATATCTATTGCAATATCTTTCCATGCCTCATCGCCAGTATACGCCCTGAACACTCCCACGACCCTCCTCATCCTCCTCCTTTCTTGCAATGAATCCCATTCCAGCTCCTTTATAATATTCGTAACTGATTGCATTCTGCGATAATTTCCAGAAAGAAATCTAGCAGCCCTTCTTTGCACCCTCTCCAACTCCTGTATTTGATACGTAAAATGAGGGTCCCATATTACACTACCATATTCGAGCAATGGTCTGACCAAAGTTTTGTAACCCAATTCCTTGACTTCTCCCGTGCATCCCCTCATCACTCTCTCCAACAAGTGCAGAACTTTGAAACCTTTTCCTACCACCTGTCCAATGTGTCATGCCCAGTTAAGCTTGTTATCAAAATTAATGCCAAGATATTTACATTTTAAGTCTTCAGCAAGCAATTCTTTCCCCACCTTATATTCATAATTAACCTTTTGTTTTTTATTTGTGTATCTAATAAGCTGACTCTTCTTTGCATTTATCTTCATCCCATGTTTACCAACCCAACTAGATATCCTGTCCAGATCATCATGCAACTGTTTACAATCCTCTATCGTTTTGATTCTTTTATATAGCATTATGTCGTGTGCATACAATCTAATTTCAGATAGTAAACAATCAACACAATTATTCATTAGAATAATGAATAGCAATGGCCCCAATACGCTACCCTGTGGCGCATCCATTTTTACTTCTACTTCTTTTGATACTACATTTCCTACCGTAACGTTTTGTTTTCTACCTTTTAAAAATTCTTCTACCCAGAAAATCACTTTCTCATCCACTCCAATGGTTTTTACCTTATTTACTACCATTTTATGGCTTACTCTGTCAAACGCCTTTCACAGATCTAGTGCTACACTATCAATTTGGCCTCCCTTGTCCATTTCATCTGAAATATCTTGCATATATCCCACCAACTGAGATTCGCATGAATATCCTTGCCTGAACCCATGTTGCCTGCTTGAAAACCACTTATGTTCCCCACATATATTTCTGATGTGGTTGCATATCAATCTTTCCATTAATTTGCCAACCACTGATGTCAAACTGATTGGCCTGTAATTCTCAACTCTATTTCTCACCCGTCCTTTATGTTCCGGTACTACTATAGCACTTTTCCAGTCGTCTGGTAAGCAGCAAGTATGTAGAGTCAATTTAAATAATATTTCAAGATAAGGTACAATGTCAGATCCGGCTATCTTTAAGATATCTGTAGTAATAATATCTACACCAGCCCCTTTATGTTTTTTCAGCTTTCTTATTTCCTTCATGATTTCCTCAGGATGAATTTCAAATTTTTTACTATCTTCATTTCAAATTGTGCTGTTAAGCTCATTCTCCGAATTAGACCCTCTCGTTTCTGAATTATTGTCCCTAATGCTTTCACTAAACCAGTTACTTAAAATCTCTGCCTTTTTCAAATCCTCAGCAACTTCTTCTCCATCCTTATCTATAAGTGTCTCTACACGCTCCCTTCCCCTCAGTTTCCTGATATAGCCATAGAAATTTCTAGATGCATCAGTCAATGGTTCTCTTGCAGTGACAATACTCTTCATAAACCCATCTTTAGCCACTTTCTTTGCTGTTATTAAGTCCTTGTTTAGTTGTTTGATATTTACGATAATGATGTTAATAAACTGATGTGTTCTGGGACCTTGGATAATTGACCCACTCTTTATTTCTGATGTGTGTTGGTTGTTTTAGATATTAATTACGGTTTTAACTACTCTAAGTGCCAGAATCGTTATCCGTGTCGTTCATTCAGTGTTGTCGTCACATATTGTGATACATCAGCGGACTCTCTAAGCCCCTGCTTTCAGACTAGCATCAAAAATTATAGCCAGAACGAGTAGCAAAATCATAGTAAGAAAATGCACGATCTTCTTCCTTCTCGTCGAGGAAGGTGTCGTCGACCAGGGGGACACAGTAAGAGTTCGTATTATGTACGTAATGTCCCTCTACATTTACCACAATAAGATAGTTGATATGTGTCTATTGGATCATAACAGGAGCAAACATTTTGAAATGGCAATCATACATATGTTATAAGTTGCTTTGTGTGCCTTGTCTTTAATGAAGTCTTTACCAAAATTACCTCTCAGTGTTTCAATATGCATGAACGCTGTGACAGCATCTCACACTATTCGTAAGCTTTTGAGAATATTGGCATTGGTGTAGGTCCTCCAAAGAGTTATTCGAAGCCATTTAAAGTATTCTTATTTTACTTAAGTTACTTCAAAAACAAACGGAACTTATTTAGACTGGAATTATCTGGGGTAGGTTATTGCTTGCGATCGCCTTTTCTCTCAAGAAAAGATTTTCAACACTGTAAAGTATGTTTATTTACAAAGCCAAATAATGTCAAGTACGATGAAATTATTTAGCTGTGTGAAGAAAAACTAATATCAATCTTTGTTGCCTGCTTGGCTTCATTATACGCTTTTGTCGATCATTTTTCCCTCTTGCAGCTAGGTATTGATAGAAAACAAGAAGAAAATTTAGAAAAATTACGGTGCTGTACCACTGCATTAACGAAACTCATTTCTTATAAGTTTAAATAGGGGCGTTTTACTGAAGGCAGAGAAATCAAGACGTAAAGCAGCCAAGGATATCGTACTAATCGCTGCGATAGAACAATGTTGTCGCTATGAATCTCAATTTGGTACAACAGTTTCTTTCTTTACTTCTTTCTGGTGAAAACAGGAGCGAACAGTGATTCTAGATGGAAAATAGTTGCTGTTATAGAATGGCTGTGGCTTTTGTAGTATTAAGCTTATTAATGAAATAAAAATACTTTCCTAAACTCTATACACACATTATGAATATCAAATATTTTGATTCTTTAGATAGTTTTCCGTTCCAAAAGCGAAACGGAAAATATTTCAGATCGCTTCTCAGAGGCCTCTACCTCGTAAGCGAAATAAATTTCAAACTTAAAATCTGTACTTAGTTTGTGGTTCGTTCACCCAAAATTGAATATCGCTCTTAAAATTTTGTAAACTTGTTTTCTGTGGTGATTAAATAGAAATAAATGAGGTCAGTGTGCGGGGTATTGAAGTTTAGAGTTCTTCAAGTAGAAGACCAACAAAATGTGGCACTCAAAGATTTACATTTCAGACGATTTTGGTTTCTGGGTGTATCTCAAAGACTGTTACATAGGATCTTGAAATAACAAATATTAAAATTAAATAATGAAACAAAAAATACTAAAACACGTGAATATAATCAAAATTTAAATTATAATCGAAAAAAATCAACTGTTTTATGTTGATCTTTCATTGTTATAAATATTAATGCTATTCATTGAAAGTGATTTTAGGTCAGAGTACGTTGCTAAATAAGTACAATGTTACAATGTAATCGTCCACCCTAGGGATCGTTGAACCCTTTGTACCGTACAAGGGCGAAAGAGTAAATATCACATGAAATTGGATGGGCCCATAACATAGGTTGTTAGAAAAGCTAATTCTATACTGCAATTCATAGATCGAATTTTGAAGATTTGTAAGGTGTCTGTGATGGAAATAACGTATAAAACTCTTGTACAACCTCATTTGGAATATTTTTATACTGTGTGAAATTTTAAACAAAGAATTAATCAAGGAATTCATTAATTAAACCTAGAAGGTCCAGAGAAGAGCCGCCGATTTGTAACCGCTTGCCACAGCCCTTACGAAAAATGTCACGCATACAACTAAATGTATAGATAAATTTATTGAGTGACATGCGAAGAAATTCTGTCATTTACGAATGGAAAAAAGTACTTTCCTTAACAACGTAATTGGGTCTCAATGATAGGATAGATAAGATAAAGGACATATGGCCCATATTAATTCTTCATTCCTTTGTGTCATTAGGGCTTGCACAGAATAGATTAGTTTACCTCAGTTTTCTGTGAATTGCAAAATATAGATATACACAATGTAGCAATAATTAATTTGAGTAGAACTGAACGATAACATCTGCAGTGTGGTGCGGCTTTGGAGAGGTGTGGATTGGAATGTACAGTAAAATTTAACCTGAAATATGCAATCTTTTCAGGTTATTACAATACACTACCCTCTTGTTCGAACGCGCAGTTGTGTTTTTGTGTATTGCTGTTACAAGTTTCACAGTTGAGGTGAAACTCCATGGTGGTTTCGTCCGAAAGATGAAAAAGAGTTTTTAATCAATATGCACAGAAACAAGAAGAAAGAATTTGTGTTGGGATATAATCTTTCCAAAAAAAATTTTTCATTGCTTCGAAACAGTATATTAAAATCTGTTGTTTATGTGCATTTAATTGTGAAAAATATTAATTGTCTCAGTTTGCTATTTTCAACATTAATTAACTATCAATGTTGCTTTTTCAAAATTCCTAAAAAAATTATTTTAAAAACCTGACAATCAAGGGATTTTAATAATGTCGTTTCTGAATAACCGAGTCTTAGATGAGAACTGAAAAACTGAGTGTGTACACGGAGTTTATAACAAATACAAGAGTGTTATCAATAAATGGTTGGTACTTTACGTTAGTGATTAAAGTTTGGAGTCACTCATAAAATTTATATCAGAGAAGAATGGAACAGGGCCTGCTGTCGAAAATAGCTCGATTACTCCGATTAGAAATCAGGGAGGAAATCAGAGAATAAAGATTATATTGTCACGTGAAGGTGTTATATCTTTTTTTCTGTCTTCGCTCTCTTTTCTGAATTGATGCAAATCTCCATCTATTCCTAACTTGCGTTAACCTTTTCATCTCAATATATCAGTCACAACCTACATCCTCATTTATTTGCTTATACATTTTAATCTTTTTCTTCCTCTGCAGATTTTTTTTCCATTAACAAATTAACCAAGCCCCGTTTGTCTTAAAATGTAACCCATTATCTTGTAAATTTTTACTACGAGATTCTATCACATCTTCTTTCCTCATCCATCATTTCAAAAATACTTTCATTTATTAATTTATGAATCCACTTAATTTTTATCATCCTTCTGTAGCAGCATATTTGAAATTCTTTTACTATCCTTCCTTCTGTGTTACTAAACTCCATGCTTCACTGGCCTGAAGTGCAGTGCTCCGTAAATACAGTCTTAGAACATTGTCTCTGTGTCGAATATCGATATCTCAAAGCAAAAATAGATTTCTCTTTTTCATGAAGAGATCATAAGGAAACAATAAATGAGGCTGTGAATGCGCGAAGATTAGGGAAGAGCAGATAAATGGTGGAGAATTGATTTGTGAAAATATTCCACGTATGCACGACTATTGCAGTATATTCTTCCGTCTGTTTTAATTATTTAAGATCACAAGTTTTACCCTAGCGCAATGTTTCTTTTGTCCCGGCATCGATTAATATTTCCGGATGTATCAGTTAATTGAAAGCTCTAAAAAAGTGTGTTTCTTTTTTATTTATTTTTTTTTTTTAAAAATAGTTCTGTTTGGAGACTGTAAATATGGATACAAGATAAGCGGTGAAGACAATGATGTCAAATGGTTGGCGTGGAGAACTATTTCTCATGTGCGGAGCAGATTTATGGGGCAGTTTAATGGACTCCAATATCTACACGCGAAGAGAGTAAGCGTTTATATAGCCGGCCGGGTGTATCTCGCCACCAACTTTTTACTGTTTCACCGCATATGCAACTAACGTCCCACTGGATTCTATCTTTCTGGTTGGACAAATTTTGTGACGTATTCGGCCCTTCCTGATGTGTTTATCCTTCAAATGAAATACTTGAATTTTATAGAACAAATAATTGCGGACC
Organism: Vandiemenella viatica; assembly: GCA_031002005.1. Taxonomy (NCBI): domain Eukaryota; kingdom Metazoa; phylum Arthropoda; class Insecta; order Orthoptera; family Morabidae; genus Vandiemenella; species Vandiemenella viatica. The sequence continues at coordinate 360,073,064 of JARYHS010013630.1, read as the reverse complement.
AATGAATTCTTGTTACACTTTTTTCTTTTAAGTGTAAATAAAAACTAGTTTAGCGAAGTTGTTGCAGAAAATTCATTATCAGTCGCTGCGAAATCATTATATATCATAAAGATATTATTTTGTGGAAGATAAAAAAACTCGTAAAACCGGTAGGAACCTAATTATTAAAGGTTATTTTCGTGTTATTAATCAATAGTCCTACATTCTGCTGTACTCAGAAAGACTACAGTTTTACATATGTCAGATACATGAACAACAGAATCTATTGACTCTAAAAATTAAAGGAAAAAATATGAAAAGCACTGTAGTAAACTGTAATTTCGGCTTTAATACAAATCAGTTACAGAAATAAAATAAAATGTAACATGACATCTCAAAGATGTTATAATCTTTCATCTGTAATATAATAATTACATGACGATAGGTACCTAAGGAAATGTCAATCTAGAAAAATATAGAAGGTTTAATGTAGAAACAATTGTTTATTATCTTTAGATACTAAGTAAATAACCAAATATTGTTCCAAGTACAGTATTCTTTTTTAAAAAACGAAAATTTATCTGTATTTTAATGTTTCCATTACGATGACAGAATCATTTAGAAACCAGTAATAGCTTAATCTATAAATAAAAAACATCTTCTGGTACCAAGGAAAAATTATTTCTTCTATATCTCGGGAAACCATAGCAAACAATAGTAAAAGCAATAAGCTTAAATCAATTTTTTTCCATCTGTTTTCTCTGCCAATGATCCGAAATAAAGCAGTCACACCACCTTTTTCTCCTTTTTTTTTTTTTTTTTTTTTTTTTTTTTTTTTTTTTTTTTGTACCTGGTAATAGGCCCATATCAAGTAGAGAGTGTAAGAAAAATTGTTTTAACGCCTGCACTGAATTGCGGTGCTTCAATAGAGGCTCAGGTGAGTTAACAACAATGCAGACCAGCTTATGCAAACACTGTGCGTCTGTACTTTTAGGGAGACATCTTTATGGCCTCTCATATGCAGCTTTTAAATTTCAGTGGGAGCAAGATTTCGTAAATACTATTGGTTTTTATTGGAGAGTACCGTCTTGGCATCCTCCGCTATTTTGTGGCGGGCAACCAGCAAAGTATTTCTGACACCTTCAGACCAGTGTTTCCCAACCTTTTTTGGGTCATGTCCCACTTTTAACCTTTTTTTTTGCCCCCATACATAATTTTAATAAAAATAATTATTTAATTACTAAAGAAACTCATATAAGTTGGTTTTTGAAAGAAAACACTTTAATATTGTCATCAAACACAGTAAGTAAAATTAAAAAACATATAATGAAATACTAAAATTCAAATTCAAAAGATTTTTAATAAAGATTTATTATGGCAATTAAGTGTGACCCTTGCCCCCCTAAAAAAACCAAATTGCCCCCCTGTGGGGCGTGGGCCCCACGTTGGGAAACACTGCCTTCAGACTAAAATGACGTAATCGGCAAGTGGTAGAGAAAGTTCGGGCAATAACAGCTCTTGCCGGCAATATTATTAACTTTTGTATTTACTTTTTGTATGTTGAGCGTACCAGCACAGCGAGCTTCGTGGTCGATGATATGATAAGTTGAGCGATTTCGACACCCTCACTAGCACAGCGTACGGAGGTTGCTTCAGCAGAAAGTAACTTAAGTAGAGACACTCTTGCTGATTCGCCTTCAAGTCTACTTAAACTGCGTATCATAACTCCGTCTCCATAGTTTGTTACCAGAGTGATAGCTGTCAGCTGTTCGGCGCATATTGCAGGGTCGAATAAACAAGGAGATGTCTCAATCAACGGAAAGCTGCAGACCAGAGCTATTCTTCGTTGTGAGGATAGCTCGACCTTGCTATCGCTGTGACTGAGAGACAGCGATAAAAATTCATTCGTGAGCGAAAACTTTTGTTTACAGTAAGTAAAATGCCTTTGGTTTTCAGTAACTGCAAACACTACAATGTCAATAAATTACTTTTCAAGTTTCCAAACTCATCATTTTTGTGTTGTAACAAAGTAAATCAAATTTTAAACTTATATTTATTGATGTTATTAGGCACAGAAAAATTTCGTGTGATTTGTTTATGAATTATAATTAATAATAACTTTGATTTTTCATTTCACATTGCTGTTTATAAACGTTTGGCCAAGAAGTATTACACATACGTAAAGTACTAGTTTTCAATCTTGGTAACAATATACTCGTATGAATCACTTCTGGAGCAGTTACGAGCTGTTGGAAATGGCTGCACAGAGGTTCTAGATGGGACAGAATCCATCGATGCCAAAATTCTATCGGTAAATGCCATTAGCAAAGAACTCATTAAGTGTAATTAACAAAAAATTAATGTAAGTAATTAATTGTTAGTAATTAAGAAAACGTATTTTTATTCTAATATTTATATATAAATTGGCATTAGCCCTCTTGTTGATAGTAACTGATTGGTTTTTAAATTTATTGGGAAATTTGGTGTTTGATAAAACTAAATTAGCTTCTTCCCTTTACATGTATGATGGAATTTCAGTTGTTCCCGAATTTTTACTAGTATTTTGAACAGATTTAGCATCCAAATCATACAGTTATTAACAATTTACCTTTGGTGAAATGGCGTCAATAGAACATTTTTTTTCTCACTTTAGTTAAGCAAGATGGCTTCAATTTCCGATAGTCATTGAATCTGACCAGGTATTATGGATGGTTGGTTTCAACGAAGTTTTGCAGTGGATAATGTTTGTTGGTGAAAGAGGCGTGAAAATAGTTCAAAAGACAAAAAACGTGATAACTGACTATATGAGAGATTAAGAATAAGGTTAAATGCAATAAAAAATTATTCTTGCCAAGGACCGCTAACAAAGCTGTGTAGCACTAGTCTGGAGGCTGGCCTACCACGCTGGTGGGGGTCTGGTGTGATGACGTCCGTGGTGTGAAGACGGGGCAGCAGGAAACACAATCGATACACACCGCAGGCTCTCGCACCTGCGGTATCGCCTCCCTACTAGCGGCGCTGTAATTCATTACAACTTTCACTTGCTAAAACACCAAATTACAGTTGCAGTTGGCTTGCGGTACGCGCACATCATCATAATACTGCTACCAGATACTTTTTTTATTTTATATTTTTAATCCAAATCAGTCTCAAAACTTTTTATGTTTAATTTAAAGATTCATACTGAATAATACAACCGATTTTTTAAGTGAAATTTAACAACATTATGTTTGTGCACATAAATGTTGGTCTTTGTTTTATGACGCTAATCTTCGGTAGTGCTTAATTAAAGGATCGTAAATCCATGCTCATTTCGTAAGTTTCCTCAATAGTGAACCGTTTTCAAATATATGTGATAATGAGACAGTCCTTCGTAAGTTTGAGTTATGTGTATACATTTCTTATGACGTCTCACAGTCAGCATATTAATATTCTGCTACTAATTTGTCCAACTGGTTCTTTCGCGTAGCATCTCAGGGTAGTGCTGCTTCTTGAAATCACATGAGGAGAAAGTAGGGAACGACAATTCATTTGTATTAGAGTTTCATTTCCTCATTCGTTAGATTTTTTTTGAGATTCTAAGTGCAAATACAAAAAATCAACAAAGATTCTAAAGTTTGAATTTTTTTTTAAAATCTAAAGTAGTATTTTAAACACTTTATGCAATCGTGATATATTACGCTAGTAGAGAGGAGGTCGAGGATCAAAATAACAATGTTAATTTTTATTTTTATCTAAAGTATAGGAATTTAAATAAATATTTTATTTTTAATTTACAAAATGAAAAAATTGATTTCTATAAAAATTTTTTTATTGTTTTCATTGTGTATAATAATGAAAAGAATATTCTTATTTCTGTCGACTAAATAAATCCAACTGCGAAAGATCTGAGACCCTCAAAGGGATCGCCACCTGTAAACGAAAAACGTGGCGTATAAGTGGAGTTACGGGACAGTTGAATGAATAACTCGCCGCACACTAGATTAACTGTTGTAGAATAATTGTCGAGATTTGTTTTTCTTGTCGCAGTAGTAGTATTTTGTCTGTAATGGAGATATCTCATTTGACTAATACAATGATTTTACATGTTCTGTTACAAGCAACCTATTCCTTCTAAGAAATAACGTGTACTGTCTTATTCCGTTTTAAATATAGGCCTACCACTTGTTTCTTTGACTAAAAACCAACGTTCCATCTGGTATCGCGTGAGAAACGCTTCTACATTTTAATTACTTTTTATTATTTTTTTAAGTTCAGCAGACCTTTGGCGCTTTAAACTATCAGAAAGGTCTTAATATCTGTTGGCTACATTTTGGACAATTTTCGAAGTTGTAAATCAGAAGTTTATGTTGTCTAACGTCTAAAGTATGGAATTAGAGAAGGAAGGTGGATTGCATTGTAAAATTCCATTCCAGATACGCAATGTGGTTGTTAGAAGTATAGGTTTGGATTTCATGATGTCAGGAAATAAGGTTTCTTCATTTAGAATCTTTTCCAATATAAATACACCCATATCAAAATATTTAACTCTACGATATATGTGACGGATCCAGAATCGTTCCCTGCTAGCAGACAGTTTCAGATAGCGATACATTCAAGATATGACCAACCACGTAAATTGATCAGATTTATTTCGGGAGATTTATTATTACTGTTCATATCAAAGTTGATTTAAACATAAAAAGAATTGCATACTGTCTAAAAGTGACAAAAAAAAGTGTTTTAGGAGCTCTAAAAAAAGAAACTTTTTAAGAATTTTTCTGGAGTTTGAAGGGCGTGAGAAGTATGAAAGACGGATAGTGATGACCAAGCTACAAGGTACATTGGTTTTTAGTTTATGATTTGAATACTTACCTGCAACGCTTTCATTAATAATTCTTTGTTGTTGATTTTGTCTTTATTTTTTCATTTATTATAATTTTTAAATGATTTTATACATTTAATAAATCAGTATTACTATTTTTAATATTAATTAACATAGCGTCATTTTATCTTTCATAATATCATATAAGTCTTTTAATTATGATTATCGTCATATTTTAAACTGTATACCTGGATAGCTGTATATAACCACTCCTTGACACTAAATACAATAAAATGTAGCTGTATGATTTATGAGTCAGTAAATAGGCTGAACTGAAATATTCGGGAATTCAATTAATTCGTTTCAAAATTCCAGTTAGAAGAAACCATCGGTTAACTAGCATCTAATTCAGTCAGTTAATTCGAAAGTCTGTTAATGAACTTCAGATGATGATTAGCTGCGATAAAAGACAAATAAAAAAGCCATTTCCGTAAATATTAATTTATTAATAAGCGTTGTTAATTAGCAATACGAGATATGTTTACTGGATGCTTTTCCACGTAAGTGACTAATCGTGAAACTCTCAAATACTTGGAAACGACAAATAAGGTTCATTCGCGTTCCTCTGAGTTTGCGTATGAAGAAATAAGCCAGGTTTGACTCATATATTCGCTAATGAACCAATAAGAAATCCACAAATACTTCGTTGTACTGACATTCAGTGTGCATTCTCAAGCAGGACAAATGGTACATCAGTCTATATATAGTTGTGGCTCGCAGTGCATTTCCATTACCTCGAGGATACGCGTAACTGATTTCTATCTATCGCATCTGTATGTAATGGGACCTTGAGAGAGAATTACGCATCTCAATTAAACCGTTTTTCTGTTGTAAAAGCTCTGATGAGCAAAAGGCTGATATTTCAAACAACATTACTGTTGCAATTTGCCTAGTAACAATTCCTTTTATGAAAGAATGTTGGTGGTAAAATTTTTGTGGAAATCACCAAATGAAATATCTAACTTCAATTTGAAATACGTTCTAAAATAATAATTTCTTATTGAATGTTGCAAAACTTAAGAGAAACCTAATCAGAAGGTCGTAACGTCCTGCATTAAGGTTTCTATAACTTTCCATAATATTATTGTTAAAAAAAAGAAAGAAATAAAGCGATTGAGAGTGGCCGGAGATTCGAAAGCTACTAAAATTCGCTGCTTTTTAAATCTGACAGTGCTTCTACATCAGTTTATTTAATTTCTATTGAGCAAATCATGTCAGAAACTGTTGTATAGGACATTATCATTTTCAGTGCTATGCCTTAAGGAAGATTTTCACATGGCTGCACGCTGCCCCCCTTCAGGTCCATATAATTTCTGTTTCCCTCTATATCTATGATGTTTTACCTCATTTTCCTTCCACTCTCTTCCCACAAACTAATCCTTGCAAGACGTCTGTTGACAAGCAAACGAGTGTCCCATCCAGTTCTTCTTCCTTTCTCTTATGACTTGCAGTAATTTCCTCCTCTGACCAACCCTTTCCAGCACTTCAACATCATTCACTATTTCCATCCAACCTAATGTCTCTATTCTCGTCCAAACCCACATCTAAAACGCTTCTACCCTATATTCATCTTCTCATCTCAGTGTACACGTATCTGCCTCATAAAATGCCACACTCCATATGAAACATTTTCTGGGTCTTCACCTCGTTTTTTAAAAAAATTTATGGCTTTACGCCTCGTAGACGTCGAGGTAATTAGAGACGGGATGGAACTGGGTACAAGGAACGAGAAGGAATTTAGCCATGGCCTTTAGAAAGAAGCATCCCAGCATTCACCTGGAGAGATTTGGGGAGACCATGGAAAACCCATATCTTCATGCCCGGACGGGGATTCGAACAGCCGTCCTCCCGAATGCGAGGCCAGAGCTTTAACCGCTCAGCCACCACGCTCGGTCTTTTCCTCAGTGCTTTATCTACTTATCCAGTTAATAATCGCCTCTTCCTACAGCACTACGAGTTTTCACCTCTTAGTGGCATCAGGGTGTATTAACACTTTGACAATTTTACAACCCCTTTGAAGTATGTTCTGAAGTCCTCACTTTATTGTAAGTTGATCCGTAGTTTGTGGTGGTACGTTGTGGAGCCGCTCCTCCGGTGGTCAGTCGTCCCCGACGGATGTGGTCCCAATCGATATCCGATGTGGGCCAATTAGAGGGAGCAGGCGAAGGGCCGAGCTCTCCGCTCCGCTCCGCCTTGAGCCCGTAATTGGCCGCCGCTATTACCTTGGGCGCGGCGGAGAATTGCGTCAATCAGCTCGCTATTCATTACCCCTTGCCTTAAGTGCGGGCCAAGTGACAATTGGGCCGGATTACACCCCCGCCGAGACGCCTGACGCCTGCAATCAATACTGGCACCCTCAAGATGCAGGCGCTGTAACACGTTATTAAAATTACGCCGAGGAGAAGGGGTCGGCTTTCATATTTAAAACGCGGGACGGATCCTCCCGCTCAAGAGTTTGGCGCTTATTCTTTGCTCGCTGTTTGGCGTGGACGGAATTTGAAATGACTAAGGAAATCTCAAGTCAGAGATACTGAAGTGAAGAAGAAACTTAAAATCAAATACCTTTCAATTAAGCTACACATCTAACTTTACTCTCTTCTCATCTTAAACTTAATAAAGTGAATGCATATAGATGAGAATTTTCTTTTCAATGGAATGTTTAATTAATCGTATCTTATATACTGACCTAACACACTAAACTAACGTATATACAGCATGAGATCAAACTGTTGTACCGGTACTGTCAAACGTGAAGACGGATATGGCAGTTCCTACAGTCAATTACTTTTTTCGGCAAACGAAAGAATCGATTTCTGCATTTGTACCCAGCTTACTGTTATCTCATTTTCTCTTTTCTTATTTTGCTTTGAAACATCTTACGAACAACCAGACACAAGTTATAAGAGCACTAACTTATTCAAGGTATGTATAGTCTCTGAAATATTGATGTATTATCTATAAATATAACAAAACTGTAACCGGAAAATATTCTAAACATTTAAGATTTTTATGAAAAAATGAGTGTGGGACACTTTTTTTACACGCTTTATATTAGCTTGTATGTATGAATGTATTTAACGGAATTTTACAACTCCATTTTGACCCACTTCCAGATGTCCGAGCTGTTTGAAATTTGGCACACATATTAAGAACCGGTGACAATACAATAATTTAATAGCTATATCCTACTATTCTCATTACTTTGACAGTAACAACAGAAAAATGGTTGAATGTCGTGGAATTTTGGAATTTAATTTTAACCCAATTCCAGATGTCCGAATTGTTTGAAATTTTGCTCATGTATTGATAACTGATTACTATACAATAATTTCATAGCTATGTCTTGATATTATTATTACGTTGACAGTAAAAACATAAAAATATTGCACACGTTTTAAGAACCTTTGACAATACAGTAGTCTCTTAGCAACGTCCTGCTATTCTCGTTACTCTGACGGTAACTTTAGAAAAATTGTTGCATGTAATGGAATCTTTCATTTCAGTGTTTACCCGCTTCCTGATGTCCGAATCGTTTGAAATTTTTCACACTTATTAAGAACCGATAAAAATTCAATAATTTCACCCTCACTTCGTTGTCAGAAACAACTTAAAAGTGGTTGAATGTAATGGAAAATTGCATTTCAATTTTCACCCACTTCCAGAAGTACGAATTGTCTGAAATTTTACATGCATTAAGAACCGATTACAATACAATAATTTCATATCTATGTCTTGGTAATCTCATTACTTTGACAGTAAAAACATAAAGTGATTTAACCGTCTTATGAAAGATGTGGCTCATTTTCACCCACTTTCCGAATCGTCTTTGTGGCCTAGTTGGTTAAGGCGCGTGACTGGTGAGCAGACATTCCCTGCTCGAATCCCGATTTCGGTTCGCATTTTTGCGGATATTATAAATGGAAAAGATTAGGATAACCCATGGTTAGGACTTCAAGTTAAACTACACGTATCCTATACATGATGGGATTACTGAGTTAGGCAAATGCAGCCGCGACATTAGGGCACAGGTGCGATTCCAGAAATTTTCGTCATTTGGTGGCCACACCCTTAGGAGATTTCCCACCCAATATAGCCATCATCATCGTCATCGTTCTCCAGTTTCCCGGGTGTGATTTACGAGCCTTGGTTGCTGTAGACGATCGTCTTCCGCTGTCTCCTATCCAGAAAGGTTTCTCTGTCTGCAGTCACTTAACGTGATGTTGAATAGTAATAATTAAAAATGAAACTACAACTCAAAGAAAAAGAGAGATTGGCGAAGAAAAGCCAACAGTAAGAAACATACTTTTTAAACTATCTGAACTAAAAAGTTAGAAATAAAATTTTAATTTAAAAAACTAAAATCACGCTTTCGTAGTAATGTGAACTAAAATGTTAAAAATAATATTTAAATATAAACATTTTGTTTAACAGTGATAGGACGTCCCACAATACAGGATAAATTAATTTTTTTGAATAAGCTTAAAGAATAAAATCACAGATTACAAAATTAACTTTAATGTATAAAAGCATGGGGTGCTATTTCAGTTGTCTTATATTTTTTGTCGTTGGCTGTTTGTAAAGACAGAGTCACTGTCAAAAGTTATGTAGAGCGCACCCCACGCTTTTTTATTTTCACATTAAAGTTAATTTTGTAATCAGTGACTTTATACTTTAAGCTTATTCAAAAAAAATAATTTATCCTGAATTGTGGGACGTCCTATCACTGTTAAACAAAATGTTTATATTTAAATATTATTTTTAACATTTTAGTTCACATTACTACGAAAGCGTGATTTTTGTTTTTTAAACTACAATTTTATTTAAATTCTAGTTTGTTTGTGTGTTACGGAGTTCACATAAAACACTAAAATAGAGTACGTTTCATTTTGATGTAATGTTGAATAAGTGAGAAATTTAACATATAAGTGGCCGAATATTAGTATAAATTTGAGCAGACAAGACAAAAGGGTAATAAAAAAACGGCTCGGAGTATTGCAATATCGCATTCCTAACTAGAATTCTGGTGGATGGGGTCCAATCCTGTGCGGCCATCCGGAAGGCAGTTTTCCGTGGTTTCCGGCAGTCTCTCCAGGCAAATAACGGGATGCTTCCTTTCAAAGGGTACGGCCGAATTCCTTCTCACTCTCTCCCCTTAGGTTAGAGTGCTGAAAATGATCCATGGGACCATACGACAGTCCGCCACTGCGGGAGGAATGAAAGCGATAAAAACTCTGTTTTGAAATTGATATTCTAATATTCACAGTTTAAATAAGTTTTTTGATAATGTTAGATGGGACAAGATTGTCAAAATGTTAAAGAACTCAAGTCTAAAATACCGAGATAGAAGAACAAATTACAATCGTTATAAGAATCAAGTGGCAATGATAAAAGTAGAGAATCATGAGAGACACGGGTCAGTTAAAGTCGGTGTAAGACAATTTATCCTCATCAGTATTCAACGTGTAAGTGGAGGAAACAATTAATAACGTTAAAGAAAAATTTGAAAGTAAGTGTTCAAGGATAAAATAATCAGTATGCTACGATTTGTTAATGAAATTGTTCTGTTAGCAAAACAGACTTAGGATAACGAGAAGTGACATTTATTTTATTTTATGCTTCATGATGTTTATATAACTCAATATAAATTATACTGTAATTATGGAATAACTAATTATTAATATATATATATAAGAACGGAGAGTTACATAGTTGAGCGAACATGGTCCGCAGCTGGCAGGCGAGGAGGCCACTACTTCAGGATCGCCAGCCCCACCACTATAACACGACATCGAGGTGCTCCAGCCAGGCCACCGTCCTCTGCCCAATCAAATTTAATTTTTTGAGTCTTCCAGGAAAGGCACGCAGTGGGTATTGTGCGTCATAGTTTGTAAAACCTCACCGCCGTCAGAGTACGGAGAATCTGCCCAGCCCCAGAGATATTACTGAAAGGCATGAACAAAATACTGAAGGAAGATTTCGGACTAAATATAAAACAAACCAAGACAAAAGTCATTAAATGTAGCAGAAGTGATGGCAATAGTAGTAGATTAAATAAAAAAATTGGATCGGATGCGGCAGAAGAGGTAATCGAATTCTGCAACTTAGGAAGTAAAATTACCGGAACGATGTTTAAAAGCTATAATCTAGCATCTTCATGAAAAGAGAAATCTTTTAGTTTAAAATATTGATCTAGGAGTAAGAATGGACTTTTTCTATGTGTGGAGGGAGTACCAGAAAGAATAAAAACTGAATCACTTGAAATGTGGTGCTACAGAAGGATACTGAAAATAAAATATTAGTTGCTTAGCCATGCAACAAATAAATAAATAACGTGAGCAAGAAAAGTAGAAATGAACGTATTAAGTACGAAAAGAACGTGTTTTTAAAATGGTGGGTGAGGAAAATAGTTTGTGGAAGAGACTAACAGAAAGGAGACACTGGATGGTGGATCATATTTTGAGACATGCAGGATTGCTTAATTTATTAGTGGAGAGAACAGACGAAGGTAAGAACTGTATAGAAAGACAGATATTAGATCAAATAATTGAGGACGTAGGGTGTAAGGTGTATGTTGAGATGAAGAGCTTATCCCTGGATAGGAAGAGATAGCGGATTTCATCAAACCATTCGAGAATTTGTTGACAGCAAATAAATTCACCATTAGCATGATCCGTGGATGAGATACTACGTTAAACTGAATGTCCCCTTGGAACGTGACTTTACTAGGTTGGTTTATGGTTTGAGGAGTCGATAAGAAAACATATCAGTAGGTCATTAATACTATTCGAAATTATTATTATTTAGTTTCAGTTTTGCTAATAAGTTATCAGGTTCCTCCGTAATGTTTCCCACAGTCACTTGGCTGAAATCGAATTTCATCTGAGAAATATAAAATTTTCAATGACAATAACTTAAAAAAGATTTATTACTATCTAAAATAATTTCAATCTCAAGATGATATTCGTTTCTTCAGCATTAGAATTTGCGATACTTAGATTTCTGCCACCAGTGAAGTAAATAATTATTTTATATACGACTTCTGAGAAACTGGTAAACCTGGTTGATGGTTAATTAGGTCTCCTCTCATGCCAAGAGTTGATCCTCAGAGATATTTTGCAATAATTTACCACTGAATCCATCTTATTTTTGCAATTGAAATTGCTACTGTTTGCATCAAGACAGAAAAGAATAATGTGTAACGACAACTTGTAGTTATTTATGATTCGAATGGCTTTTAGAGGGCAGAAAGAAAACTCACTTCAGTACGTTTGATGTTTTGTAATCAGTAATGCTGGAAACGTTTAATTCAGTTCTCATATTTTCTCAAGGATTTCAGAAAACGTATGATTTTTTTTTAATCAAACCAGGTCCGTTGATTGTTTATTTCTAACAGAGTCTGTGTAGAGTCAATCTTTTGATAATGCAACAGTGTGGCCTGTACCTAGTTATTCTACTTCACAGATATATTCCTGTAAGCCTTCTCGTTAGAAAGGAGAAACATTGGCAGATAAGGAGACAAAATTTTCAAATTAATTGTTTAATTAGCGTAAATTCGAGCTACAGAAACAAGACCTGACGTTTGGGTATGATTCAGTTTAGCAGAATATGAAGATTTTGACCAACGTTCAATGACTGAATTAGGAAAAAATGAATACTTAAACACAATGATAAATAAACTCTCAGCATAAGAAGTTTAAGGGAATCTTGACTTCAGTTGGAGTCCTAATAACAGGACAGTGTAATTATTAAGCAGGTGATTGTCGATTAGTATATACAAAATTTTCTTAAATATGTTTGGAGAGCAATGGTAAAGAATTCTCCAATTACTCACAAAGATTTTTCTAACCCTATCAACATTTTTCCTGAAAAAAATTACATTACAGGCTAACGTTTCTGTTCTTTTGTTTAGCCGGCTGCTGAAATGGAAGTACGGACTTCTTTTTCAGTATTACCCTCGACTTTGAGATTTCATGTGATATTTCTGGTCAATTGAACCAGCATTAAAGTAAAATATTACACATCACTTGTCTCTCGCAAAACATAAGTCCAGATCGGGGAGATGACATTTCGGTAGTACAACCTACTAATTTCATATCTAAATGTTATACTGTAAAGTGAAGTTATACAAGATTTAATGAAACCTCACAGGTCTAATTCCTATTTCGAAACTGTTAAGATAATTTGACGGTTTTTGATGACATTATAAAACATATGACGATAATCAGTTACGTCGTTATTTAGAAGGATGAAGTGGTTTTGTTTGTAACGTTTAACAATTAACCGACATTGAAAACTGAAAATGGAGTTTGGAGAGGAAGGATAATCTATATATATATATATATATATATATATATATATATATATATATATATATATATTTGTGGATTGATGATTAGAAATCAAAGTTTTCCACAATAACTGAAGGATAGATTTCCATATTTGCTGAAGTATAATTGAATGCTTTAAACCTTTTAGTAAATTCGTTCCTTGCATACGATGTATCCTGAGGCACCAGGCTAATGTGAACGGAAAGCGAAAGAGTTTCACAATATTTGCTACCACTTTCAGTTAGCTCAATTTAAAAACTGTTGAAATCAGGTTTATTTCTGGTATGAGAATAATTGCAAATGTTTGCATTGTAGCTTTCGAAAATATATGACTGAAAAGATCATAACCAGTAAGCATCTAGCACTGGTCACCGAATGAAAAATACAATCTAATCTGAGAATAATGTTTGTTAGAAAATGATAACATCCTTGTGAGCGGACGCTTCAGTATCACACGATGTCTACGAGAGTGTTGCGCGGGCAGCGTGCCTGACAGGCGGCGAAGTGATAAAAATTACTCAAGCACAATATTACTGCTCATTGTTGGCGGAGGCGGTGGTTATTTTAACCCATTAAGTCCAGAATTGGCTGTGAGTTGTGGGGGAATATAATGGCATTTTCTCTTCAACGTTCTTTTCTTCTTTTTAAATGACGAAACGCAGTGTCTCTGAAAGAATAGAGCAATTAATTCACTGCTGTTTGTGTCTTCAGAAACGGAACGTCATTATGGGTTATGGCGCAAAAAAACGCCTCTCTTTTGTCCGGAACATTTCCATAGCAAGCTGCTTTAACAAATGGCTTTATCGATTGAGGGAAAAAACCAGTTCCGTCTTGCCATGGAGTGACAAAAATAAATACGAGTATGTTTCTTTCACTCTTCAAATGAGCATGAAATCAGAGATGTAGTAGTTCGTATTTACTGTGTACTTCTTTAGAATATGACATAAGGATACTTCACTACCACACGCTAAATTAATATCTTCTTAATTATACCTGAATGATAAATAGTAATAATTTCGTGTGGTCTCAAAGAACCAGTGACAGAATTTCTTACCCCATGCGCAATGCGCCTCTGTCGTAGCCGCCTTCCTATCATGACAATAGCACCAGCTAAAAGGGGCCTACAGCTTAACGCGGATTCCGAAATACGGAGCGTCCTAGCATCTTAAGATTAACAAAGCAATGCTTTGTCGGAGGTGAATGTCAATTTTCAGCCGCGTAAAATTTCCAGCAAAGGATTCGAACCGGTGACCTTCCGTACCCCAGCCCAAGCAAGCAAACCTTGAAGGTTTAAAAGTGCCTAACTACCTATGTTCAGAATGCATTATTTAGGCTAACTTCCAAGCTGACAATAGTTACATACGAATCAAAAACTTTCATATCAGGTTACTTACCTCTTCAGGAATAGAATATTACTTACCCTTGTATATAACAGTTTCATGTAAGACAAGTGGTGTAATGAAAGATTTAAACCATTACACGCAGAAAGTTCAAAGAATGAAAAGATAAGCACAACCAACGAGATATATATAAAGTTTAACTATTGATAAATGAACTTGTTTCTTATGAAGTACACCTGTTTCTTTTAAAATGACGGTATTCTGTTTGTAGTTTGTATTAATTAAAGAGCTGAAGTTCATGAATTAACGGTCAAAATGGTTTCCCAGAAAACTGTCTGTCTGCTTGGTTCGGGCATCTCGATGATAATGATCAAGTAATTTGTACCAAGAATCTCTCTAGTTAAAATTGTTCGAAGCTTTAATTCCTGTAATAACAGTCCTTTCAGCAAATAAAATGCACATTATTTACTCCAAATGTAGTTCAGCAGTCGCCTCACGAAAAAAAATTTAAAAAATTATGAGCTGAATAAATTTCGAACAATCAGGAAATCTGAAAAGTGCAATGACTAATATGGGGTAGCTGTTTGGAAAAATTCGTCTTTATAATATAAAAAACTAATGCGATACTTCAGTAAGTTCCTTTTTCCTTTCTACCGATCTTTTAATGAATAAATAAATCATTATTAAGTATTTTTCAGATTTATGTGTAAACATTTTAAACAATTTCATTTTATTTATTTTAAAATCCCGCTTCTACTTAAGGTTTTTACGATGTGATACTGTTGATCAAACTGTTTAATATTAAGTAACAATTTTCTAGTCGATCATTAGAAGTATTAAAAAATTCTTAGTACAAAAAATCATTCTTAGAAACTGAATTAAGCTCAGTTAAAACACACATTAAAAATACAGTAATATATGCACATCACCAAGACAATCATAATTAGTAAACTAGAATTCAAATTTAATGTTCATAGAAACTAACACACCAGCGTAATCAAATTATTCAACTAAATTTATATAATAAAATCAGATTTCTCGAAATTTCTGGAATAACTAATTAAAGTCGAAGTAAAATTTCACTTGACCAAAATGACTGACGATACAGTAAAGCACAATATCGGTATAAAAATGCCGGGTAGTAATAATAATTCGAATTTACTGAAGTCGTAATATAGAACATAGTCCAGAAATCCTGCTGGCAGATACATTAATAAAAACAGTTCTTCACGGAGATTAAAGTTGAATATTATTTGTATATAACATGTATAATTATACAGTTTTGGAGTGTAATCTAGGCATGCCTACAGTAATTTACGCATAGATCGTTAGCCATTAAGAATGGCAATGTTATTGATTTTATAAGTTGACAGGAAACAAATCAAACTTTTCAACCGAAATAAAGAAAACCATAAATTAATCATTCAGTTGTGTCTTACTCAATCAGAGTCAACAACCGTAAGGCACTTTACACGGAGCTTCTGAAAGTAACGCAAAAGGAGCTCAAACCATTGCATTGGCTGATACTTTATATAGTTCCACAAGTAATGCCACCTTCATAATTAACCATTTCAATGGGTAATCTTCTGTACTGTGTCTTCCAGGACAAGAGCCTACATTTTCTTTAGTATCTAGATAACTCATGATCTCTCTTATAGAAGTTTGGGTGTTAGGCATTTGCCTTGTTTCAGAATCACTTTTCCACTTCACAACAGAGTGATATGATAAACTATAATCATCTTGAATAGCCTATATTACATCATACATTTCGAGGAACCTCTTGCTCTTCGTATGCTAACATCCTCAACTATACGTCATGCAGATTATTGACGTCTGAAACAACATATGTCTCCATATGTAGTTGTAGGTTTAGAAATTTCTGTAGGTCGTTTCCTTATAAAGATAACATTAGTCTTCGCATTTTTGTGTACAGCTTTATAAAAACGTTCTCGTGAAATTCCTTCAAGTTGTCAAACAAAAGTGCATAGCAAAGGTAAAGAATTCAAATCTTTGTAAAAAAGGTAAATAAATTAAATGTGATTAAAAATATTAGACAGAAAACTTTGTGCACAAATCTTTTGAAATTGGTACATTAATACTATATGTATCAAGGTCAAAGAAAATTCCGCCGATTAATTATTCTTGTAACGATCTCTAGAGCCTCAGATATGTGAAACTCTCTTCACAACGAGAGAATAAGAACCTCGTAATACAAACACTACAGTTTCTCCTAGCTGTCCTTTAAAAGATTATTGTAAAAAAAATTAATAACAAAATATATTATTTGCTTACTATAGTGTGAATCATGTCATGAAATCCTTGTTACTATTGCAGAAAGTACCTTGACTGATGACTCTCGTTAAAATCGGGGAAAGGAAAATTCAACATTTTGCACCCTCTATCGTAAGACAGTTCATTTAAAGCGTAGGCCTACTATTCATTATTTTACAACAGTTTAAGAATATGTTTGCAGCTATATTTTTTGCCACTACTCGGAAAATTCGTAGATCCATCACTGTATATTTGTATCCACAACAAACTGGCAGCATGAAAGATTTTGGATATTGGAGGGAATAACTAAATGGGCTTTCTGTAAACTGTGGAACCCCACATGAATCGTCCAGGTTTTAGTTCCCTTTTTGCTATACGGATACTAAACGATTGACTTACTTTCCCTTAGGACTTCCCTTCATAATACGTCACTGCTGACAAATGTAAGAGAGACATCTTTGGCTTTGAGTAATGGAATAGCGTACAAATCTCTTGTGCGTCCACATTTGGACTATTGTTGTGCCATTTGGGATCCGTTTCGTAAGGGGTTGATTGAAAGTATAGGGAAAGTACAGAGAAGAGCCGCTCGATTCGTGACCGCTTGCTACAGTCCTAATGAAAGCGTCACAGAACTGATTAGTATACTAAGCTGGGAGTATGGTAGATAGACGACGCACGTTTCGTTTAAACTTATTGGTAAACATGTGTACTCCCACTTTCACTAATGAGTGTAGTGAAATACTTCGTCCACCAACCTATTTGAGCCGGAATGACAGGAAAGATAAGATTAGAGAAATAAGGTGCCGCAATGATTCTTATATGAATTCTTTTTACCCTAGTACCATTAGGGATTGGAATGCACAACAAAGAGATTAGCTTTGGTGCTGAGCACCCTCTGCCACCCACAATTTTGTGAATTGCAGAGTATATATATGTAGATGTAGATGTCAAATGGCAGTGAGTGTTTTCAGTGCTTGGAGGCAAAAGACCGCCGCGAAACACATGTGTATGGTGACAAAGTTACAATTGTTCGAAAGTAGCTCTCTATCAGTTACAAGCAATTTTACAGCTCTCAGATACATTTTACGATACCGATACATTGTTCTCCAATTTCCTTCTCATGTAATTTTACAACATACTAACGCTTCTACAACCAGCTGTTGCTATAACTCACTGGTGGTATTCCCTGCTCCATCACCTATATAAAATCCGTGAGGTCCGGTTGTTTGCTCTTTTAATATTTTCGCAGTATTCTACTGTAACGTTTAGACTCTACGCAGCGTTTCCTAGAACGTTTATCGAATTGGAATGTTATCACTTTTTCACAGAATTTAATCTATAAAGATCATTGATCAAGAATTACGCCTTTTATTGCGATTTCCCTCTATAGCTGACCTATTTTTAGATGATTTATTTTTAGAATATGAGAACTGACTGCAGTACAGCGCGAAACGCCTTGTGGCAACGCAGTAATATCGTTTCAGTTTGTGAACTCGTTTCCACAACTTTGTAAGGAAGCTGGTGTTGGTATAGAGTAACGGTTTTGATAAGTTGGTAAGCGGACACCGGTCGTTCCGGGCGGCTGGTCGGAGCGGCGCTGGGTCGCGTGTCGACCCCCGCAGCTATCGATAACGCGCGGCGGCGCCTGTCGCCGCGTCGCGCACGCACAAAGGCCCAATTAAAAAGGTGAGAGGAGTGCGTGCGAGCGCGTGCGTATTGACTGCTGCAGAGGTCGAGTGGTGGCCAGTCACGGCCCATGAGCCGCACACAGCGGGACTCACCCTGCCTGGCCTGACTAACCAGTACTACATCAGAATGGGAAATGTATGGTCTTCCAGTGTTAAGTTGTTTCTTGCTTTCAAGCTATCATTGTTTTTCTTTTCTTTTTTTTTTCCAGCGGTGGTAGCCGGAAGATTATGATCGACAGAACGCTTCGTGATCTTAAGTTTGTAGGATTAGCGAAGATTATGTATTTTCTAATTGTTAAATCAAACTATAAAATATTATGTGGATATTAAACAGTTAGTTGGTATTAACTCTAGATTTCCGTTGCTTCCCAACAATTATGGCTACTCTCGATACGGCCGTCTTTTCTTTTGCTATACCCTTATAAATAATTTTTTCTTAGTTTCTGTAATTATAGACATATCTGACTTCATATCTTTTAATTATTTCCTTAATTCTGTTTCTTTATTACTCAAACCTATTATGTTACATACTGCTATCTTTATTTGCTGTCCAGCTCAGAAATTTTTAGTTATTTCCATATACAATTATAGGAAGATCTGTTTAGCTTTTATTCTCTGCGTAAATGCTGCGAGTAGAACAAAAATTTCCCCACTGTGGGTTACCAGCCCATAGCTGGATAAGTCACATGTGGAGGCTGCCTCCTCTAGGCACTGTGATCTGCCTGTTTATCTGTAGGGGTTGTCTCCTTGAGACGAAAGTACCAGTTTTAAGGCGCCGCGAAATCGCTTTTTGCCCTCTCCTGTATCCTACACCCAAAATCGAATTCATTGTCCAGGGGCTACGTGACTTTCGCCTTCATGGGCGTGGAAGTAACATTTGTTGGTAGAGCTGCTAAGAGGACGCAGAGGCATTTCTCTAGCATATTCGACTTAAGCTGGGACACTTGAGCCTATACCAACCTTTGTATTTTATAAAAAAATGTGTAAAGTATTAATTTACTTAGAATGTGATGTACAGTGCTATGAATTGCAAACACACACACCTTTTGGAGAGCATCACAAAATTGAATGAAATAATTTTTTTGTAGGTAGCAATACAAATGAACTGTTGGCAAGAAATTTTCACTGCACTCGAATCTGAAGATGCAAAATTCATCAAGTACACACAAAACGGTCACCGTAGTTTAAACTCATTTCACCTGCTAACTTTACAGTGGTACACCGCATTTTGCGTCATATATCCATACTAAGTTAATGGGAATCCTGTTTAACGAGTCAGCTATCTGAGTGCTTTGTCTACCACATTCACCTTGAAAAGTCTTCATAAACCTATTTAGAGAAATAAGCTACATTAGATTTATCAGGAAAGAATTTATAAGCGAGTCTTCTACACACAGACAAATGCATTAAAATACACTTGAACTAAAAGTAGTCTAGATCTTTTGTGTCTCATTTCCAGACTGTTCTTTTAGTTTCCACATACAACTGAAGAGTTTTAGTAGCTGTCAAATTGGGTATGAATTCATCAGGACTAAAATGCATTGCTAAAATTACCAAATGTAATCAATAGTTTTATCATTTCATTAATTTCAATCTAAAACTAATATAAAACCACTGTTGTTAACTAGCTCGAATCACTGCAAGACATTCACTGTGAATATAGGTTTATGCGAAATTTGGAACAGCAAACTAATCACGCGTGGTGGGGAGAGTGAGAGGTGTGTGGGGTTGGGGAGGCTCCGCCACCCACTGAGCCTCTGTTCCCACGGGTCCTGCCCACCGGCTGATAAACGGTGTCTGTTCCAGTGATCCTCTCCACAGTGCTCTTCACAACCACCCTCCCGGTGTCGCGCCAATGGGACACTGGACAATAAGAAGGACTCTTCATTCTTCATACACGGCACAGCACATAGTCAATGAAAAAAAAAAAAAGTCAACAACTGTAAACAGAATATATACCTTAAGAATCATGGACAAACGACTAAATGGAAGATGGCTCACTTTATTGTCTCTTCTAATCAATGTTAAAATGTGCCAGTTGCAATTTTTAATCTGCATCACTTTCCTAGTTAGCTGACTTAGATTTCAGTGTGCTGTACAAGCTGCAATACAATAAAATTACCTTAGCTCTTTCTGGCTCTCCGCCTAGTCGTTGTCGACATCATAAGAGCTAGAAATGACTGCTCGCAAAGAATGGTTATCGCCATTTGAAGTAAACCATCCCGGCATTCGCATAGAGTGATCTGCGGAAAGTATGCGAAACCCAAATTTGGATAGTCTTATGGGGATTCGAACACATGTCCTTCCGAGTGAAAGGCCAGAGCGTTACCGCTCACTCTCCAGGTTCGGTACAACATCAGCCTTTTGCTTTGAAATATAAGGATTATCTAGCTTGAAAGTGTGAGCATCCCCTCTAATCTAACAACGACAGCATTACAATAAATAAAAAAATTAAACAGCTGCTAAATGGCGTATCAGATCTAAATAATTACTCTCGTTCACGGTGCAAAAATTTTAAGCTTATTAATACAATTATTCTATTTAGTGACATTCAATTATAAAAAGAATTTAAGCCAACATTAAGTAGTATAGGCGATGTGGACAGCAGAAACTAAAATCGTAGTGTAGCATTAATCTTTTTTGTTAGTTAAAATTTCACTTTCATCTATGAAAAACCCCGATCATTACTTTCAATTTGAGTGTGAGAGAAGTATATGCAAATACCGTCACTCATACGAATTTTGGGTCTTCATGCTTCCAAAGTTGCAGTAAAATGCATGATAGTTTCTAATACGGATATGATTAAGAACCCTACATTTTGTAGCCGAAAATACTCTGCCGAGATTAGTTACAAGACGAATAAAAATAAAATAAAAATAATTACGATAATTTGTTATCGTTGAATCGGATAAATAATCCCTAATTTCGAAGCAATGTGCAGAATTGTACTCCTATTATATCATTAATCAGTGACTTCTGCTTTATCTCATAAAGAAATTACAGTCCTAAATACACTGTAGATGTTATATAAAACCCAGGATTTAGTCACAGAATGTAATACATGTGTTCCACATAAGAAAAATGTTCAATTTTGCCCACATATGGAGGGGTTGATAACGTTTGAAATCCTTTGTACAGAAGGAAATATGTAAGAATACAACATTTCTTCAAACACAAACACAAACCATAAAAAACAAATTCCCGCGAGTATGCCCTAGATTGCCAAGACAACACGGGGTCTGGATCTCAACATGAGGTTAACTATTTTGATATCTTGTAGTGTTAGGAATTTCCGTCATTCTAAACTTGGCCATCAAATGTGATAGATACTGGTGCACAATTCATGATCAGCAGATTGTGTACTAATGAGCTGGGTTAAATTTTAAACCTCTGTCAGTATAGAATTAGGGCCCACGACTGTTTATTTGTAAAATTTGGTGTTCCCTAAGGAGTAGTAATCCCAAATCGACTGACATTGGATTTCATTCTGTCCCACCCTTCATCTTCGTGTACACATAACCCAAAAGAACACACTGCACTTAATAACACTTATCTTAATCAACTACACGTCACATCAAAACAAACGGAGGAAATGGCGGCTCAACACTGCAACTTCAGGATGCGGAGGACATAATGACAAGAAAATATGGGCATAGAAAACATAAGAAACCAAACTTGTGAGAAATTATTAGAAGTTGGAATGAGACGTATCAAGAATAACTACATTTTCTCATCATATTTCTCTATATATAAAAGGCAATGGTCTTATGTGTGTCTTCAATATACTAAAAATTCACTGGACCAATTTACGAGCATTTTTTACCAAAATGTTCCATGATGTCACGGGAAGGATTTAATTTACTGAAATCCTCTATCTGACCCGAAGAAATCTTCACTCACTCACAAGAATAATTGGGTGCATGTATCAACTAGTTGCATAGGAAAAACCTTTGTTATGACAACCACACACGCACAAAACAATTTCGCATCATCTGGAATTGCACTTTTGGAGGTTGCCGAACAGCAAATTCAGCACTTTAATTGTGAATGAATTACAAAACAGTCAAATACCAACCTGCAACATTTCAAAAACATCGCGAATGAACAAAGTACTCCAGCGATTAACTATAATAATACTGGATGAATGCACAATTCCGCATAAAAAATCATTGGAAACATTACTCCGAATATTGTAAGCTTTACCTGGCCACTCAGTAGTGTTCTAATATTATTAGCAGGTGATTTTCGACATATATTATCCGTTGTTTCATGTTCAACATTAGATTATGAACTAAATGAGTGTGTAAAAGGATCACATTAACGGAGATATTTAATGAATTTTAATATATGGAAAACGTTTGTTACATTACAAAAAGATATTTCTTTAGGACATTTTGCAATAAAATAAATGGACATTGAAAAGGGAGGAAAACAACATCATGGACAATTTTACCTTGTGCGCTCCCGTGTAGGAAAATCGAGGGATTTTTTTTTGATATACATATTCCGAATGGAATCAGCAAAAACATTGTATGCCCATGACCATTACAATCAACTTGAAACTGACTAAAACAATAATTAAAATTTACGTATTTCAAAGCATAGAAATAATAATGTATATATAAATATCTAATTTTAACTAAATACACAATACAAAATTTAATGTGTTCATTAAATCTCTACGTGTACTCAAGTACAGCAAAAGCGAAGCATTGCCGAGTCAACTAGTTCATTACAAATTGCTCTGATGGATGAGAAGATTGAATAAGAAGGATATATCACAGTAAGTTGTGACATTAAATACAGCGCAATTCTTTGGGAAAAAAAATACAAAATCTTTGAATTCATTAAAGAAATATATTAAATATGAAAGAAAGTCTTCAAATGTGTTTTAGGACTGAAATGTAGGAAACAGGTGGCACAGGAGTGTAAAGGAATTATTTGGGACTTTCTATTCCGTAAGGCGCGCTTCCGTAGCAATGGTAGGTGTAGATTTCAGGTAATGGAAATAAAATATCAGAGGCTAGATTGCGGTAAACATAAAAGATTACTTTTAAAATTAATATGCAATAAAAACAATAAATGATGAATCAGTACAGGATAGATTCGAACTCTGGTGACACCTATTGTAATCTAGCATAAAAAGGATTATTGAAGCCTATTGGATAATTTTTAATCTGAAACTGGAAGGAAAGAAACGTCGGAGACAGTCAGAAGAAGAATGAACAAGAAAGTGTGCCGCACAGGGTAGTGGATTCACGATTGATAAACAGGAGGCATAATAGAAATACGACGGTAATGATTATAATGTTGATGAATAATGCACTGCAGGATACTTTCCACAATTAATCTCAAAATACATTAACAGGTCCAGTGTCGTCTGGTCCTGGCTTTACAGGAAGGACACCTTGAAGCCACCTGTACACGAGTGAGGTGCAGGTGGGGCGATGTTGAGACGCCGCTGTTGTTTGTTTTCGCTGTGTACCCGCGGGTCGCCGTGTCCGCGGGGTGTGATCCTCGGCGCCCTCGCGTGCCCAGGCCTCGCCGGAAATGTCGCCATGGCAACGCCAACACATCGATTCGAAGGGAGCGCGGCCTACCGCGAGCTCGCCAGCACAGACGCCCGTCTGCGTCTGACGCCGCTGGCTCGATGGTCTCAGTCGGCCGCTAGATAGTTGCATCCACCACACAGCTGTCTGTAATGCAGCAAACATTCCGTTCTCAGGCACTGCAACGTCTCTGGAGTACACTTACACTAATTATCATTAAAATAGTCTATGGGCCTAGCTCGAGAGTCTTGTCAAAAGAACCAACCATTAGGTTATTGTACGAAGTCTTATTACTTGCCCATTGCCAGCGATAATTTGAAGGTTGAGATGTGTTAATTTATTCTTTGTGACAACCTATCCGACAATATAAACAAACCCTGCCTCTCTACACTCTCTGGAGGGAAAGGCCTTTCGGGCAACGTTTTCGTGGAAAGCTGATTTCAGATCGTCGCTGTGAATGGGTTTGCTTTTATGATCTTCACAAAAGTACTGTATATCGATAGGCCGCATTCAGTCTGAAATGAGGCTAAATGGAATAACAAACAATCAACGTCAGTTTATGTACTTTAACAGAAAAAGTTCTTAAAATTTCACAACGAAGCGTAACATCGAAAAAAAAAATAAAAAACATTGAATAGAGCAACTAAATACGATTACAAAAGGTACCACCCTAAAACACACAGACATACCGGTGGAAATAATTCATACATCAAAAACACATCTTAACGAGGGTGTGGTGGTAGAAAAGCCGTATTTAAATGCAGGACTTAAACCGTGTCTACGAACACAGCTTTGCTTGATTTCGCGATTTGCCGTATATTATAAGAAATAAAGATTCGACATAAAACGATTTTAGGCTTTTTCTAGGCCATCAAATCTTCTTTGATTTTCCTAATTTTAATTTATGTTTTTGTTATAAGTCACAGTTGCGCTATAGTACATTGACATAGAGGAAATTAAAGACAGAATTTACTAACTTAAAATAAAGCCATAGAAACAAAAAATTGCAACAGCCGGACATAGGTTCTAGCGAATGCATAGATATTTCAGATATCCACAAACTACTCCTGAAAGCGAAGTTCAAACAGCACTTAACTGAAACTACAGAGCTCCTTGGTTGGCTTATCAATCAATAACACTTGCCCACAACTACTTCTTCATCAATGCAACTGACAGCAAGATACGAACACAATAATCGATTTTGCACGAAATTTATTGTTTTTCGCATCTGTGATTATATTCTCTGCGTTAAAAGCATTGTCAGAAATTTCCCTACGCTTTTTGTAGGAACCATCGCAACGCAGGGAGACAGATTTTTTAGCTTACCTATAAATGTGGTGGTCAACGAGATATAATATCTTCAAAATTTCGCAGCAAAGTGGGAGGCTAAGATATTAAGATCCTATTCGAATACAAGTACATTTCACCACTACCATTAAAGAATAGCTAATATGAGTGATGGGGATGGGGGCAAAGGATGGGGGCAAAGGATGGGGGCAAAGGATGGGGGCAAAGGATGGGAAGGAAATCGGCCATGCCCTCTTTTAAGGAAGCATCCCGGCATTTACCTGGAGGGATTTTGGAAACCATGGAATACCCAAATCTGGATGCCCGGACGCGGATTCGAACCGCCGTCTTCCCGAATGCGAGGCCAGAACGCTGTCCGTTACACCACCACGCTCGGTGGGTTAATACATGTTTGGGATGATATGTTAACGTAATGACTGACAAACATAAGTTCATAAGTGGGATGGAATAATAATTATTACATCTTGTAATATTCTCGTTTTGGTGACTTTATTTAAAATGCTTACAAATAAGGAAGATTGGACGGTTGAGACTATAAAACCATTTCAGATTATGCTGATTCTTATTTATTGCAATAACATTAAACAATTTAGAAAAAATTTAATTTTGCTTCTTGTTCGCCATAAAGAGGAATACATTAAACAGCATCAACTGAAGTGGAAAGGACTTCAAAAAATTAAATGTGTTACATTGCACTGGACAGCAAACACGATATAAGGCGAGTAAAGACAGTTTCCTCTCGTTTCTGAATATCTAGATCCTAGTTATTTTCTATATTATGTATTTAGGTTAAATTAATATTTTTTGAACTATTGACTCTTATGAGATAACAACTGAACTACTACGCGTTATCAGTTAGAAGAGATATAGGATCCCTGTTGACAGTATCGTGCGTTCTTCTTTATCTTAAGTTACAGATATTTATACCAACGACAGATTCCAATTTTCGGGGTAGTAAAATGTTAGATGGAATGGTAATAGTGCGATTGTTCTTAAAGAAGTGCTTATGAATGCTAATTCTGGAACAAAGCTTCATGACCCAAAAATACACAGGGCTGGATTTCTCATTTTCGAGAACAATTGTTGTATTAAAGAATAATTAATTAATAATGAAAAACTACTTTCCTTGTTACTTTTGATTACTCTTCATAAAAATGACTAGCGAGGATAATATAACACTAAAAATTGCTGAACGTGTTTGAAAGACGGCACAAGGGTTGCACTATAGTTGTAAGCAAGGTTATCCAAATCAAGTTTTTTTCTGCCAAGAGATAAATTTTTAGTCGTGTTTACTAAATAATCAATGAGCCATTTACAGTGTCATAATTAATACTCTTTGGCATTGTTTTAATTTACTGATGCAAGTTAGCTTCCGTACCTTCTTCTTGAAATCAGACTCATGAGCTGTTAAACTGGGGATCTTTATCAGTCTTTCATATGTACACAGGATGGATCAGGTGCTCTTTAATGATCAGAGAGAGAGAGAGAGAGAGGGAAAAGCTTTTATATGCACGAAAACGCAATCGAGGTTTTTTTATGTGACGTTATTTATGTTAAGTTTATAGGTGCATTACACTGTTTTCCCACACTTTCATATCGTCTCACTGGTGCTGATATAAATACTGTTATACTGCTATAAATGTATTGGTCGCAATGAGTTTAAGGAGCATAAGTTATACAATGTTTTGCTGTGTATTTGATGTTTGTGACTCGAGAATAATAATAATAAAAAACCATTTTAAATAACCAAACAGTAACAGGAAAACCAGTTACCTTACTGTCGGCTGTAACGCAAAGACTTACAACAGAGACGGGTAAGATAAGAAAAAACTTCGATGCAATGTACCAGTAAGGCACAGATTCTAGAAAGATACTTATTCGTTCATATACCTACATGGTAGTTGATATTTATGTGGTCTGGTAACACATAGTGCGGTCCTTGATTGCCTCGGCTGTGTATCTGTGTTGAGTCAGAAGGCGCCGGTGGCTGCCGCCGTTATGAGAGAAGTGTGTGACAATATTCGTGGCCCCGGGACAAGCGGCGCAGATTGCGTCAGCTCTCCAAACACGGCGGTGAGGTGAATGACGCACGGCCGAGGCCGCTGCTACCTGCCAGGCCGCCTCTACTACAATGAAGAGAATCGTTTCACTTGTTCCAGCACAGTAGTTTCTCGTTCTCATTTAACTAATATATTTACTATAATCAAACTACTTTTCCAATACTACCGTAGTCCTCATTCCTTCTAATATCGTTTTTTTTTAACCTCTTTTTTTTATTTTGATTGAAGCGCCAAATGGCACTATATTGCCATCAGTCTGGTCTGTAAAGTCTGAATTACGAAGAACGTTCTTAATGGCACGTGCGAAAATTTCTCGAATAATATGCGATGAATAGCGTGGTTGGTGGTATGTTGTATTATGGGAGAAGAGCCAGATTATTTGCAGCAATTGTTTATTTGACAGCTCAAATAGGTACGCAGCAAAACACTTACTACTCCTTACGAAACAATTAGAAATGCCGACATTTTTTCCTAAGAGAAACAAAATGGTTGTAACGCGATCACTCCTTATCAGCGACAGCGAATCCTAGCAGCTCGACTCTGAACAATCGCACACCCGAAAACTTTACTGTTCCTAATGTTGCTATTTACGGGTTGAGTTTAGACAAATTCGTTTGTTAATTAATAATCTTACCAAAGCGGATAACTTTGAAATGATACCTCATTTATCGATTCTGCCTAGGTATGAAATGGGAAACACGGCTCCTAACAAGCAAAACACCTTTTTAATAAATATGATTATATCCACTGGCGCTACATGTAGGTAAGCCGATAGAGCTACTGGCTACAAAACGACCAGGATTCACATCATTATGAAGTCGAGGATGTTTCTTCGCTGCTAAATGATTAACATCGTTCCCCAGTCTAACTTAGCCTCTTACGAAATAATTGGGAGAGTTTTTTCTATGAAAGTTCTGACAAAACCACGTCCACTGAAGTACAAAGAAGACTGCTTTCTCCAGTTTCAAACTAATAGTTTCATAGACATGGAAAATGAAATCTTTTACCCTTTTTATATTACTGCAACTTCCTTATTTGGATTTTCGTTTTTAGAAAAACGAAAAATTGGTGTTTGCTTTATGGCTGTTCAGTCGTCTACTCTAGCCGTTTATTCTATAAATAGTTATTCTTCAACTGCGTATTTTAATTTTTCTGAAAATTACTATACACAAGGGTAAAGATAACACAAAAAAGAAACAACACTTAATCGAAAGCTACTATGCCTGAGATCAGACTAAACCAGTTTCTCGGTGGTACTGAACTGATAAACATTTGTTTGGTCTCTGATATTAAATATCAGAGTGGAAAAACAAGTAAATGGGGCACTATGAATGATTTTCTTTAGTTGCAGCGATCATAATGTTCAAATTAACTTTACATAGTTGAGATCTGTACACACCGAAAACCAGAGATAATTTTTTCAAGAAAACATAAGTCACTTGGAAGGAGACTCATATCCCACAAAGGTTTATAAGATTTCTCTGACCTGCCGCTTGAGGAGAGAAATCCTGAAATACGAATAGCGTACACACAAGACACCAGAAAACACTGTGTGTATTAATGATCCTGTCTGACAGATAGATCCAGCCTTCAAAGATTCAGATTTAATTCACTTTTGTTATGTTTCTTTATCCGAATGGAACGTATATGAAGGCATTGTGCGTATGCTATATGGTATTTCAACAATACATACTTCTCAAGAAATGAGAAATGAATTATCTGTAGCCTACAGATTTATTATGCTTTTAGATATATTACAAAACTCCACATCATTAAGTCACTTAGTGATGATAGTTATAACCATATCGATGATATAAGAAAACGAATGAGAGACAAGAGAGATAGAGAGAACGAAGGTAATAAGGAAAGAAAATTGTGAGAGATTACTATTAACAGGAGCGTGGAGATTTAGCAGACAAAACTAAATTAAAGGAATATAAATTTGAGTTAAAGTATCATAAATATTACCAGAAGGGCAGAAGAACGTGTTTATTGCAACGAAAGAAAAAACGTCGTTTTATAGAGAAACATCTACACACTTTTTGGCTTAGGAAGCAGTTTTAACTCGTGTTGGCTGTTTATTATTCTAGTTCAAATGAACATCCGCAAGTAAAGCCTGGGTAATAAAGGCACTAAGCTTGTTTTTAATTATATTAACACACTTTTTACAACCAATAATCAGTTTAAGAAAAAGATATTGATTACGTAAATAATGAAATGAGAAGAATTCAGTCATATTGAAAAACTGATGAGACCGACTAAAACCTCACAGAAAATTATTTTAAAATCCTTGAATAATAGTAAACATACACATGTATGAGGTTGGCAGGAAGATTGTTTTTAAATTCGTAATGAAAAACAAAATCAAAAGCATTCTTCCAAAGAGTTCAGATAACTACTATACTTCAAAACGATGTTCTGCAGTGGAATTTGAAGGTAACATTCCAGAATAATCATTGGCGGCTTTTAAAGCTGGTCTTTGGAGCGAGGCCAGGAAGCTACGTGGTGCCCCTAGTCGGCCTTTCCGCCCGACTTCCTGACCCGTCTATAGGGGAGCGACCTCGCGGGTTCCCAGGACCTGACCCCCACCCGGGCACACGTCGCATTTACATACACGCAATGTTTGCAGCACTTGATGCACGTCACTACCCCCTGCAGTAGCTATTTGCATTTGAAATGCTCTGAATGAATACCGAGACCATTGACAGCTGCCTGTTGTAGAGGGGAGATCTTTTAATAAGACAGCGAGTACACCTCTTGAGCACTTGCTAATAAGTCAAACGGCGCCCAAAGTAAATACTGACACGGCCATACCACTGATAGGGATCGACGTACGATCCAGATAATATTTTTTTTTGTTAGTTGTGTACAACACTAAAAGTTTGAATCATTAATTGACATTTGTGACAAAAACACTAACTAACTTAGTCCACAAGTTGGTTGGATTCTCTCAAAGGAAGCATACGAAGCCATTGTGTCAGTGGTAGACAGGCCAGTTCCTTTCCTCTAGGACCTACAGTTTAACGTATAATCCGAGCCACGGAATGGCCTGGCGTAGCTCATATGATCAATTAATAAAAACACATTTCAATGATTTGGAAAAAACTTAAAAAATGCTATACATCACATAGAAACCAGTTATGGAAACAAACGATTCATTTTTCGTTTCCCAATCCTTTACAGATCTCCCATCAGTCGAATCATAGGTGGTTGTCGATGAGCTAGCGGGCACCTATAACCGCTACGCAGGATGTGAAGGAATTGCTTTTCGGAAGAATATGGTTAGAAAACCCTGAAACAATTAAGGCCTTCAGAGTAGGACAGTGGGACAAATTCAGTCTGCAGAAACTTAGCACTTTTCAACACTACCTTCACTGAATATTCAAGAAATATTATCCAATTTCAATGAAGTTATCAATGAAATGGAGCCTATTTTTTTTTTTTTTTTATTGAGACCAAGTAGAAAGTATGTGAATATCTTTGACAGTGTTCAATAAGAGAAAAGAGCTAATTAGCCATAGCTCTACCCAAGAAATGAATTAAATACTGTTAAGTATGAATTGGGAAGATTATTGTGGAAATGTAAGATAGTACTTAGTGGTAAGACAAGTTTGTGATCCAACTGCCCATTCCAATCAACTGCTGAAAGATGAATTAAAAAGACTAAATGATGGTCATGGACTTTCTGACATACTAGATCAGAGATCATTAGTATAACTCCTAAACAGAGTTTTTTTTTTATATATATATACGCCTCGTCGTCGTCGAGGTCATAGTCATTAGATTTCGTAAAAGAATGGGAGAAAGAAATGGAAAGGAATTCGGCGGTTGGGGTTTTAGAGGAACCTTCCAGCCATTCATCCGGAGTGATTTGGGAAAACATGGAAAAACGAAATCTGGATGGCCGGATGGGGAATTAAACTCGCATCCTCCCGATTGTGAAATCAGAGCGTTACCGCTCACCCTTCACGCTCGATCTCCACAGAATGCGCACATACGGACGCGGGATACATGTATGTACGGTTATAAGAAAACTGAGAAGACGTCTTAGTAGTAGCTTGAACATGGGAAACAGCTGACTCTATATTAAATTCACTATTTTTATTGATATGTATTCAAGCCCACAAGGGTGTGCTTAAACGGCTAGTTCATTTTTGGATGCTTGCTTTCGTTCCAAATACCTCTTGAGCCCATCTAGTAAATTTTACTTGAGATGGTTTCTGGGACTTAAAGTTAGTAATTTTTAGTTTAGGGAACTAGAAGTTATCCATATTACAAAATTTGGAGCGATACTTCATTTATTGACGAAAGAGAAAAAACTTAACAGCATCTTCATACAAAATTTTATATGTTTTCCTATTTGAAATATGTACGTCCACGGTTCAAATTTTAATTACGATTTATTATTATTTATATATACAAGGTAACTTTAAACGAGTTTTTAAATGCTGTTGCACTGTCTTACCAGTAGCTTATTAATTCCTTAGGAAATAAATATTTTGTCGTCAATGTTTCCAGTGAAAGATATTGTCCAGACGCAGCATGATGTATAAGCTATCCCTGAAATCTTTACACCTTTTGTAAATGCTTGTATCTGAGAAAATCTCTTCACCAAGCTGTATTTAAACTTATAAGCGTGTTTACTTTTTTCTTTTTTGTCTTGCTACTCAGTTTACGTGACGGTTTTCCGTACAAACACTTACGTATTTTCTGTATGGTTTTGGTTTTACATTTTCCTTTTGCAATTACCAGACATTTACAATAATCTGAATTTCTACTTTCTGGTTTTCAATATCTGATACTTATCCAACAGTTAAGCATCTGAAAAATCCTAATCTTAATATCGTTAGATATTTTCTTAAATATTTTCTCAATTAATTCATATAATTTTTTTGAATCATCAAACTTTATATTTATTTTTTAGTCTTACATTAAATTTATAATACACATTAATACTTATCTTTGGTACATTTAACGGTACATTATGTCATACAGACACAGAATATTCACAGGTCATATACCAATACTTTCTCTTTGCTCTCGGGCATTTTATTAACAATTATTCAAAAAAATTGTCAACCACAAGGAGAGATTTTTCTTAAAGCCTACTCTTTTGTAAAATTCACCTCATATTCGTGCTTCAATCAGACTATCATTTTTCTTCATCTATTCTCTTCATTTGTCTGCCAAAGATACTACAGACGTCACTGTCAATTTCTTTGACCTATCAACTAAATGGCGTACTTGACTAATTTTGGGAAAGTAGTCAATATTGTAGCTGGGAGTCTACTATAACCAAAAAAAAGTCATTTCTTGTGAAAAAAAAAACAGGAAAATGGAAAATATTGCATTTTTATGCGCTGATTTGAATATTGGCGCCAAAACGCTCGCAGCTGTCATGGCGTCTCTTGTGGCGTCACATCTCTCCTTGTGCCTGTGTAAACAAACGGGTGGTTTGCTTATTTCGTGGATGAAATGAGTTCTACGGTTTACAAGGAATGTATAGTGCCTCAGTGTGTAAACACAATATTTAAAACATCAAACAATTTTTTTTTTTTTTTTTTTTTTAATTTCCATACAAGGAAAATATGCCGAAAAAGTGGCACGACGCGACATGGCGTATTTGCATACAATGTATTTAAGTCTTCAAGTCTACTTTGACGTAACTATTGGCTTAAAATTTAACTATGTTTAATAAGCTCTGTACCTCAATGTTTTGCTACGTGAAAAACTTAAAATTTTATTGAAAAATTAAATTACAACTTCAGACGTTAAAATGCCATTCGTTGTAAATGTGAGGAAATGTTTTTATTAGCAACAGTTGTCAAACGATATGGAAAATTACTCGAAGTACCATAGGCAGCACTATCATAACAGTGTCGCTGCAATTTGATGAATTCTTAAGTAACTCCATGAAACAAACCGAAAGTAAAAAAGTTCTCGAGCTATCGAAAACGAGCATGGTGGGTGTACGGTTAACGTTCTGACCCCGCATTCAGGAGGACGCAGGTTCGAATCCCATACAGATTTGGGTTTTCCCTGGTTTCTCCAAATCACTCCAGGCGAATGCCGGGATGCTTCCTTCAAAAAGGCCATGGCCGAATTCCTGTCCATTCCTTGTCCCCAGTCCCATCCCACCTCTAATGAACTTAGCCGTGGACGAGGCGTAAAGCAATAAAAAAAAAGAGATATCGAATACCAAAAATTAGTTATAGTTCGCTGTCCTTTGGTGACGTTTCTCTTCTGGCCCAGGCCGTATTCAACCTAATGACAACCGCTAGGAAGATAATAAAACACCTATTGTGCATGTCCAGCGTGTAGTTCCTTGTGGCTTTGGTGATTTTTTTTCCTTGTCCAGGTTGCATTCAACCTAACTACCTTAATTTGGATATACGATGTCTCATGAAATAAGCAAGATATCAAATTTTTTTATTATTTACTTTCTATTCGTCTCGTAGATATACAGAAGAATCCAGCATCGAAATTGGCTTTGGCGAAATTTTTCTTCTGGTTGGGGCCGCATTTCGACGTAATCGTCTCACTTTTCTCACTTTTGATACAGTATATCTCGAGAACTAAGCAAGAAATAAAAAAAAAATTCCTTTCTTTCGATTTGTCTCGTCGAGTTACTTTATAATCTATCACCAAATTTTGGAGTTTGGTTGTCGTAGAATCCCCGCTTCAATGAATACCGAAAAATATTTCGACCTGAATAGGATGATAGTTTGCGGCTTTCTTAGAAAATATGATCATAATAAATTTCTCGTTATATAACAACATGTATAGGCTCCAATAAGAAAGAAGAAGCTTTATACACAAAAGATTACTGCTGGAAAAATAGCGTCGAACAGATTTTTAACTTTATATAAAACGAGGAAAAAAATAGCTGAAGAAATCATTCAAGGATTTTTTAAATAGTAATTACTTTAACGATTAACAACTACACATGCTTCTGCGAAGCAACAGTCATATTAAACATTTTAAATGATACTACAATGAAATATTCGAAATTACTCAAAATGTAGACCCACTGATTAAAATCACAAATTACAGATTTGTATTAAGTAAAACGTTCCACTAACATACACACCTTCTAAAATACCTTAATATTCTAACGTTTTTTCGTAATACGATGTTATGTTTAACGTAATAGATATATTTACTTGGACATTTTAATATTCCGAAACTCTGCTGAGCAGAAATCACTTTTTTAAAAAAAAAATATTCCCAGTATCATCACGTCAATTCTGGGAAAATTGGAGCTATTTGCCTTGATAATACCAACTTCCATTTCGAGTATGAGTAGAGCAATTGTTTTGCATCCACCAATGAAACCTTAAAAATCTGAAATAAGCGACGGAAAGATCGTCAACAAACGTATAAACACGGGAGCAAAACTGGCGCGAGCTGATAACTGACGTCATGCGCTCCGATTGGTGTTTCGGATCACGCGACTAACCTCTGTCTTTTTTCATTTTTGTTTTATTAAAAATAGTATGTTTTTAACTGCTATCCAACAAATTACGTTGGTTTTCGGTATCCTAACAACTTACTCTATCAGTGTAAATTAAGGATTCATGGTTTCATAGTTAGTGCCAAGAATTAGCTTTATATATAAAATAATCATAATAACATTAAGGTATAGATAAAAATGTTTTAAAGATTTTAATCTTACATATATATAAAAATAGACATATATTTACCTATATTTCACTCTTCAGTCGCAACTACCTAGCACAGATCACTGGTGTTTATAGGTGGTAGTAGCATGGAGTTTCCTATCGTGCACAACATTAGCCCAGTGCCGTTAGCTATGGGGATATGGGAGATATGGCGGTTAAAAGTGGTCGATGTAGGGCTTTCTCATATTTCTACCGTTGACTTGTCTGTCCCTATATTTCACATTGCAGCCAGAAGTACCAAACGCACACCACTGGCGTTTGTGTGTGGTAGTAGCATACACTCACCGATCGTGCACAATGTTGGCCGAATTTTGGTAACTGTGGGGGGTGTGGGAGATATGATGGATGAAAGTGGTCGATCAAGTATACTTTTGCATTTCGACTGAAGACATATGCGTCCGTATGTTTTACTTTGTTGCCATAACTATATAGTGCGGATCTCTGTTGTTTGTGTGTGGTAGTAGCATTGAGTCTCCCCTCGTGCGGTATGGTGGTTAGATTTCGGCAGCTATGGGGATGCGGTAGATATGGTGGTTGATAGTTGCCGACGTAGGGCATTTTCCTTTTTCTACCAAAGACGTGTGTGCCCCTATGTTTCAACTTGCAGCCAGAATTACCAAGTGCAGATCACGGGAGTTTGCTTGTGGCAGTAACCTGGAGTTTTTCTTCGTGCAGTATAGTGATTGCATATCCGTACTGTGAGGATGTGGTAGATATTGTGGTTGAAAGTGGATGACCTGACATAAAAACAGACATTGCTCCCTATATTTCACTCCACAGCCAAAACTACCTAGCGCAATCCACTGGTGATTGTGTATGGCATTAAACTCAAGTCTCCCAAAGTGCACCAAGGTGGTGTCATTTTGGTAGCAATGGAGTGTGGAATATATGATGGTTAAAATTGATCGATCAAGGGCGTTTTCATTTTTCGACCAAAGACATGTGTGTCCCTATATTTCACTTTGCAACCGTAAATACCCTGCTCAAATCACTGATGTTTTTGTGTGGTATTTGCATTAAGTCTCTCATCGTGCACTATGGTAGTTACATTTCGGTAGCTGTCAATCAAATTTATTTACAAACACGAACGAAGTCATGGACACCAGATAGTTATGTTTTAATTTTTGTATATGTGTAAGATGAGTCTTGTACTGCCTACTATCGGTATATGGTACTATATCTATTTATCGTCTTAATTCTTGATTTTATAAACATATATGCATCCAGTTGAGTAATAGTAGACCTGATGAAAGATATGTTCTTTTTGATTTATGTATAATGACTTGTTTTCCTGTACAATGCTTTACTTATTTGTACAATGTCCTGATTATCTGTACAAACTGCTGATGGCTGTAGAGTGTAATTTGGCGCTTAAGGGAAAAAACCCCACTCTATGACCATACATTTATATAAAAATATTTACAAACAGGAACATAATTTCTAGTTAGGACAATGTAACTTACAAACTCTTTTACAAGTTTCTGACAGTATTAACGGTTTTTGTAAAATAATGAGAAAACAACGTTCGTTGCTAAATAGTATTTGTGCTCACGTAAACCTACCAAATAATGAACACTATTCTTTGTTTATTGGACAGCTTAAATAACCATAAATACTTGCTGCGCATCTGAAGATTAACTTCGGCGTATGTTTAACTTAATTGTCGCCAATTAATCTGAATTTAAAATGTTCTCGTATTCTCTTATTGTTTCCTTCATACCGAATTTTGAATAGTGATGCCAAGTATTGATTTTTAGGACCCTAAATAACACAGAATAGAGTAATTTCTCTCAGCAATGAAGTACCATCCGTTATTATTCCGTCTTGTAAACCTTTACGTAATTCTGTTACAGTATGGAAGCAATTCAGACATGCATCTGAGAACACGGGTCAATTCTTAATCACACTGTGTAAATTGCACTTTTATAGGATTTTCTGGCATCAATCTAGCAAAAGACAAGATATTTTTCTTAAGTAACCTACAGCCGATTTGCCTCCTGATGTTGTTGTTGTTGCTTTTTTTAAGGCAGCCAATCTCTATGACGAATGATGTGTCAGAGTCATGGAAACCTCATGAGCTGCCTGCTTCAGTGGCTGATAGATGATCCTATTTTAATGAGTTGAACTAACTGTTTCGAGCTGTCTACCAAACATGTAATGTGTGTACTGTTTGATTTGTGAATTTTTTGTTTTTGAAATGAAGTTCGAGACGGCCCCCTTGATTCGCTCAAGTGATTGTAGGAAACCGATTAAAACTCGCGATCAGGGCGGTCAGTATGTGGGTGTTGTCTATAGCCATTACGTAACATACAGTGAGTAATCCTTTGTAGCCATCAAAGAGACGGGATGTATATTTCAATCATCAGGATTATAGAAAATATTAAATTACAAAACTAACCGTCTGGGCAGACGTCTTGTAAATACTTCCGTTAAATATGAACCATTGCGATCTCTTCCGGCTAACAAGGTTCACCTACATAGAAGATATTAAGTTTTGTATGCATTAAGGTACTGCTTAACCTCTAAAACGCTCTCCACTAAAATCGTCATTTATATAGTGTAATGACTTTAAAAAAATTGTCGTTTCAGGCAGTTAGTATTTATTTTTAATTATTACAAGCGCGGTCATTTATTAATGGAATTTTCTTGAATTTTTCCTAAGACTTCTTATCATTCTTAATATCTGCAGCCATGAAGACTAATCATTCACCATGGCCACCAATACTCAGCATGGTTTCGGTTTCCCCACCTAGATTTACATGAATACTGCTGTTCATAAGTTTGTGAGCAATCGTTCTTACCACCACTTATTGTTACAACAAGATCTGTAACATCTTTCTGCCCTTAGATTACGTTTGAATAAACCTCTGTGAGCACTGAACCCTGCACTGACTGAATATAATTCACTCTACAATGTATTCGAAAGGTGTAACTTGTCCTCTATATGGTAAGTAAATTTTTTATTTGTGAAATAACCCTTAGGAACGGCATTGCTGAGTGCATATGTTGCTGATTCATTTCAGTTTTTCCTTGAAGCACGTTTGTATTTTACTTGTTTTAAACATGTCTAAACTTTAATGCTGAATCTATTACAACATTTTTAACTGATACGATCATACGAATTTGTCTATTACTTATCAAAATATAATTACTATAATTTTAAGATTATTTCAACTCTAACGAGAAATAAAATGTTTTTAAATATTCTTAGTAAAAATGGTACAGAATGTGGACCTACACCATGGTAATATTGAATCAGGCTATCGTAGTGTAAAACCAAGCTATCGATGCGTGTCAGCAGGAGAATACGGACAGTGCAGCGGGTTGCGGCAAGCTGCGGCAAGGCGCTTTTCGCCTTCCCTTCTCTGCACGCCAGTGATTTCATCTTCTGCCTTCTATTTGTGATATGAATATTATATTACTATTTTCATAAATATATAAATTTTTTAAACGGTCTTAAGATTTACAGGACCGTAAATTTTTATGGAACCGTACCATTCGCACTGAAACATTACTGTATGCTCCCTTAAGATTTGAAATAATACTTCTTTGGTTGTGAAAACATTTCCAATCAATAAATCATCATACTTTTCCCTATGAAGTCTTATTTACCGTTTATCTGCCTTGAGATCACAACTTTCAAGGCATTCTCTTCTAGAGATTTTGAAGACCGAATTATCTCTATATTTTAGTTTCCTCTTCACAGGAGTTTTAATTCATATAAACTGGTGATTATTTTCAGTGTGTGCAAATCACTAGATAATTGGCACTTTAAAATCTACAAAAATATTTTTCTTTGTCACAAGAAAAATGCAGTTTCCAGTCACACTATCACAAAAGAATACAGATCGTTCTTTAAGAATCTTGGAGTGTCGGTTTGATAATTTAGCATAATAGTTAGAACATTAACAAGTTTGTATGTAATATGAGCTTTATATCATTGCAACATGATTTACAACAGTGATGAATCTGTAGTAAAAGAAAGCATGGTTTTTTCGATGTGGCTGAAGCAGCGAGAGAAAGAAAGTGGTGCACTGCCTGTTGCCGTGATTGGCCAGGGTCGACAAATTGCCATCGATCGATTGCCTCGCCGGCAGGCTTAATTGGAAGGCCCATTGCCCAAAAATAGTTTGGTTTGCTGGAAAGAGGAGGCCCCCTTCTGCCTCAACAGCTGTTTCTTTACGGCCACAGGAAGGGCGGGGCGGAAAGGCGGAAGGAAGGCACGGAATGGGGAACAGGGACGGCACGGAGAAGAGGAAGGGGGAGAGATAGGAACGGAATGGCAGAGGAGGTGTGAGGGAGCCAGTGAACCGTCACGCCGCGATATTCACGAGTCAGAGTAAAGCTTTTGCATTTCTTGCGATAGAGTTTATCTTGGCTTCATGTAGATTTTAAAGTCTCTTGGAGATATTTAAGTCTTGTTTTAACAGTAAGCGAGATTGAAGAATTAACATCATGTACTCCATTAAAGTAGAATTTTTTGGCAAAGAACAATAACCAATATGATCAAAGAACGCATTATTGAGGAAAGATTTGATATAAGAACATGTTAAATTTAATAGTTAACGTCATAAACAGAACAGCTATCTTGGCAATGTGTAAATTTATTTTTTACCCCGAATTAAAATCTTTTATTTTCAAATGTTTATTCATCTCACAATTAAACAGTGGAAAATAAAAGACAAATTAAATTTTTATATAATTTCCTTATATCTACCATGAGCTTTGAACACTTTGTCACTAATACAATTAAAGTAGAAAAATTATCATAATGTTCGTTTTCCAAGTCAAAAGATCGGATTTATTTTACGATTCTGAAATTTAATTTACACTAATTTTACAAATGTGAAAGTAATTCTATCTCTGCTGTTTATTATGTTTCCACGACTAAACGGCTAAACCGATCTTAATCAAATTATACAAGGAAATAATATGTATCATAGGAAGAACATAGGATACATTGGCATAAACAACATATTTTAGGATGGAATTTTTAAATCTAACCGAGCGGTGGCAGAGAGACAGATAGAGTGTGTAAGTCTCTGTACTGTTATATCAGTTGCTCAGCCTGCCTTTATATGACCTGTTCCTAAATTTAATGAACGGACACAGCTTATTATATAATACAGATGTGGGTTTTTATCCAATAATTCAACAACAAAAAATAAGTTATAGTTTACGATTCTGTAATTTTCTCTATACTGTATTATAAATGAGAAAGTAACCCTATCTCTCTGTCATTTTCTTACACTTTCACGAGTAGACGGCCTTACCGAGCTTGATGAAATTTTAAAAGGAAATACAACATATCATTTGGACGGGCGTAGCATATATTTATCGGGATAAACATATTTTGTGATGAAATTTTTAAAACTAACCGAACGAAGACAGACAGACGGATAGCGTGTGTAAGGCTTTGTAATGTTATATCGGTCGCTCCGGGCTTTGTTCCTCTCTTGCGTATGATCTTTTCATAAATTTCTTGTACAAACTTAACTTATTACCGGGAAGATACAGAGCGATTTTGATCTCTAGCTTGGCATTCAGTAGGAATAGGGCTTAAATCCCCGCTCGGCCATCCTGATGACAGTTTTACATGACTTTCCGTAGTCCTCCAGGTGAGTGCCGGGATGGTTCCTTTTAACGGCCATGGCTAAAATCCTTCCCGATACCTATCCCCTTAGGTTAGGTAGGCTGAATAGCGCCTTTGAGATCCTACAGCAGCCCACCTCCCAGGCCTCCCTTGAGAGGAATGAAACCTTCAAAAACCTATTAACCGAGTCAGCTATTTGACTCCCACCTGGAAGGTTCAAGCCCCCGTGCGTCTATCCTGACTACAGATTTCTATGGTTTTCCGGAGTTACTCAAGGCGAATTCCGGGATAGTTCCTTTAAAATGCTATTGCCGAATACCTTCTCTTTTCTTCCCCTTAGTTAGGTTGACTGAAAACGTTCACCGAGACCTTAATAGTCCGCCTGGAGGGGAGGAATGACACTTATACGAGTATATATAAATTGTTATGGTTGTGGATTTTATCCAATTCTAGCAATATAATTCTAAATATATGCACACGAAGTCGCGGATAAGAGCTAATCTATCCATTAACTAATTTTATTGTAGTGGATATCATGCTGCAGAGCATTTAGGTGTGTAGAGCTCGGTTGGGGCATGGCGGTAGGTCGTGCTGATTAACCCTTTGAGGAGACGCCGGCTGTCGGCTTCTTGCGCCTGATCGATGCCGGCAAGCCGGTTCTGTGAGGGAGGGGTGAACCGGCGGTGGGGAACACACTCTGCCGTTTCCTATCTCCTGAAGGCCGAGGAAGGAAAGGAGGAGAGGTCCGCTTGCTATCTCCATAACACGGGCCGGGCTGCCTCGACGCCGCCGTTTGCCGCTCGTTTCCCCTGGAGTATGCGGGGGCGCGTCGGGCGCCGGAGCCGTGGTGGGGGTCGTCAGCATGGCGCCGCGCGTCGCTATTGGCCGCAGCGGGCGCTGGGCCCCGCCCGCGCCGCCGGCGCCCCCCCACCCCGACGAGCGGGTGGCCGCGAGGCGCCGCGACGCTGTTCGCCACCGAGCGTCTGCTGTCGCGAACACCACTTGCCGCGTGCCATGCGCCATGAGCAGAGGCGAGGGACACAGTTGTTGGCGGTGGTGATCGTTCGAGCGCGAATCTGAGCCAGCCAGCGACATGCTGGACATCAAGACCTCCGCCGACTACCTGTCGCGCACCGCCGCGGGAACCTTCACCAACTTCTCCATGCTCTTCGCTGCCGGTAAATATCGCTGCAAACACATCCAATTTCGTAGCAATGTCACCAGTATGTGGTTGGTGTTGATTTGACATTATAGTTAACGCACTCTATATTTTGAACAATCGAAAGTTATTTCCATTCACCCCGATCTTGTTCTCACAACTTCCACTATTTTTTCGTTTTAAGCATGCTCTAATTTGATCTTAGTAGTATTCATGAACAGAATTAATAATCATTAAACACTATCTCTTAAAATTGAATTCTGCTAATTTTCACTGTCTATTAATTCCAGACAGGTAGTGGGAATAAGACAGTAACTTGCATGTTTCAAGGCTGAGTGCTGACGAGAATTACAGTTTTATCTTCTGGATATCCGTTGTTAAGATGGAACTTATTGGTAACACTCGTTTGTCAGCTAATCATTCACATTTTATTTTCGTAACATTGCAAAGTCGATTCAGTCTAAACAGTATTTTTCTGGTTGTTTCCATTATCTTTGAATTTTGAATTATCAACTTTTATTTCAAAACTAGATACTGCCCGCAACTGCGTTCAAGTGGGCTGTTACAATAAGAACCCCTCTCTTAAACAGACAACACAACTGAGAAAAAAAGAATTCATATAATGCCGCTCGTTCGCTCAAATCACGTTAAAGATTTCGACTACCAGAAGTAACTAAATCAAATCAGCTGCTTTTCTCAACCTTTTTAAACCAGAGGACCAGTACATAAAATAAAGCTGCGGATCACTAACGTAAACGGGCCTAATTATCAGTTTCGTCTGTTAACTCAATGGTTAAAGCGGTTACTTTCAAATTTGGGGGTCCAGTCCTGGGTCAGATCCCTGTGGGGCCACGAATTTTTAAGAGTTGTGTTTGATCATATGAGCTACGCCAGGGCGTTCCGTGGTTCGGATTCGACGTTAAAATGTAGATGACAGAGGAAAGGAACTGGCCGTCCTACCTCTGACTTAATGGATTAATATGTCTCTTTCGGTAGAATCTAACCAACCTTCGGATTGTGGACGAAGTTATAAATATTATACATCTGGGACATGTTTTATTGTATAATGTTATATTATAAATCTAAAAGCATATTCTAATTACTACGAAAACACAGTTATTAAACTGGAAGTGAACTATTAAAAGTTAATTACATATTGATCAGACTCAATATTTACTAACTAATTGTACAACACCGTTACTGTAGGCTGGATGCTACACTAAACCATCGACCTACATGCTAAAATAAAATAAAAGAAAGATGACCTGACACATTTTGTTTTGTTTATTTTAACTCTTACGTTACCAAAACGATCATGTACCGCGGTAACTCACACCTACTGCAAGACCCTCAAAACGGTCATTACCTTAATCCTTAAACGAATAGCGCTGTTTTTGATGCCAACTGGTAATGAAAAGACTACTGTAGGAACACCGTTGCCGTATCTTTATATCCTATAAATACAAGATTTTTGCCCCGTCAATGACATATTGCTGGCTCTTTTTAAAAATAAAAAATAAAAGAAAATAGGCATATGCCTTATACTACCTTATAGCCTTATGTAGTACGAATACGGTTTATAAATTTTTAATAATCTGCCATCGAACCATTTGTAACATCTTCGCGGTCCAGTACTAGTCCGCGGAACACTGGCTGAGAAATACTGATTTACTGCAATGCCACCCGCCTTTTGTCTTGTTGCTTCGATTAAAATAGGATCCAAAAGTGAAACAAAATAAAAATATGTTATTTAAATGTCATTCAGTTTGCGATACCTTGCAACGATGGCTGTAAGAACCTTTTAAATTTATGTTACAAATTATCTTTTATAAAAGGACGAAACCAAACTATGTTTATAGGTAGGTTACATACTATAGAGAATATAGAACAGTGATTTTTTAAAATAAGATATAAAAACTTTTCATTCCTTCCTATTACCTCACATTCCTATAACGTCATCGACATCAACTGTCTCAGTCAAAAATTACTTACAATGTAACATCAACCGGG
Organism: Vandiemenella viatica; assembly: GCA_031002005.1. NCBI lineage: Eukaryota > Metazoa > Arthropoda > Insecta > Orthoptera > Morabidae > Vandiemenella > Vandiemenella viatica. The sequence continues at coordinate 360,029,234 of JARYHS010013630.1, read as the reverse complement.
TAACCATCTAGTCCAGTCTCAGCTGTGAAGCAAGTCGTTTTGGGTTTGTTGTGCAACTTCAGTCTGTTTAAATTTATCACAACTAAACTTCCAGTTTGTCGTATTGTTGACGTGTTATCCGTTATTCTTACTGCTCCATCAGCACCAATGGAACCGTGGTCCTACATTTAGCCTTTATTAATAATTATGGAGAGAATGTACACATATATTATTCTATAAATGGTATTAACTGAATGGTTCATGCAGTGTTGTGCTACGGATTTTAAAACCTATTGAACAGATTAAACGATTGAACTTTTTAAATTATTTGAAACATGATTAAGCGATAACGTGGTTACTGTGAACTAAGGTGTATATATATATAACAAAACTTGATACGGAGAGACTTAGGCCATTTGGTAAGAAAATAGTCACGTTCCTTAAATGATTCTAGTTATCTCGTCGATGGAATAGTTAATACTCATGAAAATATTCCGCTCTTTGCCTCAACGACTGGACTAAACAAAATTCATAGATCATAGTCTCTCAATCTGACTGTTAAGGGACCGCGAGGACTCAAGCACATTCGCTCGGTTGTATTTAATTAATTTTTTACAATGCTGGATTGACTGTATCTTTTTTTTTAAATATTATTTGTAAATTATCCCTTCCACGTTACTTTGTTTACAGTTAAATAAATACAGTTACTTTTTAAAAATTTCAGTGATTTACTAGATTGCTTAAGAAGAAAAATTGTAGCGAAGGATGATATCAAAACCAGACTGTCATAAGTATAAAGCCTCTTGAAGAAGAGGAATAATATATGTCAAAAAATTTACCAGCTATCAAGAAGTAACGTCTTAAAGTCTTATGTATTGGGTATAGCGCTTTATGCTACTGAATCTCGAACATTGAAAAGTACAGAAAACAAACCGGATCAGAAATATCTGCCAAGCTACAGAATGATGTTGAAAACAGCGCGAGAAGTGATAAAATTCTTAAAACATAATTTGTGGAAATCATTTTATGCATCGTTCTTCCAATTATAAGAGATTGGTTAGGGGATCACTTCTGAGTGATTCTGGAGTGTAATAGAAAACAGTAACTGTAAAAGAAAACAAGCATTGTGTTATGTGAAGTAAAATGTTTGGATCATTTCTTGTAATAAGACTATTCACGGTGCAGAGAACTGGTTAGAATGACAATGTAGAGGTAGAAGCCATATAAAGCCCTGTGAAGATAAAATTTCGACGAAACGCTTCAAGGAGTCATCAACCAAAATAATATAAGAACTGAAACGCTTCAAGGAGTCATTAACCAAAATAATATCAGAACTTCATTTTTTGAAGTATATAATGGAACGAAGAAAGAGGAGTATAATATTGTTAAACCATTATCCTATTACATAACACGAAAATAAAACTCCAACAGTAGACATAAATATTAAACAATGATAATTTGTATTTAAAGCTGGAAAATACCAATTGACGTACATTAAGTAAGATGACATCATCTTTAAAAAAGAAGAATGTAGTAACCACTTTGACATTTTGTTCATGATAATCTGCATAACAAAGAAATGGAAATTGGGAAAGGTTTCAATATAAACAGCGTTTCTTATTCGAATCATCAAAATGTGGAGACCAGGAAATATACAATTTCCTACACGGCAACGGTCCGCCTCGTATATCTACTGATATTTATGTTTGAGCCAAGCTTAACCAAGTAGATTCATAGAGACGTTGGAGTAGCTGCAGATAAAAGCTTTGCTTGCTTATAAACGCCAGCCAAAGTAAGGGCTTGGGAAAAAAAACCTTGAAAGCTGAATGGATTGGGTTATCAGAATCTTGCTGCATGAAATATATCGCTCCAGTAAGAGCTAAGAATTTCAATGATTCCCTTATATCAGTCGTTTGAGAAACATTTTGTTACCAGCGTCCTTCTTACACGGTTACTTAACAAAATGCAGAACGAAGCATTTCCATAAACGAAATTTTTAAAATTAATTGTAAACGTTAACAGGCAGTATTAAGTTATTACGGTGACAGCGTAACTAATAATTTATAAAGAATTCGAAGTGAATTTTTTGAGAATTCGAATAAATAGTAACGTGGTAGGTACATCAAACCTAGCGCCTTTGGAGTTGAGTAATACTTATGTCTGACACAATTCCACATCACGACATTGTTAATGTGCGTCGTTAAGGTCTCTCGCCTCACTGAAACATTACCGGTTAATGCGGTGTAGTTAATATATACTAATGGTGAGGCTTTACCCTCACTCTGATGCTCTGAAGGTAATATGTTCCAGAGATCGCAAGCCTGATGGAATATTTAAGGAGCATGGCAACCAGTATGGTCTTAATATTCCATCTGAAATGATCCTTGAATTCTAAGATTCTACTTACGGAGAAGAATAACCCGCTGCTACATTTATCAAGCTTACGTTTTCAGTCTCAGAAGGGATCGAGATACAAGTAATGAAACCGAGTCAGTTACCTAAGCAAATAAGTTTATTGAATCAGTTGGCAGCTCCGAGGCGTGAAAATTCTGACACTGGTGAACAAACCGCCAATCAAAGTTTCTGGGACATGTTTCCTATCGATTTGTTGTCTTTGCTGTAAGCTGGCATACGTATGCTCTGTGATATTTGGCTCATATTTCTGTATTGAGTGATCTAGGGTACTTGATAAAATGAGTAAACTTTCTAGCTCTCCTCGATTATTCATCTTCCGATAGGAAACTATTATCAATTTAACATCGCCATCACTGGAATATATTCTGTGATCCGAAAGAGGCGACTTAATTGTTTAGACGAGTCAAATATACAACATTTAACTCACGGAACAAGTAGTCCAGATATTAGTAACATGAATAAACTCTTTCAGTGTGAGATAACTCTGGACATCATAGGAGGTTGTAGGAAGCAACAAACAAAAAGTTCCTGACATAAAAACTCATTGGAATATACTTTAAAAAATCCTTACTTCTATTTATCACTTCCAGATATTCATTGAGATTTAACCATGCATGTCTTTGATAGGAGGGGTCTGGTTAAGAGGTTTGCTTTCAAAAGTATTTCGTCCTGTCCCGGGTTCAAATCCGGTGGCCGCAGGAATTTTTAATAGTTGTGTTTGAACATATGAATTACGCCAGGTCGTTCTCTGGTTCGGACTGTACGTTAAACTGCAGGTCCCATAGTAAATGAACTGGCCGTCCTAACTCTGACAATATGGCTTAGTCCTTCAGGTAGTGAACTAAGTTAGCTTTATGTTTGATAAATGATTTCTCCGTTCGAATTTAAATTGATATTTTATCTGTGGTTAATCCCATCACTCTCTCCGCGTTTAGTATTCCAGATTAAGCATACGAAAATTCACGTTTGGTCTATTTGGTCGCTTTATTAAAGAAGAATATTCTTATTTTTCTTTGTCGTGTGGTGTCGCCAATTCACTTTTTTATGTGTCCACTAAACACACGGAAGTGAGTTCCTTCCATGTCAGGGGTAAACATGGAACGGTATACAGTGTGGAGATCCAGTGTATAAGGGGTCGTTTGTCTCGGAGGTGTAACAGGTAAAAACGCGTGGAGGGGGACGCAAGTCCCGCGGGAAGAGCTCGCTCGTGAGGAGAGGTGTCGCGGTGATGGGTGGGGTGTGCGGGCTACACGGTTCGCCAGGCACGCGACGGAAGGTGGCGCCACAAACATTACAGTGAACAGCAGAAAAGAAACACTTTAATAAAAAAATTTTCTTGCTGTATTCCTTTAATAAATTGAATGCCAATGCAGTGTTATATCGATAACAGCGACACAAAATTGTGTTAGTTGCGGCAGTGGATCTGAAGTACCTCGAAACGGCACTTGCTCTCGCCGTGGCTATACCATTTTCTCTTTATCAACGTTTATTCTGACAAATGTTACAAATGTTATGAATAAACTGACTAAGTTGAAAATGTAAGACATACATTAATTAATCGATAAATACTGGATAATTCATACTAAGAATTTTCATTACACAACAAGCATTGGTAACGAGCCAACTGCATAAACTTTACTGCAGAACCAGCATTTTTTCACTGATGATCAGCAACCTTCAAAGCTGTTGACTTCATTTTTGTTAAAAAATTCGGTTTGTTGTTGCGCCACTACATTGTTTTACACAGCAGACAACTTTGTGTATGAAGCCAGCAGCTTATAAATGATTTTATGCACGAGACCCATTTATTCGCTGAACCATTAACTTTATAAATGACATTCTTCAATACTGTGGTGTTACATTGTTCTGTTTATCATCTTAATAAGATTTCTAACAGTGTATATTAAATATAGAGTATTATTTATTTAATAATTGTATTAAAATAGCACTTCAAACTGAAGCTCACTTAACACGTGTCAAGCTGTGGGTATAGCGTAATACTTGCTTTGTATACTGAACTGTCTGTGCCCACGCGGAATTTTCAACAGTAATTCACAGACAAGCAGTAAAAGAAATATAAGCTAAGTAGGAAAAACCAGAGGAGAAGCCCTGTCTTTTCCTCCGCCATGGATCTCCTTCTTTGCGTATAAATTTAGATTACATGCAAATGTTTTAAAAACATTTGTTCCAACCAGCCCTTGGATCTGCTTTTTAATTGGAAGATTTTATAGTTTTCGATGACCCACTTTTCATATAGCTTCCCTGAAAACAATAATTTGAATTAATGCTCTCTGGCGTTTGTACAAACAGCTGTATGTGTATAAACTATGATATAAAATTCATAATTCAACCAATCGCAAAAAAGGTCTCTAATAGTATTTTTTTAAACACAATACCACTGCGTACATTGAGCTAATATTGGTAAACATATCGACTTCTAAAAGCCTCGCAACATACAATATTAAATATCTATGGATTCCATTACGGAACAATGAAAATAGGGGATAGTTTTTTTTTTTTTTTTTTTTTTTTTTTTTTTTTCTCTGTCAGACTGTCGATTTCACATCGAAATAAAATGTAAGTTATCACAGTTTGGTTGAAATGGTTGGTTTTTGCTTGATTCTGGAACATACCCACACAAAAATTCCGAAATTCACTATTTTTGCCTCTGTGCGATCGGTGAAATGTGGTATTAATCAAAATATTAACTGATGATGTGAACTATCACCATGAGAAGTTTCGCTGAAATGCATTCATTAGTTTTTGTGTTAGGTACACACATTCAGATAAATATTAAAAAATTTACGGTTTTGGCCTCTGTGCCATCGACGACTACGTTAGTGATCCAAATAAAAAGCATTCTGTGTGTTAGCTAATGACATAAGCTGTCACTATGCGAAGTTACGTTGAAATTCGTTTAATAGTTTTTACTAGATGGGCGAACACATTGACAAAATTTCAAAATTTATGGTTTTGGTATCTTAATTATCAGTAATATAAATCAAATATGCAGACACAATTTTTCTACAGTTTTATTTTATAGAAAAGAGAATAAACGAAAAAGCTTAGTAATATAAACTACCTGGTGCATACTGACTTTGTCATGAACTCCTCCAGTGTGTATGTCGTGAATAAAAAAGAACCTGATGCCATGAATAAAGTGTGCATCGAAGTTATAATTTCTCTAAAATCTCAAAAATATAATCTTTCACGATGGCAGGAGTTGGATTTAATTTAGTCACTACAGCTTCTGTAGGAATAAATCTCTTATTAAAATCTGTAACATTCAATAGAAGCAAATAGATTTCCTAAGTTATATATATCACTATATATATCACTATGAAACGTTATTTATTCCGCGTTTAAAAATCTTCTGGTATTTGCGAGACATTGATAACTTCAGATATATTATTCATTTATATAGCATTATGATACTATTAGAAATTCTCACTGGCTGTATTCAAATTATAACTTGTAAATAATTATCATATCATCTTAGCTGAAGTTTTGGTCGTTTACCGAATTCTGCAGACAAGACTCTTCTTTCTTTCAACTTACTGAAACTGCCTAACAGAAGCAGAGAGTTCTGTGATTTCAAATGATCATCTTTTTTAAAGCTACTCAGCGTGTGACCAGTTTCGTCAAATTACTAGAGTAGATACATTTTCATTTTCCTGGGGGTCAGAATTAGACACTTTATAAGTTGCCTTATACTCACTTGTAATTTCCGCATTAATAGAAGTCTTTATAGTAAACTAAAGAGAGGTTTTTAGACCATGCTGTTTCCGCGTGCGAACTTTTATTTCTCTTTGCAGATAGGGGCCAGAAGAAAAAAAAATCATATCCCCATCAAAATTTTTTTTTGCATTGAATGGTTTTACAACAAATGTAATTCAGTTGAAGTTTATAACAAACCCCAAAACATTTATACGTCATTTTATTAAAATTGCTACAGTTTATTCACTGTTACCATTGAGTTGAATTGGTTATCCCTGGAAAAAAAGGATCAATCATTAAATCATTTCACCACATAATTCTTATCTTTTTAAAATACCTTTACCAAATATTTCTGCATGTTTACGGAACTTTTATGTTAAGTGTATACAGAATTCTGAAAAAGATTGTAGTGTTAAGTTCAATCAATCGAAAATTTCTTAGTTCGTGAAGCGTTATCAGAAATTCCTCCTAATACAAATAGCAGTAGAAACATGGATGTTAAGAATTTTCATACCAAATATTCTGCCTACACTGTATGACAGAACGTTCCTTGGCAACAAATATGAAGGAGTTCGGACGCTGATTCATTTCTTCGCTATGGTAAGGAAAGCTGTTTTGTGATGAGTATGCTATGGCTTATGGTGCAAACGAGCAGGAAAAATTTGTGTCTTAATAGTAGACCTACTCACGGAGGAATGAAATGAGGGTGTCCCAAGTTTATAACATAACGATCATAGAGAACCACGAGTTAGCGTCGAAAATTTTGACAATGTTTTATGCTACACAGTGCTCAGGAGTTTTAAATTTTTAGTCGATATTCTGCCCTTGAGCAGTTAAAGCCGGATATTAGATAATATTCTCACCTTTACCTTCGAACAGCGAAAATGGAAAATAACTGCCATGGTATCTAATATCCCACATAAGAGATAACACGAATGCGTGGAAAAATTGCGATTACTTTCTTTACTAGAGAGCTGTTTTTGTGATGTGATGGTGACCCTGGTGTACAGACGACACAGTGACTGGCTGTCCGTGTTCCCGGCGAGGGCTCGCGTGGCATACCAATGAGGCAGCCTCGCTGAGCTACCTGCTGGGAACCGGCCGCTATGCTAATACACAGCACACCCAGCGGTCAACAGGCGCTCTTAAAGCTGTCCACTCAGTATGCTTACTCACTGCACTGCTCTTTAAGGTGACGTAGCAATCTTTGCCTCCAGAAACACGGAGAGGTGCCATTGCAACTAAACCTGGTTTACCTGCAACAAGAACACAAAATCAACATGTGTGTTGAAGATCATAGCAGTAAAATTTATCGATTTGTAAGAAGTCTTATACAGTCTTCCCGTTGTATGAGACTGCTCCGATATATTGCGGCTTTGCTAGTAATATCACCTTTTCATTATTAGTCTAAAAGAGAGTAAATATCGATAATTTTTGTAATCATTGTGTTTTGTTTGTGATACGATTCAGTATGACCATGCTGTGTTGTTGGAAAACAAAAAGTGTTAACTTACTTTTCGTGAAAGGTCCTTTTCATACTCGAGATATGAATGAACCAATAAGAATCATTCTGCGTTTGTAATAAATGTTTCTTTTAAAATTTTCAAATTTTATTTCACTTAACCAGTCGTATGATCGCCGTAACGTAGCACAAACCTCTTCCTGGATATTACAGTTACAACCTTCCAATCCAACATAGTTACTAAGAATTCTAAATGGTCAGACGGAATTACAGTCCTATGCATTATTAAATCCAGTAAACATCGAACACTGGATCACAAAATAAAAAAATTTCTTCATAGGACAGTAATTTTTTAAATTAATTCATAAAGGTAGCATATAGTTCTCGTGCCTCCTTTATTCTATATAACCTGTCACTAAAACATAACCAAATATAAAGTTCAGTTATGCATATTCATATTCACACAAAATAATTTTTATATGTTACATTAAGGTGCCATAATAAGACAGTTATTTCCATTAATTTACAGAAAACGAAAAAATTGCCGTTAATCTTATTAATAACAAATATATACTACATCGCTTATGATTCATTGTAGTGATGTTACGTTCAAGCAGTGTTTATTATATATTTATATGCCAACGATTTATCATTCTTTAGTTGCAGATAAATTCAGCCTGGACTTGAAGCTTATTCCTCGCTTAGTTCTTGAGATGAAGTTCGTTGATCATGGGAATTTTACAGTTGTATAATATCTTGATACCAGCATAAATAATTGAAGGAATTATACAGCACGCGTTGAGGAATAATTCTCTTACATTGATTTTATAAATTAATGGGAAACAACACAAAGAGTTGGACGATACACAGTCGAGAAGAAACTTCGAATAATTTGTCAATTGCTTTTAAATTGTTCTGATGGTGATTTAAAAGCTGTAAAATATTAGTGATTCATATTTTTAGCACAGGAAGTCAATTACTTAATAACGGATTCTGCTCGAGATAAAGTAAATTTGATTCAATGAGCAGTAATTCTTGATTATTAACACACCTGAAAACTCTCAGCATAAATCATCTCTACACAGGGTTACACGTTTCAACAATAATTTATAGCGCTAAACTAATTTATTTATGTTGCACAAAAGTGAAGTCTGATGTCATTTTATGATGACCGCCAGCTGTCTGTCTCCAGGGTGTGAGTAAGTGACTGAAGGCGTGCTCACAACAGTCAAGTTCACGGAGCAATGAGGAGATAAAGAGCTTGCCGCATTCCTTTGTGGTTATAATTCATGTTTCTTGCCCCAGCAGTAACTTCTGAGGAAATACAGTTAATGCTATTGCTGGTGTTTCAATTTATGTATTTAAATTCTATTTGTTTGCTACTTACACTCTTATAAGAGAGGAAATATTCACCTTCTACAGTTATTTTTTTTTTTTTTTTTTTTTTTTTTTTTTAAATTTTTGATCATAACTTAAGATATTTCAGAGTTACCAAGAAGGAGATTCTCTTATTAAACATTATCTTTTAGACGGTTTTAGAATTCCTTTTTATACAGGATTGGAAAAAGTGAGTTTTAGTTCATGAATAACATGAACAAGAAATTTAATCATCCAAGAAAACTAAAATAATATGAATTAAATATGATACGGCATGTATCTACTCCTCACATACCAAAAAATATAATGCAGAAACATCATATGTTTGTATGAACCAAACTGATCCATGATACACATTATCAATTTGTTCGTCCATAAGTACATTTCATTATCTGGTGCCGTGATGTTTGTTTCCAGACTTACAGTTCTGAGACCACAACAACTTTTTCTTACCAACCTGACAAATGATTTTCATTAGACCTCGGTTTTGGTGTGCAGTGATGGATCAAGTCACAAAGTTATTCTTGAAATTAATTAAAGCAAGATATATTTATTATTAGCCAATTCTGATATCGATATCAATATCTTACAAAACGATATTTTTACAAATTAAAAGTTTATTAATAATAATTAATTGAGAATCCATTATTGTATATACTCCTATTAACAGCTGTATGGATGGTGTAAACTAATATACTTCTGATGAAAGCTTCTTATAATGTTAAACTTGCCGAATTTCGTTAGACGATGGAGTCTTCACATTTGTAAACCTTGTAAGTTTAGATAAAAGGTTTGTTTATCTTGGTTGTGGTTAGTTCTCATTGCTCCATGAACTTGAGGATAGAGTGAGCATTGCCGTAACTGTCATGTTATTGTTTTTCAGACACGACCTACAAGGGATCATGGACGACGCATTCTGCGGCGCAGAGTCAAGGTAAGAGGCGGAACTTCAACTTAAACGTTACCTACATTTTCATTCAGCTCTTGACTTCTTCTCAGGAGTATGTTATATACTTGATGGTAAAATGTGAATGAACTTCTTTGTAAACCTGTTAGGACCATATCACTAGCCATCCATACTACTTGTCACTTGTCAGTCATGGAACTATGTCTCTGTCGTCATTATTTTATAAATGCATGACGGAATGACAGTCTTCACAGTTAACCTCTATGGCTTTAGTCATTGAGAAACACTAAATTTTTCAGTTGACCTATCCTTGTGAATACTTTAAACGAAAAAATATTCTTTGTGAATATTTAGAAATTTCCCTTTATACACAAAATACACCAAACGGTAGCCTGAAGTTGCATTTGCATAAATTCTCCAGTGTTAAAATTGCAGCAGAATAGTGCAGGCTTCCTTGCCTGGTTTAATTTTTCAAAATTTTTTGTTAAAAAGTTAATGAGTGAGCAATGATTTATGTATTCGAGTTTTGCTACCATGTCGGTCAGTGTTTCCATCTACAAGTTAACCAAGTATTCAACCAAGTATTCAACCAATTAATGTGCTCCATGTTGTCAGTATCTCACGTCAATGTTCTGCCTATTGTGTACTTTTCGATGGACAACTATTTTCAGTAATAAAAAAAAAATCTTAAAAACTGAAGAGAATCTTTAAATTTCTGCTTTATATCTTTTTGTTTTAGAAATTGTATATTCTAAACATTTAAATAAGAATAATTATACTGCTTTTCTCTATGTTATGCCCACCAATGCTATTATATTATTTCATTCGTACCATTTCGAAATCTATATAATTATTAACAAATTAATCGCTTTTTGTATAAGCACTTCTTCTCTGACACTTTTCGTTCAAGATAACCTTCGATTTAGGTCATTCTTGATTTCTCATATTTAAGTCTTTGTTGCGAATTTCAACAGCCTATTCTCTAGATATAAATTCTTCTTCTTCTGGTCCCTTTCCGTTCTGGATGTCGACAACAATCGCGGCTGTCTTGTCTCTGCTAGTTGACACGCGGGTTAGTTCCTTAGTTTTCTTGGAGGTCCAGGTTCTCAGATTTATTAGCCAGGAAGTTCTTCTCCTGCCAGCACTTCTCTTTCCTGGTATTATTCCTTGTAGAATAGACTGTAAGAGTTGGTAACGGCTATTGTTCCTCATGATGTGACCAATGTACTATAGCTTCTACGGTGGTCAGTTTTTTTCCATACTTTTTTTCATTTTGCGGAGCTCATCAGAATTTCTGGCCATTTTACCATTTTACCAGTCTTAATATTTTAATTCCAGTCAGTGTGACGATATATCCATCAAACATCAGATTGAAGAATCTTAAAATGTATTTTTCCCCTTTCTTTCAATTAGTTAACAAAACCTGAAAATTAAATCATCAAATTGTTTCATATTTGCTGGTTTAATTGCTACATATTTCCAGCCAATCTATTTACCTTGTTACTCATTTTATAGCACCATTTAAAAATTAGAAAAAATTATTAAATTTGTTGCATGATGTTTTATATAACATTTTCTAGTGATGGAAACACTACCTTGGTGATGGAGGATCAATTATAATGGCCAATAACAAAGAATATTCAATACTGAGATCTGAATTTAAATCGAGGATTCACCCACGTCTTGAAAGCGTATTTGCAGATATTTGATCCTACATTACTATCTGAAATGTGGCTATCTGATAGGAAATAAAATATTTCCGAACATTCTTCTGGATAAGGGAATATTAATAAAACTAACAGTTAGCCAAAGAAAAACAAGAGCGTTATTGATTTCGGCTCTGATTTTCTATTAGACTGGATGACATATCAGCGTTAGCATGTACCAACGAAGAGTGTAAATCATGCAGACTTGTTTCTAAGGACAGTGGAAAACTTACGCACAGAGCTATCGGGGTCACGGTAATAGGAAATGCAGTTGTATTTATTTTCGTAAACTGAGTAGGCTAACAGGAGGAATCATATTTAAGTCTTAAACAAAGAACTTTTTCCATTCAAACTGACTTAGTGCGAATTGGTTAGTAGTGCTACTCGGACAGTACTAATGAAGCATGTTTTAATGACTTCCTATGTTAACAGGAAGCTTACTGATGCAAGTTGAACGCAGTGATTAGTCAGTTGGTGACGTCGAATTTATTTGGGAGTTTCTGGATTCAGCGTTATTGTTATTCAAAAATAGCTGAAAACCCCGAATAGGCAGCAGTTGCTATTGGAGCACATTCCAGCGCTTGCCACACGGCCCTCGGCCCTTCGCACGCATGCAAATAGGAGAGGCGGCGCGACTGGCGACGTAATGAAACGTTAATAACTGCCGTGAGCTTTATTTGTGATGGTAATTGATTGGTTTATGTTTGTAATGCCTGCGCTGGGGGCGTGGTAACACAGTTAGGCGCCGGCCTCACAGCAGCAGCAGCCGGGAAATCGACTGCGAATTGGCGTCGGGACGCCGAGACGGCAGCGCCCGTCCACTAATAGCTTCAAAAATAGCCTCCGGCACAAAAAGGATTCTGCGGATATACGCGAGTGTAAACCCTACAACTAGCTTCATTACTCACACAATAATTATCGAATTTCAAAGCGTCGGAGTAAGGAATAAACTTTGAAGGCATCTAAGATAATTGATTTTTTTCACTCAATCTTTAAAAATGAGGGTAAAAGCAACATTGTGCTTGAATTTGGCCAAAATTTTCTTCGTTATCTGTTCAAAATTTCATAGCACGAAGGTTAACAGCCAGTGACAAATACATCACCTTTCATTTACTACTCCAGACACGTATAATTCAGACTTTCGAGCCATCATCAATTTCAACATTCGAAGATTATGCAAAAAAATTTAAGTTACCATTTAAGGCCGCCAATTTTTTCCAATACGTTTTTAATCTTTTAGTGTGAGAACATTAAATACATAAGGGAAGGAAGTTTTATTAATCTGTGTACATGTAACGTCGATAATTGTTACGTTTAATCATGGTAGAATTATGCAGAAGTACTGTAAGGGACTCTTTAGGTTTTCCTTAACTACGATAAAAACGTTGATCTTAGGGTATAAGAAAATTTTCCTTCAAGTTAGTTCGTTATCTAACATCAGTTATGAGACTAAAAATGCTTAGTTCTGTTTCACCTTCTTTCTAAATGAATAATTTGTCCTGTAATAGGATCTATCACCGTTATAATCATCCAGCATCTATTTCCAGTCATTTCAAAGCAATATCTCCCCGGATAATATCAAGGCCGACTAACTATTACTCCAGTACCTACGCAGTATCTAATATCTAGATTCCAATTCATCACTTTGAGAAAGAAATTTAGAATATTGCAATCAGCAAACCCACCCAACCACTACCCTTAAGTGTATATCGCGTAATGTAGGTTTATAGTATATTATATCTATTTCATAGGAATTAAAACCAAATACTGAATTAATGATATAGAAATCAGAATGAAAACTTTTAAAAATGAATATGTTGTTAAATAAAACAACGTGTACGTATTTAAGTGCTATCCATTTAGGTTTATACTTGACTTTGCCCGTGATTAGTCCACTTGGACCAGATCTATTGGTAAATCAATGAATCTAAACAAAAAGTGAATACGATTTCTATGTTTTTTCTAACATTGTAAACAAATTTTGCATTTATTTCAATACATAATTTGTAATAAAATTGGATTATTCTATATAGTTAAAATATATATATTTTATTTCTATTTTGATTATATTTTGATATTCTGTTTCAACCTTATTCGAGGTAACAAGATGATACACACCATATGTCCTAAGGCTTCAAGATTAACTCCAAAGAAGCTTACTGCTTAGAACAGATTTTAATCTCCTGCCTCACCGCCAAGATGATGAAACATTCTATACATCGAATTTAAAGTTAGGTCATTAACTTTCAGAAAGTGTAACCCCATCAGAATCTATTTCGTGATGTTTTCATGGTGCCGTAACAATCGGATAAACACACGAGGAAGAAAAAAATCTAAGAATAATTGTTTTAATTTCAGGGTCCTCAAAATAGTCCAAAGTGATAGAAAGATCAATTTAGGCAAAAAAAACTTTTTTCGGAAATATAAGTGGAAAAAAATCTAGACAAAAATTCTAGCGCAGTTAAAATAAAGCTAACAGAAAACTACTTTGCTCCTTGTGGACAGCCATCTGGACAAATAATGAAATGTAGCAGAGGGCATGAGAATTTTTTTCTGTTAGAAAATGCGAACATTACGAGCTACAAGATTTTAATTTGGTAGTAATTCATTTAACCAGTTACAAACAGAGAAAGATATTTGAAAAATTACATTACTTAATACAGTTAAAACAAGCATGGATTATAAGTGCACCAGAATGATTAAATACTTCATAAAATTGAGTGATTGAAAATCTTCTATAAAATGGTCCGTCTTACAACACTATTACGATCTCGGGTTTTAATACAATAGCTCAGTTAATTGTTAGTAGGGGAGCCTCACAATCAAGCAGATTTCCCTACCAAGGCCGTTAAAGGGCCAGCAATCAGTGAATCAACTGATGCACACTGTCTTTACTCGTAGAAACGAATTATCATGTAATGATTGCAACAGTGACGACGGTTATGACACAATATGAGCTTATACCTGCTCAGGCTACCAGTCGCTAGCAGTTACAAAGTCAAATAGTGCCATACTATCCGCTTACGTTCAAATGTTTCTTATCTTCTCAGAAGCTAAGAACCTGACCTCAAGTACCCACCAATCTTGCGGCTTATCATCTTTCTCTCCTTCATCTTGACCAAGTCACGCCTCTCTCAGTGGTCTTCGGCGACATAGGAACAAAATTCATAGAATTCTAGATCACGTGAAAATTTTAACATTTTTGATTGGGTTGCTAAGAAATCAAATCAACGAGGAGGCAATTTTATTGGCTGGTCCTGTATTATGCCATTCGGAAAGAATCGCCACTACTTCGGCGCCTCCTGATTTGGATTGACCGATCGAAATTCAACGGCCTAAGCCAGGGATATCGTCTTATTATTTTGGGGAACCTCCTTCCTTTTGACTCGTGGCCCCTTGAGGAATACAAGGTCACTCTTCTAACAGACGCTCTCCCCTTGTTATCCCGGCAAAAGCCCATGCATTGGCCGGGCCTCTAGGAACGAAATTTCGCTATGTTCCGTTAAACCTATCTTCGCTCGTCCGACTCCCTACGGACTTTAAACATAACACACGCGAATATTCTTAATGTTAGATAACTAAGTACATTTTCGCGGCGGCAGTGCTGTATAAAAACTTCTCGGGTTTCAAGCCGCGTCAAAATTGAATCAATTTTGAAACCCGAGAAGTTTTTATACATTCTTAATATTATTCGCTATTACTAATATTTTAATAATTCAAATTGTTTAGCGTGATCGACTGTGGTCCTCCAGACTTAAATTCTTTGAAGACACTTATTTATTGGACATAAGTAGGTGAAGCAACAGCGTGTGATGCAGATAAATGAGAGTAGTACAATATGTTAAACAGCAATGTAAATGTTTGCATTAAGACGGCGATAAAACTCCTGTTTTGGCAACACGCACAACATGACGACTCGACTGGCTTCATTAAAACACTAAGAATTACAGGAAGAGCCAGAGTCACGCGAACCCAGATCCGTTCATGACTTCCAGCAGTTTGTCCACACACCTGTTGTCATTTGTAAAATAAGATGCAGGCGTCCATTAAACAGTCTGCATTTTTGTATTACGGTTTTCGCTAAGCTTAAAATACAGATATTTACATCCGGAACTTTTAAACTTATATCCACTGAATTTATTTTCTTACGATGCTTTGGTTCTACACTTCGGTTATGTAAATAAAGATGGATAATCAGGACTTGAATAAACGAAATACTCAGCAACATACAGGGTGTCCAGGAATGAAAGGATAGTCCTGCAACCACAGAATATGTCACATCATTTCCTCCTATATTACAAAATTTATATTTTAGTAAAAGTCTCACCATTTTCGAGATTTTTTTTTTTTTAAGTACTAGCTGCTACCCACGACTTCGTTCGTGTTTGTAAAGAATTTTTATTGACAGCTACCGACATCTAACAACCATAGTGCATGATGGGAGACGCGATGCTATTACCACACACAAATGACAGTCATCTGCGCTATGTAGTTCAGGCAGCAAAGGAAAATTTACGGGCACACTTGTCTTTGGATGAAATACGAAAATATCCTTGATCTACCACTTTCAACCACCATATCTCCCACAGTTACCGAAATTCGGCCAATTCTGTGATCGATGGGTGACTTTGTGTTACTACCACACACAGACGCCAGTGATCTGCGATAGATAGTTTTCATGAAAAGTGATACACCATGATACATTAGTCTTTGGCAGAAATATGAAATTGCCGCAGGTCGATCACTTTCAACCTCAATATCTCCCACACCCCCATAGCTACCGACATCTAACAACCATAGTGAACGACAGGAGATGCGATACTACCACACACAAACACCAATGCTCTATGCTAGGTTGTTGTGGCAGAAAAGTGACATATGCGGAAACACATGTCTTTCGTTCAAACACGAAAATATCCTTGATAGGCCACTTTCAACCACCATATCTCCCACATTACCACAGTTACTGAAATTCGGCCGCTGTTGTGATCGAAAGGTGACTTTGTGTTACCACTACACACAAACGCCAGTGACCTGCGATATAGTTTTCGTTGAAAAGTGATACACCATGACACATGCGTCTTTGGCAGAAACATGAAATTGCCGCAGGGCAACCACTTTCAACCCCCATATCTCCCACATCCCCATAGCTACCGACATCTAACAACCATAGTGCACGACAGGAGACACGATTCCACTACCACACACAAACACCAAAGGTCTATGCTATGTAGTTGTGGCAGAAAAGTGACATATGCGGAGGCACATGTCTTTCGTCGAAACACGAAAATATCCTTGATTGGCCACTTTCAACCACCATATCGCCCACACTACCACAGTTACTGAAATTCGGTCGATGTTGTGATCGAAAGGTGACTTTGTGTTACTACACATACAAACGCCAATGATCTGCGATAGATAGTTTTCGTTGAAAAGTGATACACCATGACACATGCGTCTTTGGCTGAAATATGAAATTTCCGCAGGTCGACCACTTTCAACCCCCATATCTCCCACACCCCTATAGCTACCGACATCTAACAACCATAGTGCATGACAGGAGACACGATTCTACTACCACACACAAACACCAATGGTCTATGCTATTTAGTTGTGGCAGAAAAGAGAAGTATAAGAAGACACAAATTTTTGGTCGAAATATGAAAATGCCCTGCATTGGCCAACTTTAAAAATCATATCTCCCACGTCCCCACAGCAATCAACATTCGGCCAACGTTATGCACGACAGGAAACTCCATGCTACTTCCACACACAAAGACCAGTGATCTGTGCTTGGTAGTGGTGGCTGAAAAGTGAAATATATGAAAACACACGTCTATTTTTATATATATATAAGACATGTGACTTTGTTCAGTTTATTCCATGTCATTTCTACAAATTAAGACTTTTTGAACCCTGTTTCTTTAAATTTACTCAAAGATGGTTAAGTCATCTAAATCAATGTTCTTTTTTTTAAAAAAAAACGTCAAAAAACCTGATAAAAATCTTAATTGGTATAATAACTTTATACTCTTTTTAAAATTATTTTTTATGGTAGTTCAGTCTGCTAAAGAGACCATTGTGCATTTTAAAAATGTAGTAATGATTTGAAGAAAGATTTTTTTTTAACGTTTTAAGAAAAAAAGAAAATTGTTTTAGATGACTGAAACATCATCGAGTAAATTAAAAAAAAACAAGGTTCAAAACGTCTTAATTTTTAGAAATGGCATAGAATAAACTGACAAAAATCACATGTTTCGGAAAAAAATCTCTAAGATTGTGAGACTTTTACCAATATATAATTTTGTCATATAGTACAACATGATGTGACCTATTTGCTGCTGCAGGATTATTCTTTCATTCCTGGGTAATCTGTATACTAAGGAATAAAACAAGTTCTATGATAAGAGTTTTATGTGGATAAATAGATTCATATTAAATTTCCTTTATACATTATATTTTTCTATACGGTGTGACAAATTGTTTTGTAACTAACATTGTTACAGAAAACTGGTAATGACAAGGAATTCCTTCTCGCTCGGCATTTCCATGCATGTACTATTTGGGCATTAATATCCTATGTATACGTCAGTCGTTTTGGTAGCTTGCCAAGCGGCTTATGGTGGCAGCTAAATATCGAAGATTAAGACACAGCATTCTCAGTAACGACACATTTATTACATTCACGCCTCCGTGATAATTTTCGTTCCAGTTATATATTTGTAAAAGATATTTAATCTATACAGTTTCAATAGCTTCATTATTATCACCACCGAAGTCTAGATTTTCTTTGTTGTTCCCAATGAAAATTTGTTACTGTCGTAGTGATGATAAAAATGAGCTCAAAATTTGAATATGAATCCGTAACATGCTCAGTGAAAAGAAAAAATTTATAAAAGAGGACAACCAACATTTAATCACTTTTACATCCCCATTTTGAAACTTACGTTACTTAAAACATAAATCTTTGTATAAAAGGTTTAGTTTGTTCATACTTTTCGTTATAATTCGTAAACGTCAGAGAAAGGAAAGAATGTTGATCTGATTTTTATATTCACTATCATAAAACTAAAAATTGGTAGCCTTACCTCCATGATACACAGATGTATGGTTAACGGTCAAATATTATTTAGAAAAACTAATAGAACATGCCATTACAAGGCCTGTTCGGTGTATGTGGCCTGTTCTGTGTGAATTTTAACAACGAGCCGCATTAGGTAAAACACCTTTTTTTAAGTATCGCTTTACTCCAATATTTGATGCGATCACGCCATACTCAGTGGTCTTTTGTCAGTTTCTTGTAATCATCTAGAGGTATGACGGAATTTCCGAATCATATTTCACATAAAACAAGCACATAACATACACAAAATACCAGGTACTTAGTTCACAGACATACACCACGTTCCCCATCAGGTTAGGTTAACGATCAATACGGAAGGAAAAACGACTGTCAGAAATAATATATGTTAGGAAAGCTAGTATTGCAATGTCGTAAGCCAGCTGAGAACAGTTTCTATATTGTGGTTTTATGCTTTTTACTGTTGTCGTGAGGTATGAATCTGGAACTTACCCGTCTTTCAGGCCTATCATATTACCATCTCTTTCTGTTTTGGTTTTACGTCACGTCGACGTCGAGATATTAGAGCCGGAAGGGAGTTGCGGGCAAGTAATGTGGAAAATTCGGTCATGGCCTTTTTGAGGAAGCATCCCGGGGTTCACATGGAGGTATTTCGGAAACCCTGGATAAACTAAATCTGGATGGTGATACGAACACCCTGTCCTAGCGGTAACCTCCAAATTAAATACAACGGTTCTTTAAACCATTCAACAAATCTGTTGAGTTAATTACTTTCTGTATAATTCAATTTTATAATTATTATCAAGCATAACTAAACAAGCATGATTGTGCAGAGTGAAATAAAAATGTAATTATTTCATGTAATAATAATAAGATTTATGTTTTCTCTGGTGAAACGAGTTTATTTATTTACATTAAGTATTGCAGATTCCACCACATTTCATTACTTTCAAATCAGCCTAGAACTAATATAAACCGAGTTCAAAACTGAATTTAACATTTCTGCAGTTGCCTCAGTGAAGAAATAAATAAATGTTTGAGGCATCCGAATGACCTAAAGGGGAACCCATAACTACTGTTGTTTCTCGCTTTCTTTCCTCTCTGTTGTTTTCTTTTCTTTGGATCCCTGCAGGTGGTCGATGATCTTTTTTCATGCAAGTTTTTCGTGTAAAAATGTTATCTCTGTTTTTTCAAGCTACAATTATTGATATTTCCATTAAGCCGTGTAGTCCAGCACACGCTTCGTAACATAATTGACTTTTCGGCTAAATTTGCTGATGTGTGATGTTCGCGTACAATAAACCCTTTAGCTAGTTTTTCATATTTGGGTAAACGCGTTGACGATGCTCGCGAGATTTGCTCATATTTCTCCTTCTTAGGCGGATAGACAGCCCAAGGTAACATGGCAACTTTACGCGGCCACTATGCGAGTGGCTCTCACCAATGAAGCAGTTTTCTGAACGAGTCTCGCTAACCAAGGAGCAGCAATCTCCTGTCATGTTTACTGGACTTTTTGGGAAGATTTCATGACAAAGTTCATGTCCAATATACGTTTGAATATTTTAGCACATTGGGTCTCAATTTGTGCTGATACTATGGTACCTTCTCAGATGGATATATCTGTAATGTTGGCATAACGTGATTCACGATTTCGCTTGATTTAGACGCGTAGATGGAGCCAGATGTATTGAATCTGGATCGTTTTATGCTAAGAGTCGAATGTTTGCGTTGCCATCTGTCTGCGAAAAGTGTAAATTGTGTTCTGTATGGAAATTTTTTTTGTTTTTGTTTTTGAGATGTGTAGTTTTTGAGGCGGATATTGGGGACTATGCTAACATTTTCCTAGGTGACTGTGGGGAACTGCTTAAAAACAGAAATCAGGACAGCCGGTGCGTGGAGTCTAGGACTCCTGTTGTATCTACATGACCAAGTGTGTGTAATGCGCGCAGTCACTCCGGCGGGTAAAATATAGGTTTTATACCAGTTTTAAAGCGACGCCATACGAAGATACAATGGATCGAAGTTGAAACCCATGACCTGGCATTTACCACAGTCTTCTTCCTAACGTAATCACGCTGTTCGATAGGGTTTGCTTCTACTGTTAAATTGCGTTAGCTCTGCCGGCCGACTTGCTGCGGGAACTAGTCGCTAGACATTCGTATCGTCTTCTGTCTGTTGGACGTTATTGTATGTCTACTATGTAATTAAGGTAATTTTTTTCTTGAATAGTTACTGAGGTGGAAGTATCGGACCGTACCTCTATGATTACTATTGCTAGTGAGGTGAGAGGTTTCAATCAGGGTGCCTTGCACATCCTGGGACCAATATGAGAATGTTATAACATGCAGTTGCTTGGCATATTTAATCACATAATCTACATCAAGCCGAGTTTGTGTTTTAATTGGCTGCAGAAGGGGGGTTATGTTTTTGGAATGTATTTACATTTATTTGTTTGCTCCCTCCAACAGACTAAACTTCTTGCTGGATTTCGATGTATGAGGTGTCACCGGAAGTTTTGTCATGAATACGTTTTCGTCATCAGTACTGGCTAGCATCCCAGTATTGCGAGCAACAATTTAAATTGTTTATTTAGAAACGACTAATAGTACAAAAAAAAACTTGTAACTAAAGACTACGGGGTGGATGGCGTTTGATAGGGAAATCTAGAAAGGAATACGTATTTTCACCAACATTTATGCCGTCCTCCAACGGGAGAAAGCGACGCCAGTGATCCAGTAACGAAACTGCGAATCTGTATGACGCTGTCACTAGGGAGCATAACTCTAATGTTTGTTCTGTAACTTGAGGAAAAATAATATCATTTCCATATCAATAAAATTTAATGTAGAAAAAATGTGATACTCTGAAAGCGAAAGTGTCAAATTATAAAGGAAGAAAGTGTAAGCAGAACAAGCGGAACGCAGGTAGATCTGAAGTAAAATCTGATGGAAATGCGAAGAGATGTAATATTCAGCCACTGAGCTAGTGAGTGGAGGGTTAGAAAGCCATGCGCGGTCATAGTTTCGTAGGGACCACCTGTGCGGTAAAGGGAATTACGGCAACAAAACTTCCTCCAATCAACGTGGACAAAGATACCGCAGTCAAGCAGCTTTGGCTTTTTAACTTCTGCAAACCTACCCTGAAACTCGTGTCGTAGCAGTTAAGTACTGAGCAGTTTTTAGTCTTGCGTACATTAAGAAAACATTTAAGAGTTAAGGGCCTACTAGAAGGACTGCTTCTACTCAGTTTGCAGGGGTTATCAGCCGCACCAATTTTGTTGTATACAACACTGTATTCAACGGGTGATGTAGTATTCTGCAGTGAATTACAGTATAAACTCATGATGCACTCTCCAAACATGATGAAGACAGAGTGCAAGAGTTATTTAACAATTCAATTTATCGTCTCCAGGCCGCTGTCGCAGGAAAAGTAAACATTCTCAAGTGTGAGTTTATTTGCTAGAACTTTTTATTAAAAAAATTATAAAATCAGTGTTTTTTAAATAATGCGCATTATGCGTTTAGTGAAATAGTATTTCACATCCCACCGAGCCTGCTGGATGAGCGGGAATTATCTGGCCTCGCATTCAGGAGGACGCGTGTTCACATCATCGTCCGGGCATCCAGATTTTGGCTCTCCATGATTTCCCGAAATCACTCCAGGTGATTGCTAGGTAGGTTCTTTCTTTCTTTCTAATTTCTTATTTCTAGTCCTATCCCACCTGCAATGACCTTGAAGTCAAAAGTGAAAAGCCATAAGGTCTTTCAATGGCATATGAATCAAACACAAAACGAGAATTTCAACCGAAAAAAATATAGTGGGTATGTAAGTACTTTCAATACATGTAATCTTAGGCTTCCGCGGCCAGAGCCAGTTGATTCTTGGCTGTCCGGGTGGCGCCGCGTCATGTTCATCGTAGCCGACGTTTCGACCCTCATTCTGGGGTCTTCTTCCAGGGCAGAACTGCGGCTACGATAAACATGACGCGGCGCCACCCGGACAGCCAAGAATCAACTTTCAATACATGTTTGTTTATCAGAAACATCGAATTCTCTATGCAATGACATATGTGAATTTTATCTGCAAAAATTATCATTTTTTTTTTTTAAAAAAAGTACTCATTCAGATATTTTGAGAAAACAATATCTTACGGAAAGGGCCCCATACTGTTTTCCTTAAAACTTTAAGAGGCTAAGTACCAATGCTGATTTAAAAAGACTTTTGGTTCATTTGTTTTGGAAATAAAGTGGTGGAATTAGATTTTCATCTCAAGTTCGTAAACTAGAGAAATAAATATTTCGGGAGTTGAAAGGCTACCAGCTTTGATTGATACACGTGAATATTAATAAGCGAATATTTTTCCATCAGAGCACCACTAAATCCTTCATAATTGTTTATATGCCTAGTGATTTTTTTAATATTTTACATCATAATCCTATTATTCTAAGAAACATCTAAACTATTACACAAGTACAAATTTCTAAGTTACATTATTCAGAACTGCAA
The DNA here is from genome assembly GCA_031002005.1 of Vandiemenella viatica. Classification (NCBI taxonomy): domain Eukaryota; kingdom Metazoa; phylum Arthropoda; class Insecta; order Orthoptera; family Morabidae; genus Vandiemenella; species Vandiemenella viatica. The sequence goes on along the minus strand of JARYHS010013630.1, from coordinate 360,006,084 downwards.
GGATGCAACAAATTGACAGACACAAAAACAGACTGACAAATATAAATGACTGAATTCACAATTCCATTAAGAAAGTACAGACTCTATAAAACTATCATATGTATGCTTCTGGATGATCATTGAGAACGCTTACTTTTATATGAAGACTTAAGCTGTGATAAATTGTGTACAAAAAATTTCATTTATTTATCTTTTCGGGTTTGCGCTGCGTTTTTTTTTTACTGATGATGCAAACGTTTCGGTCCCATCATGGGACCATCTTAACAGCTGTTTCGTTTTTGGGTACACTACATGCTCTGTTTATATTTTTTGGCAAAGATAATATTGTTTGTCCGGCAAAAAGTGTCCGCGTTCCAGAGAGGTTGCACTGCGTGGAGTGATCTGACAGTTACTGGAACGCGTTCGTCTGCGAGTACACACTTCTGACACTCTTTTCCAGAGAAACATCATCATCTCTGACGGAAAAATATAAACCCGAAAATTCAGCGGATATATTAATTAGAAGCAGCCCTAACGAGGGCCCCGGGTTGGAACAGAAACATTGAAATCATCAGCAAGAAAAACACAGCGCAAAACCCGAAAAGAAAAGTAAGTTCAGTTTCCAAAATAACGCCTGCGGAAAATGTGAAATTTTTTATCTTAACTTCCTGCAACTACAGTTATTTCAATTGTCAAGTCGATTTTGAAACTACTGATATAACTGAAGTTCCTTGTGGATGTAGTGTTTTTCATCTTCGCCGTGAAGACGGTAGGTAGACCACCGTACTTCGCTCGTTAAAAGCCGGCTTGCAGATTAGTTCAGGATGCGTAAGAAAATTGCGTTGGCCCCGGAGAAAACGAGGTTGCTGCCGTCCGGAGCCAAATTGACTGATGTGGGCCGCATTTCCGAGATGGCGCCGCGCCGGGCCCGCCGGGTAACGACAGGAAATTTGGCCCGGCGGTGGTGGCTGCACTGGGAGAGGGTGCGGCCCCCGGGGTCTCACGCGGTTAGGGACCTACCCTCCCCAGCAATCTGAGTGCCCAATCAGGGGGTCATTACCACGCCGCCAAGGTGCCTACGGCTGGATCACTGCGTTTCGATTCAAAACATTTTGCCGCTTATGGCGCCTTAAGCAGCTGTCTTACGAAACGCTGTCGATGTGAAGTCGTCTGTTGTTTCTGATAACGCTGTAGTTTCTTTATTTGGATTGAGAAAAGTATTCGCGTGTATTATTTTTTGTGTCAGTCATTTAATCGATTTAATAATTACAAATATCCCTTGTATACAGTTCTTTAGAGATTTATTTATTGTTGTGTGAACGAAGGTTTTCCCGGCATGACGAGGAAACAAACTTGACAGGTTTGGTGCCTGATGATGTTGATAAAAGACAAGCTATCGGCGGAATACTCTTCAGGTGAAGATTGTGGCAGAGTACGCAGCCGGAAGCTCGTCTTTCATCAACATCATCCAGCACTGAACCCATCAATATTATATTTCAGATTTTATTATTGTTTAAAATGTGTGGTAAACCATCTATTCCTCACAGAAACAGCTTCCCCATGACAGAGTCAGATAATCTTCCAACTTAAAACAATTTAATTTCGAAGTGGTAGTATAGATCAGCTCAAATTATAATAAGAATTTGCGACGATCTTTGTTTCAAAAATTTATCTTCATGTCTTTTTACAAAGATTATATGAAACTTATTTTATCTGGCGCAAGTATTTCGTAAAATTGGACTATTAGTTACTTTAAAATAAGGCATAGAAATTGTAACATTATTTCTAAAACTTTTAATAGCGGTAATACAAAACGTGGTGAGTGAGAGGTAACTTTCTGGCGTCGCATTCGTGAGGACGCAGGTTAGGTCCAGTCATCCAGATATGGGTTTTCCATGGTTTGCTAAAATCACTCCCGGCAAATGCCGCAATAGTTCTTTCAAAAGGCCATTGTCGAATCCCTTCCCGTTACTTGTCCCTAGATCTATCCCGCCTCTAATACCCGTCAGACCTCGATGTCGACAAGGTGTAACGGCATAAAGGGGCGTACATTAATTACGTGAGTGGAAATAGGGGTGGGGGGTCCTGCAAAATCTCACCAAGGGTGGGGGGGAAGGTCTACAGACGAAGGTTGGGGGAGGGGGTATAACAGCCCTTGAACACAGGAGAGCTAAAAAAAGTCTCATAAAACTACAAGGCCATCAGCAGAGGGTGCCCCCCAAGATCTCACTTCACCATAAGGGGCGAGGGGGGAGAGGGGGGAGAGGGGGGAGAGGGGGGAGGGGGGGGGGAGGGGGGAGGGGGGAGAGTCCCGCCTGCCACCAAATCTCATCACGGGGGAGAAACGGTACTGAATGCCGGAAAAACGCTCCACGTTATTAATGGACGCCCCCTAGGCAAAATAAGGGGAAAAAAAGCAGTTATCATTTCTGGAAGTCGACGCGTCATTGGACTGCTGTCAGTGTTTCGATATGTATCTTGATATAGTTGTTGATCAAGTTCTAACTAAAGAAGTTCTTTAACATCGAGCAGATTATTTTCACACAACGTGAATATGACAACTGATGTTACCAGATTTTGTTCGAATAAACCGAATATCACCGTTTCACCGTGATCAAAAGCTCTTGTAATAGTGTGGTAATGGATTTCTGTGCGTGTGTTTGCGAGCAGTAACGAGTTAGGCTGCGTCGCTCCCCGCGCGCTCTGATTCACGACCTCGGACCCGTCTTGGCCGCCTCCAGGCCACGCTGCTCCTAACGGGATTGCCGGCGAGGCGCGCCGTTTGATCGGCTCCAGCATCCGCCAAACTCGGTTTGCAATCAGCGTCCTCGGCGGTGACCAATCAGACGGGGCGGCAGATCACGCGGAAAAGCTCGTTTGTCCTCTGACATGCACGGCCACTTTGATGTCGCCTTGTTAGTGGACTGGCGCGTGAGGCTGCGACCAAACTGGGCGAGAACGTCTTCACAACACCGCGTCCGCGATGGAATTTCACTGCCTGGTGACGCCTTGCTTTTAACAATCAACGGAAAACCAGCTGCTTGTTTTTGCTGTTATCATCAGCCTGAAAGTTGAGATTTACAAGAGAGGACATTGATGCAATAAGGAGAAAAAGGTGTTATTGACAAGGTTCCTTGATTCAGAAGCAGCATTAACTACTGGTAAAAAATGCCAAGACAAGCAATACGTACTTTTCTCGGTGGTTAAGAATGTTTTCTTTCCTTTTTATTGTTTTATAAAACGAACTGTGCTTCTTCTCGTTTAAGCTTCCTTTGCGGACTAAAACGAAGCTAAATACATCACAACACTTAGAATTCATTGCAGCAAGGTCTCCATTGGCACAGTGATAACATCCATAATCATCCTGATCTGAGGGTTGCGCCAGTGTATATACAGAGGTAGCATAACTAGTTTATTTATTCGCTTGTCTAACTGTAAGTGCCGTTGCTGCGCATCGGTTAATGATTGTGAAGACTACTTCTAACTGCAGTGTATTGTTGTGTTGTGTGCCTAAACAACCCGCCAGTATAACAAATCACCATAACCGCGCTGTCTGCTCTCATTCCATACCAGCTACGGAGAGGTTTGTGAATTAATGATGGACTTTGGTACGCAATTTCTTTATTAGGAATTGTGTACCGCCACCTGCCAATGCTGTAAATTTCTTGCTTCACTGGGACTCGAATCAACTAACCCCGTTGCACGCGCCGGCCACCATCATTGGGTTTTGCCTGTGGTGATGGAGTGGAGGTTAGACTGCATGAAATTATCTTAGTATATTCAGTTCGCTAATGTCGAGCAATTACATTGAAAAGAATGTTCATCCGAATCCGCGATATGAACTTTGTTAAATGGATTTATTTCTGAAAACAATGCTGCTACATGACATCCTTCTAAGCTTAATTTATCAGTTTGTCCCAAGGCATTTTTCCTCTTCCTCTTAAGGCGCCTTCTCCTATCGGAGGTTGGCAGTCCACATAGGTCATTGCAGCATAGAAAGCCTCTTCTGACGTGCAGTTGTACCATTTACGAATGTGCTTCAGCCACGATTTACTTGTACCTCCAACATACTCCCTTCAATGACGATTTGCAATAGCTGGTACCTCTCGCCTCTTATAACGTGTCCTGGATATTGAGTCTACCTTTGCTTTATAGTGAGCAGCAGTACTTTTACTTCTCCAGTCAATGAAGTACGTCTTCGTTTGAGATTTTCAGCACCGAAGGTGTATGTAAGAGACGAGTATACAGATACCTTTCAAAAGGATCAATTTTCTCTCTCTAGATTTTAATCAACGGTCTAGCTTTCACATTCATAGAGAAAAATGGAGACCACGTAGTAACGAATCGTTCGCATTCTCAGTTGCAGATTAAGATCCGATCTTATGAGAAATTTTTTCGTGCTAATAAATTGTCTACTTAGGCTTGCAATATATCGATGTATCGATATATCGATGTATCGAAATATCGACATTTTTCATAAAATAATCGATATTCATCGTAGATATTTTTATAAGCGATATATCAAAAATCGATATTTTGTTTGTAGTATCCATTTTAAACACCAATTCGATATTTTTGTATGAACGAAAATGAGTATCAAATTTCATGTTTTGCGTGTATATTGGATAAATATACGGACATATCCGATCTGAACGGGTATTGAAAAAGTGAATTTATCATAATTTAATAATTTTTCATGAACGGTTAACAGGTTAAAAAAAGATAATAATTTTTAACAGGGTTACGTTAACGTCAACGTCATTTTTTGTCAACATATTTGAATGTTAAAGGTTAGATTATTTTTAATCAGGTTGAAGTATATTGATTAAGCATCCGTGTTGTGAAGTTGAGGGTTGACGTTAATTTACAGCTTCTATTTTCAATTCCTTTTTATCATTGATGAATAGAAGTATCTGATATGCCAACCCTCTTCTGTGTCGTCCGAAAGAGTGGCATTTGCATTTAACTTGGCGGCACCGAACAACACGAGTAGATTGACGGGGGAACGTAAAAAACAAATAGTTCTTTTGATGTCTACATCATATGAATACTGGTTTATTTGATTGTAGAAATATATAAATTGATAAAAGATTCTTTAATTTCCACATATGCTTTTTTTAATATTTTGATATATTTTGGAAATATTTTTAGAAAATTACTTGCTTCGGGCAAAAGTATCGATATATCCACATATCTATATTTTCCTGTTGATAAATATCGATATTGTTTGAAAATATCTATACAACATTTATGAAGGCCTTGCAGTCACTCTGCTCATCCAGCACAGCACACACGATTTTAACGGAGGATACTTTTTCGCTCTTGCAACTAATTATTGATACATTTACCAAGGAATTCTAGAAAGATGTATTATAGTGGAGTGCGGACGTCTATATAACTGAAGAGAGAAACTTTCCTTCTTTCCTGCCCTTTCTTTCGATAGCAAAAATCATACGACTGGTTAAGGAAACCTTTTAGCATTTGAATTTTTTGATACTTTTCCAAAGCGGCCAATATCCATTTCATGGGATTTTTTTTTTACACATATTCTAGCGAATCGATTCATTTAAAAGTCATTTGTTAAATGAAGAATGTGTTTGTAATCGAAGTATCTAATCGATGGAATTGAGACGAGTCAAGTTGTTGGCTTTCCTATGCTTTGTTTGCTGTTGAATTTAGTAATAATTCCGTTAAATAAGGCCTCGATGACACTGGGTTTTTAGTAATTTTCATGAAATGCAAGAACTAAACGAATTCTACTTACACAACAAGATATTTACGCATTATTTTGTGATTAATTTTAACGGAAGCAACATGATCGAACAGCATTTGAAGGCCATGTTCCCGCCTGCCAGTCCAGCAATGAAACAGTTCCTCCACGCATTTACTTTTTAGTGCTTGACTGTTTAATACCTGGCACTATATGTGATATGTGACTATTGCACTTTACCACACATCGTTTACCAGCGTATTGTACAATTCCTTAAATACATAAACTACTCTTTAGTTTGTTTTGATGTATTATGAATCTGTTTGCACATAATTGGATCGTTACTCAAAATTCATGGTATAGTCCGACAGTAAATATGTCAGTGCCAAAGTTTCGGTTAGCGAATTTGTTAATCTTATGATCTAATTGATTTTTTTTACTGGTCTTCTGACCATTAAATCTTATAGTGTATAGTTTTAGATGATGAAAAGAGATGAGCCATTCCAATTCATACATTAACAAAATGGAATGCAACTTGAAGCAAGTATAGCTACATTTTTATGAAGCAATATAAAAAGCTAAAAGTCCGTAACAATACTTACAGAATTAAAAGGGCAAAATCAAACGTCAGTTATTACGAAAAACCAAAGTTCAATATGGCTGTTTTTATAATATATATAAATAAATTATGACCAGCGGGTATCGAACCTGCGACCCTCAGTAAAAGTATGAAACTCCATAACGCACGGAACCTTTCTAGCGATAATAGTCATCAGATGTTTACCTGTACATTTAGCAAATTTTTTATTTACGAAGTTCAAGATTCGATTTACCATAAAAGAAAACTCATGAAGACGTACCGCATTACCTGAGGAGGTATATTGTTTCCATCTTAACGTTTGAGTCATCTATTTCCAAACATCAGAAATTAATTGACCTTAAATCTTTTGAGAGGTTGAGATCAGATTTATATGTCATTCTGTGGTGCCAGGTAATTGTAAAGTCGTAAGACATGCTGCAGATTTTAATTCAGCTCCTAAGCTTTCAAATTGCAAACACGGAATCAAAATCTATTCCTTAGTTTTAGCGTGATGCAAATAGAACAAGGTCCACTGCACATTTATAAATGATTAAAGATAATAAACAGTACAAATATTTTTGGTACCTTATGGGTATTTATTCCACAACTGGACGAACAGGTGATGGAAGACTAAGAAACTAGAAAGATTTCCATTGTAGAAGGTAATGGGAATAAAATTGACAGTTCTCCAATAAAGTACGATAAATATCTCAAATGTTTTTAAGTTCTGTAATAATAACGTTTGATAACCTCTTTGGTCAGTAGCAACTGCCAGAAAATATTATACTCTATTCCTTAAAACACAAAGAAATAGTTATCTTCCGAGTTTCCATAGAGTTAAGTTTCCTTTCATTTCTGATATTTTGAGACCGCTATTAATTTTTAGCGTCCAAATTGAAATGTTTCGAAACATATAACTTTTCTTTTTCACTAGCTTATATTTAGAAAATCAGTTACATTGTAAACTTGTTCAGACACTTTAAATCAAACATTATACTTTTTTAATTATTACTTCTTATTATTTCTGTTAGACAGATCCATGCTGAGGGGAAGCCTCTGGGATTATAATAATATCCACGAAATCCTATCTGCATTACACTTTTAAAGAATATAATTTCATAGCTTGTCCTTTATTGATTTTTAATTTTTATGTGTTTATCAGATGGTCTGATGTTTTCTGGTTGGAATTAATGATGAAAGAGAAAATTTCAATGCTCTAATAAAGTTGTCGGCCACAAAAATTAACTTAGGACACTGTCGGAGAACTAGGAAAAATTAAATATCAGGTTAATTTGATTATTATCTAGAAACAAATATACGTTCCTGACCACAGTCTGTTAAATGAATTAGATACAAATGATGATGGAAATATTGCAGTCTATAATATTTACTACTAATAATTCAGCAAAAAGGATCTGATAACTTTGTACCCAGACATAAAGTGTCGTACAGTTTCAAGCTCCATTGATAAGTTAACTGTTACTGAACTGACACTTCTTTTGCAGAGAGCAGGAGATATGAGGGAGTTGCGGTAGGTGTGCTCTGAGTTATCGAGCGGCGGCGCCCCACCCTGCTGCTTGCATATTCAGCTCGCCGAGTCGCTCAGCCCGCCCCGATATAAAACACCCGGGTCGGCTCCTGTTGACACATGCAAATTGCCGTATATGTTCGCCGATCAAACACCTCCAACTCAGAGCGGTCGGTCCCCGTTGGCCTACATCCATCGCACCTGGAGCCAAGCCTGCAGTGCCTATTCCCTACCATCTCATGAACTCCCTTATCAGTGATGGTGAATTGATTTAGTAACTACTTGACTGTCACCATTCAGTAACTATAGCACACGTTTTTATATCATTCTGTCTATGTTCACCTTCATTATCCCATGGTTGAGGTATAGTGATTTCCATGTTATGGTACATTTTTATTTATTTAAGGAATTCACAACAGCAAGTTGTTAATACCGCCGTTGTCCATTGTTCCTGAAATGACGTGAAATTCGTTAAACTTTTTTTGGGTTAAATCAGACAATAATAAAATGCTACTCAAGCTGGAATCATCCATTGAATTTCTAGATTATTGTCATTTGGTGTCTTCATAAATGCTATTTACCTTCAGTCTTTCAGCCTTATTATAGTTCCTAGGTGATTTTACACACTATTTACAACAAAATACTAGACTGATACTGACTGTAAGTTTAACACTGAAACAAAATACTAGACTGATACTACCTGTAACTGTAAGTTTGACACCGATAAAGCCCTTGAAAACAGGTGATCCATTCTAAAATACACATCATTTCTGACATCTGCTTTAAGCGTTTAATCCAAAGTATTCTCTAACCACAGAGAGTTAACTCTTCATGTTGTCAACGCACAGACAATAGGATTAATATTACTGGAAAACATTAAAAATTGTAAAATGTTACAAACTCAATACAGTGATATAACTGCTGCAGCATTTTCATTGTATTAAAAAATTGCTATACGCATTAGTTTATTATAATTATATTTATTTTATACTTGCAAAAACAATAATATTCCATCTCGATGGCCCGAATGTATAAACTAACATATTTAACATCCATTAAAACAAAATCAATTTAAAGTTAGTCATTAGATTCTAAAACACTTGCCTTCTTGAAGCAAAGGTACACAATGATCGGATGGTATAGTTTTAAAATACTTGCAGCTTAAACCAACATTCCTACATCAGATCGGCGCAAAATTGGATTTGGTATTTAGACGGTATACAAAATTATTTTACTCATAGCTGTCATTCTTATGCTACAATATAAATCATGATACTTTTATCACGAGGAGATAAAGTTTACCGTAACTTAACTTGTACAAAAGACGTTCAAATCTTAATTCAAATTACTTTAGGCCCATTAACACAGTTGAAATTAGTTCCAACAGGAAGGAAAACCTTTTTTTTGAACACATAAGATATTTTTCTGTAATCGGCTTCCAGTGACAAGAAGCAACTGTTTTCGATAGAATGCTGTATCACTAAAGATTGTATTGAATGGGTTTCTAGTAAGGTTGTTGTTATTTTTTTGGATAAACTCCCCTTACTACGTCGATTCGGGTATTAATATCTCTGTTAGTTTGCATATTTTAATAATTCTGAAATTATGATAAACGTTACTGGGAAATAGGGTGAAACGTTATTTTCCTCAGTATCAATGTAAAACTGACCTAAGTTACTATTTATTGGGTTTCATTTATGGGTTACAGACAGAGGAGTATTTAATTTTATAACGAATACAATTAGTCTTAAATCAAATACAAAGTATTGCCTCCTCTTATACTTGCCAATGAACAAACACAAACAACTAAGGAGATATTGCAAGTTAGTAGAACAAAATCAATATAGGCCTAATGAAATTTTACAAGAAATTCCAAGATTTCTAATTCGATCGATCTGATTTTTCCTTTAGACAACAGGGAACGATCTTTAAGTTTCCAATGATTGGATGCAATATTAAAAAATTACATTAGCATGATTTATGAGGGCACCAGGGTATTTTTACACTACCCACCATTTACGGTGATTGAAAGTTCAGAAACATTTGTCCATGTTTCAATATGAAAATTGTTAAATAGCTCACGGTTTTCAAGCTAAGTTTATCTGAGGCGAAAAATCTTAAACTATCAGAACCGTTACTGAGGCAGTCTCAATGATTTGAAGTACACAGTGTTAAGTTCGCTTTACGACTACCGTGAACGGTGTAGACTGCGAAAATGATGCACCATATGCTCGCTACAACACTCAAGTCAATATTGACCTGAGCACTTCTGCTTACTTCAAAATCGACGTATGCTTTCCCCCTCAGAAAGAAAAGTACTGAGCGTACCAATTCACTCTCCTGTATACACTGTTAGGTCTGGTACAGAACTACTCCAACTTTGATCACTCGAGGCTAGGTAACAGAGTGTATGTCTTCTTCAAGTACGGAGTATATTTAAACATGGTCCTAGACTCACACTTGTGTCTTCTCCCGCTGTTTTGCGGCTGGCCACGCCTCTTTGACAACGTGTTTTCAACAAGAGGACAAAATACACAGAAATTAGTATCACGCGGAAATTTTTACGCCGATGATTGGTTCTGCTATGGTGTCCTCTTCCTTATATAGGTATTCTATTGGTTAGAATCGTTTTCTGGTGTCTCGTGAGAAAATGCTGGACTCCTTCAACATTTGAAACGTAAGCCTCCGAAAATCACCAGTTAGCTAAAAGTCAACGGACGGTCCACCATCTTCCCGGACCTCGCGAGTTCTCCAGGGATTTACAGCTCTGTCATTGATGAACAAGATGGCTACCTATAGTTTTCTCCTAGAACCCCGGCGACAGTCTGGCGGGCATTTTGTTACCTGTAATTTCCGCCCCCTCGCTCATCCGTCGTAGCCACGAAAATACGACCCTAGAAAAATTCTTCCTATCAGTGATGGCATTTTATATTAATAATAAAAATTGTGAGCGATGACCGATTTTGATCATTCCGTTACAAGATGAAACCATGCGCTTTAGCTAACTCATTACTCACTCTCGTATGGCGTGTCAGCCTCACAGCCCAATATCGATAGCGTGTTAGCGTGCCTCCATGCCCTGCGTGTTTAACAGTTGCTCCTGCTAGCCAAGTTTAAGTGAAAGTCTCACTATACTGCACGAAGAACCTCCTGCTATTATGACAACTTATTATGGAACACTGATCATTAAGGACGAAATAACGTATCCCAAATTAAAGTGTCTGCTTCTCGGAGATTATTTCATATGTAATTTTTCTCTTCAAGGTTTAGGAAATGAATAATTATTATTCATAAAATTGATTAAATTTTAGATTTCAGTGGAACTGTAAGCTCTCAGGTTGTATTAAACTCCGCAGCCCCTATTATTCACACAAATGTGGGAACTTCTGTCTGTGAAAATCCCGAGTCTCGTTTGTGACGACAGCGGTTAGCAGCTTGACTTCCTCCCCGGAAGACAGTGGACAATGTTAATATTTCCAATTTTAGTCCTTTGACACTAGCTTGAACCGTTGGATCCGCGTTGCAAGAAGAACTTATCTCTAACGTCTGCGCTGTGTTACAATCTAATTGGCAATACAGAGCCTGACGCGAAGAGAGCTTGATAATTTCGTTTCATTTTTAAATGCAGTTTGCAGTGTGATAAACAAAAGAAGTAATTTACTGGAAAAGAAAATTTAGTATGTCATGGTACAGGGCAAAAAATTGGTGAAATAAGATCATTACGAATATGTTATACTCTGTTTTGAACTGAAATAATAATAGTGACTTCATAAACACCATTTTGACAAGTTATTGAGTTTTAACAGTTAAAATATCTTTTCCAGTAAATACAGTGTATGCCCCAGGAAAACAATTAGTCGTCTGTAAGAGGATCCAATTGAAAATAGCATTCAGAAGAGCGAGGAAGCTTTTTTTTTATAATTTTTGATTTTCATTTTTCTGTTGCCATGGATATAAACAAATCCAGTTAAAAAATAAACGAATTAAAAACAGATCATTGATCGTATTTCAGTCCGTTGCAGTGGGCTCGTGATCTTCAGTTAATGCTGTTAGGTACGGGAAACCTAGCTAACCTTTTCCAACAGGAACTTGCGTACTGAAAGATGAAAGACATCCATCAAACGAATTAAACATTTATACAAATAAATATTGTATTTTTTAGGCATCGGTTATAAGGATTTCAGGAATATCGTGATATTTAAGCCAGATGTTACTTAAACTACAGGATGTTATTTGACAATTGCAAAGGTCATAAGATTAACAAAAGTGTCATCAATATTAATGAATTACATTTTTATAAAACATTACATTATAGCTACTATGCCATCTTTTAACAAAACATATACGTAGTCAATCTCTCTCCGATTCAAAGTACAACAATGAATTAAGAAGTGAGAGATGATTTTGAATAAAACAATCAACACATAAACTGCAAGCATTTGAAAGAAATATAAGCCAGAAACATTTTTATTTTCTTCAGCTCACGTGAGTACTGCATAGTCACAAAAAGTGATACAAATCAGATTACAGGTCCATTAAATCCTCTTCGTAACTTTTCCTATTGACCTTAGTATGAATCACAATTCATTTTTAGAAAGTTAAAATTCTGACTATTATTGACTATTTTACTTACTTACTTATTGACGGATATATCGGTCTGAAATATCTCGTAGCAAAGGACCTCATGTAATTTTTTAATTAATTTTACATTAATGTCCACGAAGCATACAACCTAGCAAAAGGATAATACTTGACAACAGAACTAGGAGTCGTAAGGTCGGGCCACACTAGACCGCACCCGGCCCGCACCGCACCGTCACTTTTCTTATTGTTGTCGCTCACTCGATTGAAGTGAGTTCAAACGACACCGCGTGTCGGCCGACACACGGCCGTGTTTTGGCCCCGATAAATTTGGTTTATATTTTGACGGTGCGGCCCGGTGTCGGTCTGCTGTCGGGGTGGTCGATTTGGAGAACTGTATAGAAAGAATTCGGAAATTTCCGGTCCTTTACGACTAAATATTGTTTTAACGTTACTGTTTGCTTTAGAAGAGTGTCCTTTTTTTTTCAGCCTCACTTCAGGTTCATCAGATATTCGTAAAATGTCGTTAGAGTCCTTGCATGTTCGCATAAACAAATCAAATCTTTGCCAGTGGTGAAAGTCGATTCTAAGGCCTGTAAAAATTGCATCCGAGATCCGGATTTTGAACCGGGGACCTTCCGTACCCAAATCACTCGCCGCAAGCATCTGAATCCAGAAGTACTGGAAAACATGTATTCGATCATATAATAAAGTATATTTGTGTTTTGGCATGGAAAACATAAATTATAAGTACGTTTATTTTATTATGTTTGAATAATAATTTTTGATTATAACCAGATTTGTCTCTTGACTCAGAAGGTTATGGCAGACGATTGGGGAAATGAAAGTCCCTGGTTCAAATCCCTGTCTCAGCTGTAATTTTTATGGGTCTTAAAATTGAAATTCACCGCTGAAAAAGCTTTGATTTGTTAATGCTAGGATGCTTTGTGTTTCGAATTTCACGTTAATCTGTAGTTTTCCTTTTCAAATTAGGTGACAACGAAAGAGGTGTACTGCGCAGCCGATAAGTAACTCCGCGACTGGAATTTTTAGATCGAATGAAATTATTATTATTTTACGGAATCTTTGCGGTCTGCATTAAAATAAAAATGTATAATAATCTTATTCTTTTTTGGTAAAAAAAAAATATTGAGTGACTCGAAAAGGAACCTCAACCAAAGCAAACACGTTAAATGTGAAGTGAGTGACGCTTGACATTTAATCTTGACTATATAGAGATACACGAAAATCTTTCACTACAGCGTGACGATCATTTGTTAAAACAGCTTTGAAATACTATTTTTGTGCATAAGAGTTCCAACAACTAGGAGATAGCAGGAGTCAGACAAAAATAAAGTATTTTAACATACTTTATTACTTTCGTAGATTATAAAGTACAGTACTCTATAATAAAGTACGGGTGGTAGCCGCAGCTACGATCCCCAATCACTCTTAAGGTAATTTTTTAACATTAATTCCGTGAAACAGCCAAGTGTATACGTTAACGGAGACTGAAGGCCGCGAAGGAGCCCGTCTGTCACACGGCCGTGCTACGGACCAGTGTGGACGCCAGGGGGGCGAGCCGACACACGGCCGAGTGTTGGTTCGGACGCGGCGCGGTGTCGGTGCGGTCTAGTGTGGCCCGACCTTTAGGCGTTTATGTCGGTCTAAAACCTTGGAAATCTTGTTTATTCCAAATGTTTCGCAAGGAATCGTCCAGTTTAGCACAAACCAGGACGAAAAGCAAATAATCTTTTGATAAGAAGCTTCACGTACTCTACATGCTTAGAAACGTTTAAGATGATTTACCTGAATGATACATGTAGACATAACTCCGGCAACTGATTTAGCTTTGCTCCTTGCACTTAAATAATACTGCATTTCAACGATTTCCTCCGGCCTACTTCTTAGAGGAATTCACTAAATGTGTAATTTCCGACGTACTCAAAGAACATGCCGTCCAAACGAGCCTGTATAAAGGAGGAATTCCTCTTTGGAGACGTCTCTGAATGCGGCTGCACTTGTTAACATGAACTTGGGCTTTTCCATCCGCAGTCGAGCATCCGGCTATTCTGTTGGCTCCCTTTGATGTTGAGCGGGCATTCATTGTCTGCAGTCGATACGACCGTTTACTGCGGTTAACAGTGGACTTAAGTGAAAATTTGGATGCATTAGCGGGAGAGCACTTGATGGCGGGTACAACACAATGGCGATTAGGGCACGCTTTGTTGTGCGCTGCGGGCCTGTCTATAGCGCCCGCTGTAGGCGCGCCGTCTTCCCTCGACAGGAGGTTTAAAAGATCTTCCTGTGAAATGTATACGGTGTCTAGATGAAACCACCATTCGTTACAGAGTCTAGTACAGTGCCATTCAATTTATGTGACGTAAGGAACACATTTGCGATTTTTGCAATTCAACCATGTTATTGTTTACAAGTAGTTACAGCTGTATTATGTAAGCAGGGCTATTATTGCGTGTAGAATATTCTATCAGAATGGTTCAGCGATAACTCAAAACCGTCACACTCTAATAAGATGTTAACCAAAAAATTTGGTATTGTTAATAGCCACATCGTCTGTCATGAATTTTGTCTTTTGATTATTTCCATAATCACTACAGAAAAATGTAGCTTTAAAAAGAAAAATAAATTGACAACTCAAATGAATAAACAGGTACATCAGATTACAACTTAATACTATTTGAAGTAATTCATCGATTAGCAACAAAGAATCTATTTAAAGGGGAATTTAAAAAAAAGTTATTATACAAGTTTATAGATATTATTGATGAAAATATCAACAGAAATAGTTCTGTTGAATAAAAATATTACCACTTTTATAAGCGGTGAACTCATAAAATTTGGATGAAGCCGAAACTATCAGAAGATAAGTAGTAACGATCCAAAGTGACTGAGAGAGAAAGCATAATAATCAGCGATCAGCTGTGTAGAAAGTTAAGGTTCGAACGCGAAGTTCATTAGCTAAGCAGAGTGCTAAATAAAAATTATTTGTGCCTTCTTGCACTATATGTAGATACAGTAAATGTAAATACATATTTCCAGCGTTTAACTGTCAGCTGTAATAAAAATTCGTTTGATTGGCATATGTAACACAGTCCTGGTTGCCTCTAAAGGGCTGCAAACACAGTTACTTTTCGACAAGAAATTATTCCAAGCTCTTGCAGTGAATGTAATGGGAAATTTTATGAGAGGGTGAAGGGGGAGTAAGTGATGCCACGCAGGAATTCAAATAAAAATAATTGAGATTTATTCATTAACTGACAGACAATTTTCTAATAATGTATTTGGATCTCATTTAAACGAAACTGTGCGGTAATTTTTTTTTCGCCTGCAGATCAGACGTAAGTTAACTTTATTATTAAGTTTTACAGTAAACCTTTTAGCCGTAAGTTACAATATAGGTAATTAATAACTCTTTCTTAATGAGCTTGGGCCATTATTTTGTTTTGTTATTATGTAACAACGTGGTTCTTGTAATTAGTTTTTTCTTATGGCTTTACGCCTCATCGACGTCGAGATCATTAGAGGCGGGACAGGACTGGGTACAAGGAACGGGAAGAATTCGGCCATGGCCTTTTTGAAGGAAGCATCCTGACATTCGCCTGTATTGATTTAGGGAAACCATGGAAAACCAAAATCGGGATGCCCGGTCAAGGATTCGAATGCGAGGCCCGACACGAACAACGCTCAGAGATATCACTTTTAAGTAAAAAAAGAATTTCTATGAGTATTTACGAAACAATCATCGCATTACATACAATATAAAAAACTGCTTGCTGAATATGGTGTTGTTGTGCAACTAGAAAGAATCAGCGGCAGGCAAATAATTTGACAGACAAAAAAGCAAAGCAATAGTTTAGTTGAATGTTCCGTACTTTTGTGGCGGGTGTTAGGTGAAGGAGGAGTTACTGTGCTGCTGTAGAACATACTCTAAGCTCCGCAGCAGAGCAGCGATTCCGCCCCCAGTGCGCCCAGCGCAGCGAGCGGCAAACGCTATGTCAGCTGGCGCGACGCTCATTAGGCTCCGTAATGAAACTGTGCTCCGCGGACCGTGAAGAGAGGCAGCCGCGGGCGGGCAGCAGCCAGCCGCAGCCACACGCGCGGGCGACGCCGGGCGCCGGGATCAAAGGGCGCCGCGACGCGCCGCGATGCCGCCGGCGCTCTGCCGTCCTCAAAGGGCCCGGCGCCAAGTGGCGGCCGGAGCACCTCTCTTGTCACAACACTGCGGCGGGCCAGATTGGATTTGCACAGCGTCGCCCTCGTTTGTAATACCGTCGCCCAGATTACAGCGGCGAGGCTCGCTCGTGGGGAAATTCACTCGGAACTTGTTAAATTTACTTTCCAGCCCCTCGTCTGTCCCCTCAACTATTAAAACAGATATACAGAGAGAGAGGAGCGTCTTTTGTGCGGCCGGCAGTGGGTGTTACGCCATGTGTGAAGAGAGAGCTGATACGGCGTCGCGCCTGACCCACATACAGGCGCGCCCTCACCCGGAACAGCCAGCCCGCGCGGCCGAGCGGAATCCAAATCTCCCTTCCAGCCGGCCTCAGGAACGCGCTATCTTTCACTTCAAGCTCGCCCACATAGAAGGCTACACACCGTTCTTAACAAATACAGAAATTGTGTATTTTCTTCTTTTTTTAAAGTCTTTTCAAAATCAGAGTTTGTGTGATTAAAAAAGTATTACATATTTCATACAAAATACGAAGCTTCCTTTATATTGTCATATTCGACAAAGATATATTTTCAGTATCAAATCAATATTTATAATGTTTCAGTAATATTAAACTTTATTTAAATTTGTTTATTACAGTCGTTGTTAACGAATAATTAAAATACAATGTTCCATTTTTTTTAAATCTTTTTTTACCCCACAATTATTTAGCAAGTTACAACATTACAGTCAGCGTTTCTTCCGAGATGATTACTGCAGCTGTCTTCCAAAAATTAGTTAGATATCAATGGTACCATACAGTTTTATAGCAACTATGTCTTAAAAAATCTGTTTCCTGGGTAGTGTGGATAATGATTTGTATAAAAAGGTGCTGTTTGATTTTTAACAGCTATTCTTAGATACGGTTCAGGTTACATACGTAACACATGTTTGTTCTGTCGGATCACACAACTGAGTAATATATACGCCACTCCGTTCATGTGACTATTCTCAGAAACATTAGTACACAATATGCCTAGCTAATCTGATGATGGTGTCTGGTGCTCGACTTGTGGTTGACTGGTTTGACAGCAGAAGTGCAACGAATTTCCATTATCTTTGATTGGACAAAACATGTGAATGTTTCGTAATCACCAGATTATGTAGTAAAGTTGTGAATTAAATCCCTCACATCTTAGCAATGCGTATGGAATGACGGGACACCACACTGTTGATGAATATTTGTCAATGGGATGGGGATGTAAAGCATGAAGACCACTTTGATGTCCATTTCAAGTGTAAACCCGAATAGGGAGGCACTGGATTTCATACGCCCCGTCGACATCGATGTTATTAGAGGATGGATTGGAGTAGGGATAAGGAACGGGAAGGAATTCAACCATGTACTTTTTGAAGGAAGCATCCTGGCATACTCCTGGAGTGATTTGGGGAAACCATGGAAGTTTCACTAAGCTCTTCCATTAAAAGTCAAGGGAAACATTTGTCAGTAATTCAAGGTTTTTACCAAAAGACATCTACTGTAGACTTTCTTGCAGCAAGCAGACTTTTAAGCCTTACAAATTACCGAAAACTTACAAGAAATTGTTACCTTCTAAAATCATAATTCATAAGTAAGGATTACGCATTCAAGAAGACGGAAAATATTATTCACTCAAATTTCATCGTAAATACGATTGAAAAGCTTGTACAAATAAGTGATACATACAGTAGAAATGGCAAGAATAAGTTGAAATATCAGAAAATGTAAATAGTTAAATATTGAAAAAACTGGTTACAGAAAGGAAACTGTCACTCTCATTTAATAGAAGCAGTGCTCTAAAGAAAGCAGCAAACATACGAAATTATAATTTCGGAAGACCTATTCACACGATGGAGAGTTCTTCAACACTTCCCTAAAAATTAATAACTTCATTTACAGGAGTGATATTAATTTATTTTTTTATAAAGCTCTAATAGTGCTGTTACTTGATTTTTCTGTTTCTGGACTTCATGAAACGGTTTTGTAGTTTTGCACTATTCGATAACAGCATTTTATACGTTTAATGACGTACGTCATTCTACATCTTTTTCTAAATTTACGAGTTATCGGTACATTGTACATAATCTGTTGTTGGACCACAAGTTTACCAGTTTATAATTAATTACGAAGTTTCATTAAAATACATAAAGATTTTTAGGGTGCCATTGTTACCTGATACATAATATTTACTTCTCTTAAAGTTTATTAACGATATACAAAATGATTGTGCTAGCACTATTTCCTCTTGTTGATCGACAAAGCAGTTAACTCAACTTACGCATTACAACCTACATCTTCAATTATCTGCTTCACATATTCTAATCTCTGTCTACCTCTACAGTTCTTTCCTTCGACCAGTAACAAATTATCCAATGGCGCATATCTTAAAATGTGACCCGCCATCTTGTCTCTTGTTTCTGTAAGACTCTTCCATAACCTTCACCCCCTCCCCTCCAGGTCATCACCAAAACACGTTCGTTTCATACTTTATCTGTCCACTAAATTTTCAGCATTCTTTTATAGCACCACATTTCAAATCCATACATTTTTCTTCTTTCTAGTGAGCCTAAAGTTCAAAGTTCTGTGTTTCACAAGTAGAGTTCTTTCTGAGTCCTAGATAAATATATGAAACTAAAAATTTTTTCTTTTTCAAGAAGGCAGTTTTCGTTGGTGATATTTTGCTTTTAATATCATTCTTGCTTCATCCATCAGTTTTACATTTACATCCGAATTAACAGGAATGACTTACTTCGCCTATAGAATCCGATATTGTTTTTAGATATAGTCTACTATTACCATTAACATTTCTCTTACTTTGTTTTACATTTAGTCCAAAGTCTTCCTTCAGTATTTTGTTAATGCCATTCAGTAACTTCTCAGACTCCTCAGTCTGTTCGTCTAACAGGACAATGTCATCAGATAATCGTTGATACTGATGTTTTCTCCTGGAACACCTGTGCTACATCCAAATTTATCTTTTACTTCTTTTATTGGTTCCTCAACATATAAACTGAATATAAAAGATAATAAACTATAACCTTATCTCACATATTTTTTAACTGGTGCATGTCTCTCATGATTCTCTACTTTGATGTAGCCACTTTATTCCTATATAGATTATAAAGTATGCTTCTAGCTCGATATTTTAGAGTTGACGTCTTTAAAATTTTGAACATCTTGTCCCGCTTAACACTGTCAAAAACTTTTTCTAAATCAAGAAACTCCACAAAAGTATCGGTTTTTCCTATATCTAAACTGATCTTCCTTCATCTACTACCTCTTCCAGTATCCTTTCTATTCTTATGTATATTATCTTGGTCATTAATTTTTAAGCTCGTGATGTTTGACATATGGTATGGTAATTCTCACATTTTTCGGCATGTGCGAAGATGATAGTTTATTAAAATCAGTTGGAATACCTCCTGTTTCATATCTGATTTATATCACGTTGAATAATCTCTGGATTCCTTCTTCTCAAAGGGATTTCAGAAGTTCTGCAGGAGTTACATCAATTCCAATCTCCTTATTTCATTTTAAACCTTTGAAAACGTTATCAAATACAGTCCTTAAAACAGGATCTTGACATTCTCTTCATTCTGCAGTGCACTGTTATTCAAATCCCCCCCCCCCCTCTTAGAGTTTCTCTATGTATTCCTACCTTCGATGAGCTCTATTTTCTGAGCTTAAAAGGGGTTTGCCATTAGCAGCTTTGAAGTTCAGACATCTTTTCTTTGTTTTTCAAAATTTTGTTTGATCCTCCTACAAGCTACATCTACGTTTCCTACGACCATTTCCTTTTATACTACATCGCAAGTTTTGTACAGTCACTTTTATTTTCCTTTCTTTTATTTCCTGTTTATTTGATTTCTAAAGTATGTATTGCTCTCTTCCTGCTTCATCCCGAGCATTTTTGTGCCTTCTATTCTGATCCATCAACTCTAATATTTCTTCTGTGATCCAAGGTTTTAGGGCAGCTTTTTTCCCAAAGCCTAATGGTTCTTTACCAACTTTAATTATTTCCCTCTTCAGTGCATTCCATTCGTCCTCAGGTGAACTCCTTTCAGAGTTATTTCTTAGACCCACATCTGCCATCTCTGCAAATTTTTCCCTTATGTCATTTCAATGTGTTCACTTCGATTCTGTTCAGCCTGGGTTGCTTCCTTAATCTCTTGAATTTTAGCGTACACTTTGTAACTGTTTGATCGTGGTCGGAATCTTTATCTGCCCTGAATAGGTTTTACAGTCTAGAATTTGATTCCTGAATCTCTATTTGACCATAATATAATCTACCTCATATCTGCTTGTATCCCCTGGACGTTTCAGGTGTATATCCTTTGTGTATGATTATGAAATAGTGTGTTTGACATGATGAGTTTATATTTTTCACAAAATTCTTACAACTGTCTTCCTTGCTCATTTCTTTCTTGTAGGCCAAAATTCCCTATACTACTCTCCTCTTTACCTTCTCCCACTACCGCATTCTAATCTCCCTTGATTATTTGATTTCTCTCCCCCATTATCTTTTAGATTAATTCTTGAATTTCATCATATATTTTCTCTGTTGCTTCGTCATCTTCCAACGATGATGGCGTATGCACTTGTAATAACATGGTAGGAGCAGGATTAGTATTTATTCTCATCAAAATAATCCTGTCACTAAACTGTTCGCACTAATTCACCCGTTTCTCTACTTTGTTGTTCATTACAAATCCTACACTAGTAATTCTTGGGACCCCTTCTGTATTAATTATTTTTCGCTTCCCAGACTATAAATCTTTTGTGTGTATGTACATACAATCGAATGACAGCAATTAAGCTAAGTTCCACTGTGCCAGCTATTATAATACTGTGAATTATGAGATGCATATCAGAAAGTGTTAGTCCAAAACAGAGAACAGTTTAAGGTAAGACCCACAATTTTTGGCCAGCATCTACACATCTTTGGCGAATACGTTTTGATCTGGTTTTACAGGTTTTACAATGTAATTTGAATGATCAAAGCGGCCATCAAAAATTATTACAACGAATACGATCACAGATTTTTATCAATGAATGAAGTGATTTTTTTTCAGTGATAGTTTAAACTAAATTGAAGAAATTACAGACCAAATGTTTTCATCTAAATATTTTTTCTTAATGAAATCTAAAGGGTGAACAGAAGCAGTACTACGGTTTCATTATCCTCTGCCAACCACTGAAATATAAATTACCCAGTATCGATGAAGATGTGGATGCAGAGAGTAAAAGTTTACTAGAACATTTACTCTGGTAAGAAAACACCAATAATATTAAAAGCTACATGCTTAGTACGCGTATGTAAAATTGGAAAATAAAAACAGAAGATTGGAAATACATAACAAATTTTTTTTTTTAAATTAATTCCCAGATCGTATATTTTGCTGGCAGCAGTGATTATTCCGTTTAAAGGCATTCCAATGATATACACCTTTTTTGGGGGAAGTGTAATTTAGAGTATTGGTACTCATGGTCTAAGTACTGGACATCTCAGCACTGAACTATTTATAGAATAAAGAATTTAGAGTTTAAGAATAACATATTTACTAATAGGAAACAATTCTGATATGTAATCGTAGGTTTTCCCGGCGAATCTGATGCTTGAAGATCTCTCGGCATGTGGCCGGATCAATTGATCGTGGATGAACGAATTTTCGACGGCGTAACGTGCCATCATCTTCAGGTTGCGTCCGCTGGCCGGCGTGAGGAGCGCAGTCCAGGACGCGACTGCTGGGCCGGATTTTTTAAAATTATAATTTTTTTTTATGGGGGAGCCCCCAAAACCCGCTCCTCCAAGCATGGCGGCCTTCCTGTTATCTACTGCTCGCCTATGTTCATGAATTAATTTAGTAATTCTATAGGTGATCACAGGAACGGGATTTTGATGTATTCCATGCGTCCAGGCGTCCGCCCGTTTACATGGGTCCATCGGATAAGATAGACAGAAACTTTTGAAAGAAGAGACA
The DNA here is from genome assembly GCA_031002005.1 of Vandiemenella viatica. Lineage (NCBI taxonomy): Eukaryota > Metazoa > Arthropoda > Insecta > Orthoptera > Morabidae > Vandiemenella > Vandiemenella viatica. The sequence continues at coordinate 359,983,514 of JARYHS010013630.1, read as the reverse complement.
GGGCAGAGGGAAAAAAGTGCCAAGGTTTTACCCATGGGAGAAAACCTCTGAGACAGTTAGGTGAGATATAAGGGTGGCTGGCTAAGATGCTGCCAGTACCGTGAGAGAATCTATACTACGGTTGTGGATGATATGGGAGTTCTTGTTAGTTGGTTAAGGTATCGTGCAGTTACTTACCCCGGGAGTGACATGCCTTCTTCCGGTATGGATGTCCGAGTGGATAGTGTGTTCTCAGAACGTCAGTTTTTGTTATACTGCTTAATACACAGGCAAGTAGATGCATTCATTTTCTTCTCCAATAATATACGTATAACATACATATTTTATGGCTGAACGCGTTCTTGACTCGATGTCTTTAGAGGCGGGAAAGGACAAGTGGCAAGGCCTTTTGAAAGAATGATCCTGGAATTTACCAGATTTCTGGAAGACATTGAAAACTAAAATCTGAATGTCCGGAAGGGTCTTCAAATCCGCAGACTTCCACATTCGCCAAGTTGTGGGTAGATTGAACGAAGAGTTGAAGATTCACTAATTCAATGTGTCTTTGGTGATAATAGACACGGTACCAACAGGCAAACTATTCATCACATTCTACAAGAATATATACTGAGTGTTTATAGAAGGGATAAAATGGAAATTTTGAAGGGAACCAACTAATCTAACAAGAGCGTTAAAAATCTGGATGTTTGTTTATAAATTTGAGGTCTGTTTGTAAATAACAATTTAATTCTCTAAAATATGTTGTGTAATTTTGTTATACTAGAAATAAATATATTTTATTTAATCTATTTACTACATAATCCCAGAAGTGATTTTGAAAGAGTCGGAAATTCGTCTTTAATGCGGATGAAACTTTTTACACAATCTATATAATAAGTTTAATTTATTCTTCAATATTTCGAACTTTCGTTGGTTTCCGCAGGTTCAAGGCTAATGAACAGCTTTATTGTAAGTAAAAAAATATTCCAATTGATTTGCTAACACGCGTGACAATGTACGTGTGTCATACATGTTGTTAATCTAATTTCTACCTGTCTATTTAAAAAAAACAAAGTAAACAAATAACTATTTTTGTTTGTATTACATATATGTTACATGTTTATTATACGCGTGTTAACAGCAATTAGCTCCTCAGACTTAAGTCAGTTTTATACATTCATTGGAGGTGTACCTCTAAGACAGAAGAGCTGTGACAGTAAAGTCTCATTTTAGAAAAGTAAATGTTGTTGGTCGTATATCCGTAAGTTGAGTATAGGATCGCAATATCTAAGGCTGAAACTGTAAGATTACTATACATTTTCCTTCCATTCATAATTGTTTGCAGTTCCAGTGAATAACGGAGGAACCAGTTGTTCGGCAGAGAATGATACTTCAATGCCTTTTTTAATATTTGAGCTTTCCCTATACTGTTATTTCTGGGTGTGTCGTTTAACTGAACCCTCATTATGTCTAACATAATAAATATGTTTTTAAGGAAACCAATTCTGTTAAGCCTACCTACGAATTACGTCCTGTGATTGAGTATCTATTTAACATACTTAATCTCATATTTTATGTTAATGAGTTGACTGTACCAAAGCAATGTTTAAATGAGAAGAAAAAGTTCCGTACAGTCGCATCTGGCAGGATAGGCTACTTTGATCAAGAAGTTACAATGTGCTATCGTTTGCATACTCATCTTTAAATATTGCTTGTGTTCCCTATAATATTTGCATCTAACTCGATATTTCGTATTTCGTATTCTGTATCTCATTAATTTTCTTTTGCTTCATTTTTGTGGTATTTTTAATAATATATGAAGTATTGGTGAAGTAGCTCATCATTGCTTTTATTCATTAATTTTTTTACATTCGTTCTAGTTTTTGTCTCTACAGCAATCAACATTTTAGCTGATTTAATAAAAAAAAATATTTCGATAAAAATTCCTTTATTCACTTAACACAGTAATCAACATTTTAGCTGCATTAATAAAAAAATATTTATTTCATTAAAACTTCCTTTCTTCACTTACTACAGTGTATTTTATTAATTTATTTTAGCACGAAAATAATAATACATAGGACTTAACCTAATTCTTATGTAATTTGAGCGTTGTCCATCTGCCTCAATTGATTTTGCATTTATATATTTCATTTAATTTCAGCTACTTTTGAGCATATCTAAGAAGATTGGCATTATTTATTGTGTTATTGCGTCGATTCGTCTACCTTTCCTGTTTAAAAAGATGATCACTATCCTGTCTATTATCACATCCTTTATTTCAATCTTTACTTAATTCAGTGTGTCTCTTCTGCCAGAATACCAGGAACTTGAAAACTGACCTTGCCCAGTCTCGCTGCCACTCTTCTTTAATTCGTGTAGCTTCTATCAACGATATCTATAAATCTGAAATCTTAGCTTCTCCAATGTCGTACATTTTTATTTCCTCTTCAATTCTCGCACTATATAGTTTTCTTCCAGATAATTGCTCATTTTCTCGATTTTGTTCTTTCCTGAACGAGATGGCATTCTATTTTCTTTTTACGAATCGTTTTACGATTTCTTTTATTGTTCAATCTCTTTCGTATTTTTTAATGTTGTCTAAGTGTTTTGCCGGAAAATCTTTGTATTCCAAGACTTTGATATTCGAAATTTTGAAGTACTTGTTAAACATTTAGCTAATCCTGCGTGTCTCTTCTTTAATTCTATAGACGCCATTATTTTGTTGAAACCAACAGCAAGTTAAATCCTTTTTCTTTATCTTAAGGACTTGGGCTGATTTCTTGTCCCGGATCTGCAACTGTTTTCTGTTGTTATTGTTGTTTTATCTTGTTTCCCTGAGTAGAACATTTTCACGTTGTAACTTAGAAACATTATTATATCTGTATTTACGAAGACACGGTTTGGTTTGTATTGATATTCAATACTTTCTTAACAAACTAAAACTTCGCGTCGGCTACACACTCTGTTTTCTGTGGATTCTTCAGTTTTGCATGGAGTATAAGTGTTTTTTTTTTTTTCCTACGGTATTTGGTGATTGATCTTTCCCATTCCAACAATGTCTCTGAAAATTAACATGCACAGTCTGTGACCCAGATTGATTAGAAAAAATCATCAACGTACTACTGTCGAGGTATTGTAGTGATGTGCGGATATGTCGTATTGTTTATTTCTGTCATTTGTGCAGCTGCAAAGTATTTTGTTACAGATTTACCACCACTCATTCATATATTTATTTCTGTACGTTATTCGTTGATCAGAACAAACGTAACGTGTTGAGTTTGAAGCCCTAAGTTTCAGCTTGCACAGTGGTGGGCGCCGTCCTGGTTGCGGAGCCGAGCGTCGAGTGGCGGTCTGGCGGGTGTCCGGCAGTGGCTGGCCGGCCGGCTCGAGTCGCCCTCTGTCCTTCCTTCCTTCCTTCCGTCCTTCCTTCCTTCCTTCCTTCCTGGCTCGGTGGTGTTCGCGTCCGGCCGCCGGCGCTCGCCAGTTTCCGGTGTGGCCGGAGTGGGCAGGGGCGGGGCCGGCTCCGCGCATGCGCATAGCGCAACGCACTGATCCCCTCCTCGGCGAACGAGCAGGCTGCCCGCAACACAAGTTGCGCCGAATTACGAGGATTTCTGTCATTCAGCTGTCTAAGGCCATTCGAAACCGCACGGAACGAAATATTCTTATGTAACCTGGCAACTGTATTTTATCATGTCATTTGATGCTGACAACAGACAGACGATAACTAGCTTCGCTTAGGAAATTGCAGAGAACAAATTAATGATAAGCTCTTAGTAGACATACAAAATAGTATGGTGAGTTTGTGATTTAAATTTCTGATTGTAGGTTAAAAGGTCCATTATTCCAATCTTGGTATCAGCTGGGTTTTTATAGCTTCTTAACCCGTAATTCGCGTCCATAAAGCTAGCTTTGTATATGTGTATTACGCTAGATAGCTTCTGTAATTCGGATTTCATTTTAAACATTAGGTAGTATTTATCTCAATAGGATTGTCGGGTTAGATTTGGGGCATGACAGAGCCGTATTGCATAATTAGTAAGTAGTTATGTCATGAAGTCATTAATACCACACGAAATTATTATTATTGGTTCAAATATATGAAGTACATCGGAAAGTTTTCCGACCATGTGATTTTGCTCTGACTGTCGATGTAACGCAATGTTTATTTTATTCCATTTAGTTACCGGATCACTTTTCCATTAGTTTTGTTGTCAGAATATGAAGATAGATTTGGTATTTCATAAACAGTGTTGTCATTTGTTTGCTAGTATGTTCGACATGAGATCAATAGGCCCCCTGATAAGTAACAAATTGCAGACAGAATTTTTAACGGCCTTTAACCGGGCCACATCTTGGTATGCATTTGAAGCGTGATAAAAATAATCCGTGGTCCGGGTACCCCATACTGTTTACTCTCATATGCACTCCAGTACCTAATCGAACGATGAACGAATGAATTATCAGAAAGTTCCTGTTCTCTTGGCTCTGCAAACTACGTGGGAGGCATGAGTATTCCAATATGTAAATTAAATGTTGTGCGTAAGTAGAAGTCAAACGGAAATTGCATAGCCTGTCTATGAAACAATCCTAGCGGTGACTAATGTATGATTACTGTTCAACAGTGAATGAACGCTTCGTGATTCGAAACTCTTACTCTCTCTCTCTCTAACGTTAACGCTATATACTGTCAGCAAATAATTTTATCAGAAAATTATCAGAATGAACCATGAAAACTCAGAAATTATTTTTATTGCGATCTATCTTCATAAAACCTTCGGAAGTTATGTATTCAGACAAAGAATATGTTGATTATATTCTAGGTGGACATTCTGAGAAGTATTGTAAAAAGAATTTTATAATGAAACAAATGATGCCTCCGGCACTTAAATATCATAAACAAATAACTTTCTGATTGATACTTAAATATTGTTATGTTATTTAATAGAGTTTAGTAGAAATCACTATGAAACTTATTGTGAATTGGAATCATAAGGACGTTTAAATTTGAGCTAATTAAGTGTAAATCAAATTATTCACATCATCCATACGAGAGGAAAAACACTAGTTCAAATGAAGGTTAAATTTGACTTAGGATGTGAAATAAATTGCACATTCAGAAATAAACATAGTTTTCAGTTTCGTTATTGCGGAGCAAGACTGACACAAATACGTAATTGTTTCAAATTATATTTTTTTATGTTTAGTATAATTGCAGTGATTTAGTGAAAACTCAGCCTTTTACTATAACATCTTATCGTAATATCGTTAAAGCAAGTAATGAAACAATAATTTAAAATCGTGTGAAGGAAATATCTACTGTTAAAATCATTTATATAAAAAATCTTTTTATTTTCTGTTAATAACACAAACTCCTTGCGATTTTTTAACATATATGGCAGTTCTAAGTTAGTGACAATTTTCTGCTTATTACAAATCTGCTTTTTACATAATTGTTTCCAGTAGAACCTTTCACCAAGTCACTGATTTGACTTGACTGAGATTTCACTGAGAACGATTCTTTACAAGTGTAAGATACAAAGGAGGTCAAAGTACTAATTGCATCACATCGAAGGTAGTTCTTAGGATATAAAGAACATAACCTATTTGTCTGCCAATTCACTGTATGTTCATGTTGGCTGGCTGTTGGATAAACAGTCGTCTCCAGTCATGGTAATGAATATCAGCCTTCATAGGATCTGTTACTCCATATTGACACAGAGATTGGCGTCCATTTTCAAATGATATTATATTCATTATTTCTTATTTATACAGAATATAAGTTGAAACACAAGACCGGTGCTAGTTTCAGACTTTTTATTACACTTTGAAACCTACGTTTATATATTCCTTCTTTCTCTAAGTGTTTGCTAAATTGATAATAAATTCGTTTTCAATATTAATTACATTGTGTTTATTTATATTGCAGGATACGGTGGCAACACGCTGGCCAGCATGTCCAAGTCGTCGCTGGATCCACACTCGCATCTCAGACAGCCCGGTGAGTGAAGTGCCAACTAGTGTTCAGCATCAGTAATGGTGTTATACACTGATGAGCAAAAACACTATGATCACTGGTAACCGCGATATTGAATACCGTGGTCACGTTGTGTGTACCTCATGCAGTAAATAAAGAGTAAACAGAGACGCATGGAGAGTCATTCTAGCGACAATACGTGGGGAGAATTCGGAAATCCAATAACATAAGTTACTTTGGCAAACGGTGGATTGCTGTGGTCCATCGTATGGGAACAAGCGTCTCAGGTTGATCGACTGTTCATGTGTTTGTGTAGTGAGCATCTATGGAAAGTGGTTGAAGGACGGCGAACCCACGAGTAGCCGACGTCTATGCCACATCACAAAACGAGGAGGTCGGAAGCTTGCCCCCTTTGTAATGTAGGATAGGAGGTGATCTATGGCAGATTGGCAGATCTGACTGCTGAGTAGAACAATAATGGTCCAAGAACAAGTGTTTCGCTGCACACTGTTGAACATGAGGCTCTGCAGCTCACGACCTCTACACGTCCTCATGTTGATCCAATGACATAGTCAATTATGACTGCAGCGGACACGAGATCATCGATATTGGACCATGGAACAATGAAAAAGTGTCACCAGTGGGATGAATCACGTTTGTTGTTATACCAAGTCGATGGTTGTGTTCGGATACGCTAACGGTTGCTTGAAACATGCACCGCGCCATGAACGCAGGACGGTGGAGAAGTTTGTTGCAATAGGAGAAATTCACGTGGGCTTCCCTGGGACGGTGGTAGTAGCCGAAGGCACCATGACAGCTGTTGACCTTCTACGACAACGATGGAATATTCCAGTAAGGTATTTCTCCGTATTACAATGCCAGAATCGAGCTGCAGTGGTTTTATCAGGTTGAAAGTGACCTCACGATGATGTTTTAGCAACCAAATTCGCCTGATATCAACAAAATAAAACACCTTTTGGACATTATCAGATGGTAGATCTGCGCCCTCAGATTAACAAGCCATAATTAAAGGGGCATGCGTGATCTGTGCGTAGACATCTGGTGCCAAATATTTCCGGAAACTTACCAAGGACAGGTCGAATCCATGCCACGCCGAATCGCTGCTGTTTTGCGTTCGAAATGTGGACCAACACGCTTTAAGCAGATGGTCATTATGTTTTGGCTCATCAGTGTATCTCTGATGGATTGTAGTACATGGTATATAGTCCGATAATTTTATCCGCCAGCAGGTATTGCAGCGATGAAAAGATATCATATTATTAGAACCAAGATCTGTTGACATTGAAACCAAAGAAGTCGAAAGACGATCCTTGTGATAAAACCATCCAATTTCTTTCTTTTTTTTTTTTTTTTCTTTTTTTTTTTTTTTAAGAATTGCTTTACGCCTTGTCGACGGCTACGGTCATTAGAGGCGGGATAGGACTGGGGACAAGGAACTGGAAGGAATTAGGCCATTGCCTTTTGGAAGGAAGCATCCCGGTATTCACCTGGAGTGATTTGGGGAAACCATCCAAGAACACATATGTAGTGATTTTGGGAACCGTAGGAAAACAGGAGAATCGAACCTGGTTTCTTCAAAATGGTGGTCTTGGATTTCAATTAATAGAACATTTGCAATCTTAATCATCATTTACTTCGACTGGAAGCACCTTTCCATCCAAACGTTCCAATTATTCCGACAACTCCTTTTTGTTCAGCTGATTTCAGTTGCGTTGTCAAGACATTTAATACCAATGTGTTTAGAGTTGAAAATACAGCAGGGATATTGGCTATATATGCAATTAAGGTATGTATGGTTTTACCAGCGGTAAAGCTGAGTTTGTTAAAGAACCTTTTTTAACGGATGCGGTCTTTGTCGCATTTTTACTGAAATGATAATAATCCAACGGGATCTGATATTTCTTTTTATTTTATTATATCATACAGTTATATGTAGCCAGAGGAGGTATTGTTTTCGGAGTGAACGGCCTCGCTGCACGGAATTCCGTCATACCACAGGTCAACAACAGAAGGGCAAGCCGGTTGCAGACAATAACATGTGGCATGAGAGTATAGCCACGGTGGGCTCGAGTAGAACAGGGATGGCGAACCTTTATTGATCTACGTGCCATCTTTTTCTAAATAAATTTTAAAAGAAGCTATGACGTGGCATCAAACAATCACGACTTAGTAAGAAATATTATAATAAATAAAATGAAAATAGTGCAACATCTGTTGTAGCAAATTAGATGACAAATAACTTACATTACGTTCATACTTTTTTACTTTTAGCAGCATGAAAACTGATGTGGAGTCATCAGGCAAACGGTTTCTAGGCGAGTCTTTAATATTATCCAATTCGTTTTTTTTTTACAAAGAGATTTGTTATTTCGTTCATAGTGCCATTTTAGAGATAATTTTCTACATATAACTGTTTCAGAACATAAAAAACACACCGCTTTAAAACCTTTATTAACTATGTCATATTTCTTAGTCCACCAATTTTATTACACTTATCTTGCACCTTTTTTTTTAAACCAAATTAGCCATGTTGAACAGTTGTACATATAACTCAAAAAACTCAAATAAGCAGCTTTGTTAACGGAATTAGTTTAAACAATGCAAGAACTATCCATAATTGGTAAAAGCAGTCAACGACATCAACAAAATCAAACAAGTGAATAAGTTAGCCTAACACCCCTCGCGCGTTAGCTCACTCAGTCTCAGATCTTAAATTATGTACGCAAAGAAATTAATTACTTATATCGATTACATATCTACTTAATTAATGCCGTATCCAAATTGTTTGTTTGCGTGCCATCATCGACACGCGTTCCATTGGTTTGCCGACTCTGGAGTAGAATATCTGTATGAGTGAAGAGAATCGACAGGATGCATATCCGGATGAGAGTGGCACATGTTTAAATGTTAGAGACAAATTGGAAAAGGCGATAAGATACTACCAGGTCTGGAATAAATTTGTGTGTAAGAAGTGCAGAGAAACTTTGGTCCACAATTTCCTTTCTAGGGTATAATGTAACTTACGGCCAATCGGCTCACAGCGTATAACGCGGGTGAGTGCGGTATGAGTCGAACCAATCGCAGAAGACTGGAAACAAAACGTTACTATTTTTTTGCTGTATGAAACATCCACTTATTACCGAGGAGAAAAACGTTTTGGATGCATCAGGACGTGAATAGATAAGGGCTACGACGAGGGAGTTTCCTGAACGGTCTCATAGAAGGATCATCGTTGACAGTAGAGCCAAGCAGGTGATTTAACTGTCTGTTAGGTCTTTGAGATCACTTATGAGTTGTACCAGCAGTCCAGTTTATTGTTTTCATGGTAGGCAGTGTTAAAAGTCAATACAGTATTTAAAGTCAATTATTGTGCAGTGCAGCGACATACAGACGACAATAATACGCCGATTCCTCTGTGCCAGTGGTGATGCATGTTTGGTGACTGCGGTGCAGAAACACGGGTAATAAACAATAAGTATGACTCGCTGTAATGTTCATTGCCCTATAGGACGGTCTATGGCAGATAAAGAGAAACTCATGCTCGGAGGACAGTCACGATTTTGTTTATTTGTATTAGGCGGTGGACAATCTTTCTGATGCGAGTAATAAATTGTTTGTTCATTTTACATAGATTTTTATCTCATGCTAATGTTTTATTTAGTTATGTTTTAACATGAATCCATTGTATGTATGTTTAATATCGCCTAAATACCAAATCATAAAGTGTCCATATATATGCAATATCATTCGACCACTAAGTCAGACTGGTTGGTTCCATATGTCGTAAGGTGTTTTGTAGTGAAACAAATTGATTTCATTTGTTCAATCGTAAATAAGTCATTTAAGTTTTCAATCACAAATTAAAGTAATAATTGGGGTATAATCCTTCTCCGTCTCTCCACTTTATATCGAAACAAGAATAGTTGAAGTATGGTAATTAAATAAACAAAGTAAGGAACCAAAATCACTGCACTCTTCTATATGTAGGAAGCTAATGGTGTGAGAGCACCCAACGACCAGACCATCCTAACCACACAGCTGTTGGTGTTTACCACGTAGTCTCCTACTTGAATTCACGTATGGCTAGCGTTTTCAATCCTAAAATTGCTCGATAAAAAAGAAAAATAACACAAAATATATTTGTACATAGCTTATAGGATTATCAAATAGGTGACAACAATCACCACTCTCCCTGCCGTTTGATCCTTCTCAATGCTGCAGTATTCCGAAGAACGTTAAGTTTCAGGTATCGTGAACTTTTGTACTAGTTTCGTGTTGGTGGTAGGACATGACTAGAAGAATAGTCCCACACCGAGCACCGAGCGGGGCGGTGTAACGGTTAGCGTTCTCGCCTCGCATTCGGGAGGACGGCGGTTCGAATCCCCGTCCGGGCATCCAGATTTGGGTTTTCCATGGTTTCCCCAAATCACTCCAGGCAAATGCCGGGATGCTTCCTTCAAAAGGCCATGGCCGAATTCCTTTCCATTCCTTGCCCCCATCCTTGCCCCCCATCCTTTCCCGTCTCCAAAGACCTCGATGTTAAAAAGAGACGTAAAGCAGTTACAAAAAAAAAAAAAAAAAAAAAAACCACTCACACCGAGCGTTTGTTACCCGCAGCCAGTGAAGTGGGTCATTGAATTGTCGATTTTAGCTCGTCTATGAAGTCCACCAGTATGTGGAACATTATTACTGCTAATATACACAAAATTGAAAGTATACCGGGTTTTAAGGGGTGTTCTTATATGGTGTTAAGGGCTGTTTCGGAAATATACACTGCACTGTGTCTATGTATATAAACATGATTATCCATGCAGTGTTAAAAAAATCTCCAATTAGAAGTGAGATGAGTTTCTACTTCTTCGATAACCAAGTATCCCGAACATGAATATTACGTTTCGTGAGTCAAACTTCACGTTAGCGAAGTTTTAGAGTCATATTTATCTCAAGTGACATATAGGCTATTGCAGCAAAGAAAAGAAGGAAAGCGGGAGTTGTAATCTCTCTTTGCTCAAGTGTTTGTGCTAACAAGAGTTTAATTATTTTGTGACTGGAACTTGTTATTTTATGTACGATATCGGGGATGTGGTGTAATCTGAGGCTCAATGTAAATTCATAGGTCACATTTTCTGCCTTTCTGATAATGGTAGGTAGGTTGCGGTGAAGGTTGCTGTCCAAAGACATTTCCTTCAAACTTTCAATGTGTTTTTTTTTTCCTCGACAAGAGTTTTTCGATGGATTCTGCTCAACATAGTTTGAAGTCTTGGCCGCATACACCCACACTCAAGGAGAGGACGTACGAGACTGCAGGAAATAGTCACTCCTGTTGTTGAAGTCCGTGGAGTTGTCATGTTCAGTACTCGGTACAGTTCTTGTAACCTGATTAGGACTTTCTTCCGTAGGCCCTCAGTGTGTCTCTTCCAGGTTAACCTTCTGTCTGTCGTCACTCCTAGATATTTAACGCTGTAATTCCGAGGTACTATTTTGATGGAGTAATTTCACGCTCTCACGTTTGCCGAGTCTCCGGGTTAGTATCACAGCTTCGGTTTTCGTAGTGTTGACGGTGATACGCCTCCTTCAGGCACAGTGCTCAGTCTCTTGCAGTACTTCTTTCAGCTTTCTTGTTGCGGTGACAGGCGAAGAACGCCGTATTGCAACTGTTCAGAGCAGTGCGTACGCTGGCAGGTTCTCGAATGTCCACAGTCTTCAAGCTTTACAATACAGGTTCCAGCATTGAACCTTGTGGAACTCCGGCATTTATTGGACGGCGAGAACATACGGCGTTGCCGTCCCATATGCTAAATGTTTTAGCGGTCATGTAGCTTCGAATTATCTTCGCCGTCTGGCCAGGATTCCCATGATAATAAAACTTCAGTAGAAGATCGTTGTGCCATACCAAGTCGGATGCTCATGTGACATCTAAGAGAACTATCGCCTAGTATTCTTCCCTATTAAAAGAGGCAGTGGCAATTTCTACCACACAAATTATCTGCTGCGTGTCAGAGTGTCTTTTTCTAAAGCACTGCAGGAAATTTACTATGACTAAATGGGTTTCAAGTCTCGCCAACAGAAGCCTCTCAATATATTCCTCAGTGATGGCAGTAGACTGACTGGCCTATAATGTTGCGGGGTATCATTGCCTTCTTACAATATTATTGAAGATTATGGTGAGGTGTGTGATAGCATTCCGCGGGAGATTGTGGAGGAACTGGTTACACATTTAATCATGCTCTGGAGCTTTTTTCTCTGTAGCCGTTTAAACATCCGCTATACCTCCTCTTCTGTAAATCAGTCATGTTATTCCCAGCTTCATCTGTCTCCATGAATCTCGCAAGTCTTGAGCGGGTTTCGCTGATGTGATCTTTTATTTCCGCTGGATTTTTAAAGTCATCTGCAAGGGCGTTTACCATGCTTTCTGGATCGAAGACGAGGCCCCTCTCTCACTATGAAGAAGGGCTAACTCATCTTCTGGTGAATCTATAAGTCTCTCTCAAATTTAGAGCTCATGAATAACGGAGTAATATAAGGTGTGGTATATATTGGTGTGACACTGTAAACCTATGAAATTAACATAAATGTGCCCGGAAATTAGTGCCCATTTAAAGGCGAATTACTTTTTGTAGTCTAAATGTTTACCGGGATACATACCAACGGCATCGATTTATTCGAATTGGAAATGAAATAACTCGGTAATAAAAATAATATTCACATTTAGCATGTTCCGTGGTTCGAATTCCACGTAACACTGTACAACACCATTATGTGGTAGGATGGCCGCCAATGTGGTTCAGTGCGCAAACTGGAGAGGAGAGGTCCAACGGGACCGGGCACAAGCCCAGGTCTCACAGTACCGGCCGACCCGAATGCGGTTTGTAGGCGGTTTACCGCAATCACCAAGACGAATGTTGGAACGGTGTCCAGTCTCCAGCTTATAAACTATGCAATTCACAAACAAACAAAAAACACACTTCTCACACATAGAACATAGCTACGGCTTCGCAGAGAGATGGAAACTTCCTCCACAAGTGTAGCGTTCAAGGCAGAGAGGCAAAAGGTGCAGACACTTAAAACAACTCTGCTACTAGGCGGCCCAACTATCCCATCGGGAATCCATAGGTCAAAGAAGCAATAATTCAGGTGGTAGGATTACCTCCTGGTTAGTTTAGATGCTTACGGCAGTGGAGGGTTGAGAAACCATGCCATTGTGTTACTCTGACCAAATTGCAATATTATTGTTTTGTTACAGTTATACTGGAAATCTAGCAGCTGAGACGTAGATAATGGCTGTTGTTAAGAAAGGTTCAATTGCCAGCGTTTTCTATCAGCATTTATATATGACGGTAGATGGTACTGCTTATATTGTGTCTCTGAACTCATTTCTGGGTGTCATGTTTCCTTGGATTTGTCGCTACGTTATTTATCATGGGTAAGGGAGTCAATTCACAATATCTTCATTAGATCTGACTTTATCGTATAATGTTTTAACAACAAGGAACATTTGTTTGATTATGAAACGCGTAAACATAAATTTTTGTTTATTACAGATAAACTTACAATTTAGATTTCAGTTATGAACATAAGCAGATCTTAAAATCAGGTGTGTGTGGATGGACTATGAAGTGTTCACCTCTGGTACCCACTTCATTTAGTTCTTTATTAATACGGAAATATTTATAATCTATAAATTATCAAAACAATAAATGATAATATTAATATGTAATTGAAGGAAATGAGCGGTATGTTACTTTACATAAAATACAAACACCACAGAATTTACAATTAACATTAACATATCATTTAGATCTCGAAATCTTAGTCGTTTTATTTTTAACAATGAGAAGTTGAAAACAAGCTTTAAACAGATCACAGCATTAAAAGTTCTCTGTGTATCATTTATCCTGAATATTATTAGTGTTCTCAGTGCATACTTTACATCATTTAAAATTAAAGGAGCGTCCATAAACTAGGTGCCTCGGGTTGGGGGGTAGGGGTTGGCTGGAAAGCTACGATGGCTACGTGGAGGGGAATGGGATTTCTGAACCAAACTACGTAGCTTTTCATTCATATTATTTGCAACAGTTAAAATAAGATACAGAATATACAAAAGCATGTGAATAATTATTTCCACCGTTTAATTATCTCCGTATGTAATTTTCGATAGACTGACAAGAGAAAATAGTACAAAGCGTCTTCTGAAATCAATAGGGAAAAAAGCTACGTGCAACGTGGGGGAGTCATAGCGACGGAAACATTGCTAGACATCAGTTGAATGTTAGCAGTTGACGGCGACTGACTCTTTCGGCATCGTGACGTCATCTCCCAAATACCTTACCATACGCTATGCCTTCCACAGGAGCTTACACAACCTATCGCATGGACAGCGATTAATTTATCCGTACACCTTGGCTCTCTCTGCTCGGTGCCCACCTGCAAATACTGCCGGTCTGTACCTGCCACCATACGCGCCCCGATATTCTATTTCTGCATGTACAGGTTCAAATGATACATTACAACTAATAATAACAACTGTTAATAACTGCTTTGTATGGCATCGCATTTGGAAGGACCTACGTTTGAATCCCCGTCTAGCCAGCCTGATTTCTGTCTTCCCTGGCTTTCTCAAATAACTCCAGGCGAATGCCGGGTTGGTTCCTTTAAAACAGGTCATGGCCGAACTCCTTCACGTTTATTGTTCCCGTCCTATCCCACATTGAAAGACATCGACGTCGACGAGGCGTAAAGCCAAAAACAAACAAAAAATTGCTTGGTTGGTAGTTATTATTAGCTAGGATATGTTGAAAATTCATCTAAAAAGCAGATATGACAGTGGCGAAATCCCACCAAGAATGTGGTCTTTAAGCTCGCGTGGACAAGAGGCCTCTTGAATGAGGTGCAACAGCGGATAAATTGGTGCCCCTCTGGTATTGTGAAGGACTCCCAGCTCGCAGACGGGCGTCTGTTGTGGGGCGACGAGATGACACATTCGTCTAACTAGACAGGACCCGGTCAGCTGTTTGACTCTGATTGAATCATTGCTACACACCCCTAGGGCTTGATCCACTGTGTAGCCCTACCTCTTGAAGTACTGTCCCATGACTCAATGCTCTACTGCCCCGCGGACTTGTTAGATACCCCGCACTAGATAGTGCACCGCATCGAACATGTTTTTGACTACCACTTGTAAGGCGGTTTCCCATTCATTTTATCCACCCACGTAGCGAGTCAGGGGTGATGAAACTAACATTATTTGTTATGACGTCACCAGAGGTAAGTTCAAAGAGCGTTGTTGGTAAGCGGTAACGCTCTGGCCTTGCATTCTGGAGGGCACTAATTAGTATCCATATTTGGTTTTTCCATGGTTTCTCCAAATCACTCCAGGCGAATGCCGGGATGTATCCTTCAATAGGAGATGGCCGAATTCCTTCCGTTCCTTGTCTGCAGTCCCTTGCTGCCTCTTTTGACCTCAATGTCGACGAGGCATAAAGCCATAAACAAAAACATCAACTTGTTAAACGTATTAATACGAGTATTAATTTGTAATTTAGCGATAATTGGTGAACGTCCTACATTTTCTGTACAGTTACAAAAATATCCGCAAAGCATAAAAGAGACGACTGATATCCGTTTAAAAAATAAAAAAAAGCTAATAGGTTTACGCTTTTTCGACATCGGGGTCGTCATTAGAGGCGAGGAAAGGACTGGGGGCAAGGAACTGAAAGGATTTCAGCCATGGCCTTTTTTAAATGAAGCATTCCGGCATTTGCCTGGAGTGATTTGGGAAAGCCATGTAAAACCTAAATCTAGATGACGGACGGAGATTCGAACTCACGTCCTCCCGACTGTGAGTGCTGAACGTTGACCGTACACCCACCTCACTCGGTCCCAATGTACTGTACGTATCTGTGCGCAGTATTAACACGTTACTCAGTTGCTTTTGTACTGTGACAGTTTGTACGTTACTACTGTTAATTCCAATTCCGGCTGCTATTGCGTGGAGCCGTGGCGCCTGCTCGTGTTCTATTAAAGCAGTGATCGAATCACCGCCTGCGCCGGCGCTAGTGCGAAAATACCCGCCAGCAGGCGGGGCGCCGCGTGGCTCTCCCCCGGAGCGACGCCGCTCTATGGGGCCTAATTGGACCACCGCCTTCTATCTCAGCGGTAATTACACAAAATTACTTAATGCCACTATTACGTTGCAATTGTCGCTGTGCGGAACGAGAAGAACAGCCCACAGTGCGCTTCCTTCTTATGCATGACACTTCCTGCAATGCGCGCAAAGAAAACAGAGTTAAATGACACAGCAACTGACGAAGAAACGTGCTTAAAACTAAGCGGCTCGTGTTCATACAGGGC
This sequence comes from Vandiemenella viatica, assembly GCA_031002005.1. Lineage (NCBI taxonomy): Eukaryota > Metazoa > Arthropoda > Insecta > Orthoptera > Morabidae > Vandiemenella > Vandiemenella viatica. The sequence continues at coordinate 359,967,184 of JARYHS010013630.1, read as the reverse complement.
AAAGAAATAGTTTTCATTTTCTTTTTGAAGCGAAACATCGTTGGGAGTGGTGGCGAGAAATTTGTTACCGTTACATGTTACAAATTACACATTAAAAGCGCATATACTGCCACGTTCTGCCCATGCACGCTTAACGTTCTGCGCATGCGCACTTAAATGTTAAAGCTTACAGTGCTTCAATAATCACTGAAAATCACGCGACGATGTCAGACAGAGCGTCCTCCTTAATTACACAGTGAGACATGCACCAGTATTTATTGTAGCTTTTTGTTTATTTATATTAGTTTGATGTAAATGTTTTCATTATTCTTTCGGTTATAGTAGGAATAGAAAAATTGAATCACGTTTATATCGCGGTACAGTGAATGTATTAAGGCGCTTGCAATAAAAGCTTTCATTTTCATGCAGAAAGATAAGCATTCGTCTTTACAACAGAGGGAATGTGTTATTTAAGTTTTAAAAAATTGTTTATTCGACAGAAGTCCACTATCCGGCGGTACACCCGTGAAGACTTCATTTCAAGCATACGCCGAGAAAGTCTCCGTTCTTACATATTTGACAGGCTTATAAACAAGTTAATAACCATAGTTAGTAACGAAAATTAATTTTAAGAACGGTTATCAGATAATTTTTTCCAAAATGTTCTCCAGTATGAAAGCTCTAAACAAAAAAATACACAGGCTATAATCTAGCGAAGTATGCTTTAAATTTTTTACAATTTTCATTTGTTTACGAGAATAATTTCTACGAAATTCCTATTTTCTGTACAAATGCAATATGGTATCATCGTTCGTCCAATCGAGTGCAAAAGAAACATAAAAAAACACAGGAAAATTACACAGAAGAAGACATAGAAATATCACTTGGTGCGTGTTCACACACTTATACACGCACGAGATTTCTTTAATTTCTAACATACCAAATGATAAAATTAATCGTCTGAATAAACTGAAGTGTAAAAAAGCTAAGCTTGCTGTTCAACCCGAGGATGACTGGACTCTCCCAGAGGAGATATATTTAGCTTAATTTTTTTTTTTTAACTGTTTCACGTCTCTCAACAGCGAGGTCTTTAGAGACGGGAAAGGATAGGGGCAAGGAATGGGAAGGAATTCGGCCATGGCCTTTTTAAGGAAGCATCCCGGCATTTACCTGGAGTGATTTGGGAAACCATGGAAAACCCAAATCTGGTTTCCCGGACGGAGATTCGAACCGCCGTCCTCCCGAATGCGAGGCCAGAACGCTATCCATTACAAAACCACGCTTGGTATTATTAAGCTTAGTATTGGAGATACGGTGGCTTGTTCGTTTCCTCCTTACGTAACCTAACCTGGTAATCCTACTGGGCAAACGGTACGTACCGTTCAACGTGGAATCAAAGCTTGCTGGCTTACTTCACATTACACAGCAATCTGTGCCACAGGGGAAAGTAGGATTAAGGACCTATGAAAATCCCCGTTACGACAGGGATTCGAACCGAAACTCGTAAATAGCATTAAAACACACAAACAGAAAAGTAAGCATACGATAAATATTTTTAATCAGCATTCTGCAAACATACGTAAATTCAATAATAAAAGTATAATTACTGCTTATACATACCCATAAGCGGCTGTTTGCTTGTGATATGTTTGACCACGCATCAAATAAATTGTAGGATTTATACTGAAAAATTGCAGGTAGGTCTTGTGACTCCACGTGAATGGTGGAGGTAGGATTAAATAATAAACTGTTCGTAATCTGAGGAGGTAAGTTTCGGAAATCACACTACACCATACGTGAGCGTATCTTTCGTAACCTATCAGATAAACGCCAAAGATCATACTACAACAAAGGTATACACTCTGCCCCTTGGATTAATACTGTTGTTGATAACATAACTTTGAATAATCGCAACTTCACGATATTATGCGATTCTGACGCGGCTTTTCGTCACTTGGGTTATTTGGCAGCATGACACTCGTGAAGGCAACTTAAATGATTAAAAACTAAACTCATCGTGTCTTATGCTAGCATGCCTTCGCAGAACTGTGATTTTTTCCTTCACATCTGCTAAACATGAAGTCCTCGCAAGCGAAACTACCAGGAAATGCTTGTTACAAGATGAAACTTCTAACTATAGTGTAAAAGGAGATTAGAATTTGCTATGCTCCTCGTATGAAGTAAATTGAGCATCTGCTCTTGTATAACAGAAATCAAATTGCTGTCTAAAACTTTCATCAAAACGAATTTGCTGAATATTTTAGTAGATTCATGTTGCACTATGAAGCGGTTCGCCTCAAGGAATGATAGTTTCCTTCTACAACTGGATTTATCGATTTTTATAGTGAATGAGCATATTAATTAAGTGATCACTTCTTGAGGATGAAATATCTGCTTTCATAACGTCAGATGTAATTCTTAATTATGTCAAATAAACATGGTTATTCGTGAAAAAACCTTTAATACAAGTTTTATAATTTTTCTGATAAAACATTATTGTAAAAGACGTTAACAATTTCGTAGTGGTCCAAAAAACAAATTTTAGCTTGTAGACTTCCTGAAAAGAACAAACAGCGTTCAAAACTAATACATAGTTACGTATGAAAATGACGATACAAAATATATTATCGAAGAATTGAATAGACAAGCTTAGTTGCAAAATCATTCTTTGCCATTTCGAGCAAAAAAAAAAAAAAAAAAAAAAGTATGAGAATTGAAATATCTGGAATTAAGACATTTTGTAAGGCCACCAGAATGGTACTTCACGTGGAATTTTAACATGTGGTCGACCACTAAGCTCACAGGAGACAAGTGCTAGAGAATGAAGTGACTGCCTGAAACTCGTGTAATATTGGTTGTGTTGTGTTTTGCGTTATTAAATGTAATGGAAATTTTGGATCTATTCTAGTATTCGGCTAGAATATTTCTGAAAATCGCTCAAAAATATAGAAACTATGTTTAACCTGAAAGCGATGGTGGGATACCAATGGTATATCTAACAAACCATCAATAGATACAATTAGCGCTGTGCAGTTCTTTCTTTGGGAGACATGACGTCGCGTCGGCTAACAGATTCTGTAGAATGATGTCACCTAAAGAAGAATTCTGAATGTTGGTATGTATGGGAAATATGTAAGTTTCAAAAAAAAAAAAAAAAGTCTGTATACAGTACACTTCGCGTTAAAACTCTAAAACTAGTGTCAATATTAACCAGTCTATAGCCAGTTACGGAACACACTAATGTCCCGAACTATCAGTTGGATTATCAGCTGACAATCTGGCGAGCCAGTTCGATTTATACGCCTCTGTGCAGCCAAGTAAATGATAACGGTGACGCTCGTTAAGCAGCAGGCAATTTTGCGTCGCAGGACTGTAATTACTGACCTGGAAGATTGAGGGTGGTGTATTGTTGGTGGGTGTTGTACGGGAGTCTGATGACCTGTCGTCGGGATTGGGGTCGCGTGTTTGCACTGCCCGCTTCCCTCGGGGTTCACATTAGGAGCTCGCCTTGGGACAGCGGTGACATCACTAGCTACTGCTCGCTGCTCGTACACTTGTGCAACGCCTTAGACTTTTCTATGTAAAGTGAGACCTTACAGCGATACTTTAGCCACCCTTTTGAAATTTTCAGGAGTCTTTCAATGTTTATTAGACTTTTTATTATTTATTTATCTGTACAATCAGGTGGTTCGTTCTCTAGGATCTACAACGAACCGTTATTCCTTAATACTGTAATGAAATTTATAGTAAACATAATTTTGTAAAATAAACACAAATCCTATATACTACGAAAATGGTAGAAATAATTAACTATTATTACTACACACTGTAAATTATCAACCTGTTAGTGAAACTGTTACCCACTAATACTAAATAACTAAACACCTTGAGTTTTCAAAATTTCGTTTAACGCTGGCATCCGTTGGAGGATAAGTTTCGGTAAATTCCAGAAACCACACTTTCGGCATCAGCGTTCCACTTAGTAGTTTGTACCTCGTCCGTTTAGAGTATCTTGTCTCATTCCTTAAATAGTTTGCTGTGTTCTGTTCATTAGATACAGTTAATAATAAGTGTAGATTTTATCAAAGCTAGAAAATCAACGAATCAGCCGAACATTCTAGTAATACTGCCGAATTTTACTTCAGTATCGTTGAGTGTACCAGTCACAACTATTGAAGAAGTACCTTGTCCAAAACTGCTGGATCTGGCCAGAATGGTAACTTCTTGGAGCGTTCTAAGTGTTCTTACTGGTTCGATCGTGAAACGAAACAGACCTAGCATTCAGGAAGATTTACAGCGTCCCTTCATAGGAACAGTGTTTCATTACGTATCTAACAGCAACGACAAGCACTGATTACAATTGTTCAGAGGGTACTGAAGCAGAGACTTCTGTGACTGGATGAATAGACCAGGTCAGCGCAATATCGAATCCATATATAACAGACACTGTATCGTCTTTCAAAAACAGTTTTCTCCTTCATTCGCTCATACTCATCCGTCTCATCTGGTATCTAAGTCTTATGAGCGGATAATTAAACTCAGGGACTGGCTTATTTAACAAAGATTCCCATTCTTTGCAATAATTGTTTAGGGTTCATAAAATTATTTTGAAGTTATGAACCAGTAATGTTTATATGATGCAACATCACCGTAGCTAACGTTTCCTGTACCATAAATTAGTTTCAATAATTCTATCTGGTGTGTCGTTTCAATTATCTTAAACGATCATTTGTGGCATTTACTCTTAAATTCTAATGTTTAGATTCCAAATAAGAAAAATTCCTGTCTGATTTTTGTCTAGATTAAGGTATAATCGTTTGACAATTTCCCCAATGTGGTGACAAAAATGTTTGACCAATACGTATAAACTTATTACGCCTTGTGGATGATCTACATTAAAGTTATGAAAATGTCTAAAATAAGACGTGAGAATTTAAATGTACAGCAGGTGTTGGTTGTGTGCTCACTGCAATTCCGTTTATGTTGAAGGTGTTTGGTGTTTTCCATAACGGTTTTCGCGAATACTAGCGTGGGTTTCGCTACATGCTGCACAAGTGCAATAACACAAAAGTTATTTCCACCAAACTTGAAAGTTTTGCAGACAGATACCAGCACTTGTTTATTAGTTATTATATCTCCTGTATTTTGCTCTTAATTCTACAAGCAAATCTCATTTTCCAAGTTTCTGGTATATTTTTCTGTATCAGCATTATTACTATATTACAGATAGTCTCTAGATTACTGGTTCACAACCTGGGGGTGCGAAGACATTTAAGAGGGGGGAGGGAATGCGGGCAGCGTCGCCACCCGTGTGGATGATACCATGCTCTACACCTCTTAGAGGTGAAAATCTTTATTCTAACATCACACACTTAGTTTCCTCTCAGATTTCATTGTTAGTACTGAAAACTAGGCATTTACTTTATTTTTAATAATGCTATTGCGGGGAAGGGGGGAAGGCATGGGAAGTTTTATTTTGACGGAAAAGAGGCATGGTACGAAAAACTTTGCCTACTCTAGCTAGATGTTCATGCGCAGTATTGGTCTTGAGAAAGACTCCACAGTTTTAGCAACGGAGTTTTGAATGATACAACAGCCGTTAGCGGCTTTTCCCCATTGGACGTGCGAGTGAACTTGGTGATTTTCCCTTTAATAACTGTTTGTACATTTTTGCTGTTTGTATGCCTTAACAATTGTTATAACTTATCAGTTCATTAAAATAAATAAAATTACGCATTTAGACAGATAAAGGCCGTAATATTGGTTAAATAAAAGTTTAAGGAATTAATAAAAAAGAATAGCAGGTCTAATAGAGATAATTTGCTTTGATATGTTGGAAAATAGAGTATCTCTATAAAATAATAAGTGAAGGGGATTTGTTGGTAGAGAGGTCGAGTAGAGGATTGAGGAGTTTTGAGATAATAGTTGCACATTGAGGAAGACGCCTAGAGAAAATTTGATAGTCCTTGTGTAGAAAGATAACCTGCCAACCTTTCGGAACGAACTTAATTCAAGAATATTCCACACGGTCAAAAGTTGTTGCTGGTATGAGAGGAACTTAGAACACAACAAACAAAAAGGAAATAAATAGCAAAATATACAATATTAATTCTGTGTATAAAATCTATTTATTTTAACGTTACAATAAGTCGTTGTTGTTACGTTGTGTCAGCATTGCTATCGATATTAAATAAATAAATAATTAATACACAGACTTCACATATTTAGTGGACTGCTGTGTATTAATATCTATTTGTCACAGTTTTCAATTTCTGTCAAAATGTCCTCGAAATTTTGGCTGTTTTATGTTATCACTACTTTGTATAACAACGAAGACTAAACACCGATACAGCTTACTGAATGCAGTATTGTGTATGTAAAGAAATTAAAATTCATTATCTTTAAAGGTGACACCATAAGGAGTCGGTAATTTAATGGTATCTGATATTCCACAGGAGTTCGAAGAACAAAAGTGACCGTTAACTCCTCATCAAGATCTGAAGGCATGAGTGCTAGGAAAATAAAACAAATACACAATATTTCTGCTGGCCTTTTAACCGTTTGAGAGTGTGTGCCACACAACACGTTGTTGTGGCCAAGAAAAACGGCGCAGTGTGGCGGCTTAAACGTTGGCTTTCTACACAGTGAGGCGGAGTTACCCAGATAGTTAAAAGACCGCTCACTCCGGCAGCGAAAGCCTACGATTACAGAATGTATGATGTCACGTATCTTGACATGCCAAATCAGAAGCGATGTGCACCTCAGGTGTTTTTAGATCAAGCAAATTTCATCTAAACTGATCCATGATGAAAACATACACTATCAGAATAGAATTGAAATCTGACCCCACCACTTTGGTAGCAGGAGATCGAGAGGCAGATAGCGCAGAGCCGTGAAGGCGAGTTTCGGGCAGGAGTGGGGCCGTACACTTGTCGTCGGAACAACTCCGGAGGGAAGCGTCGCGGAAATTGGGCGGGGCCCGCGGCGGAAACGAGTAGCGGGCGCGCCTGTCCGCGCGGCGCGGGCGCAGGAAATCAAGTAACCGCGCGGGACGCCAGCTCCTCACATTAGTTCGCTCCACAGCCACGTCTCACTTGTTTGCGCTCCGCCTGACGGATAACATAAAAAGATTCTTTCAATCTCAACGTCTTGTAACAGTTAAATCTCAAATTCGAACTGATTGTCTTTAGCAACCAATGAAATAAGTAGAATTTCTCAAATTTTCAATCATTCTTTCACTACCCCTCTCATTTTTCTCCTTTATTTATTTATTTCATCGTTTGGCCCACTAAGCAGCGCGTGGAACCAATAATTTGCATTGTCCTTATTCTTCTTGCTGTTCTTCTTATCTTCCCCAAACCTCCTCATCCTTTCGCTGTGGGATTGACGCCTCTCTTGTATCCATGCATTTCTGAGTTTCAAATTTTTAGCTGTTGGGATCTTAGGGTAAATTTTTGAGATGTGATTAACTGTCCATATTTACTGTGTGTAGATGTCAGTGGGTCTAGGCTAACTTCTGCAGATCCTGCTGGGTTTCAATAAGCCAGTGTGCTTTGGTTTGTCGGGTTCCGTTGACGATGTGGAAAATTTTCTTGGTCAGTCGTGAGTCATCCATTATTGCTGTATGTCCGTAGAATTTCAAGCGTCTTTTCCATGCGAGTGAGGTGAATCGTTCGGTCAGTGAATACAGTTCTTCTGAGCTTTTGCGCATCCAGACGCCGTCTTGGATCTTGGTGCCGAATATTTTTCTCAGTATCTGTCTTTCTATTTTTTCGATTCCTTTGACATTTATCGTTAGTGATGATGTCTCCGTCACTTACAGTGCTCCTCGAAGATCGATGGTGTGGTAGTGAAGGATTTTGGCTTTGGTGGAAAGTGATTTCTTATTGTAAGTATCCCAAGTAATTGCATATGCTTTTCGCAGTTTTTCAGCGCGGGTTTTGTGGGCTTCTTTCTCAGTTCCAGATTACCATTAATTTCTCCTAAGAACTTAAAGTGTTTAACTTGTTTGATAGTACCATATTTAGTTACTAGTGTTCTCAGATTTGTGCTTTTGGAGTTCATATATTGAGTTTTCTCATACGAGATTTGGAGGCCGGTTTTGATAGCTATTTCATGAAGGTTCTCAATAACATGTTTGGCTTCCTCAACAGTTCGTGTGATTACTGTTAGATCACCCACGAAAGCAAGGCATTTTACGTTGATTCGTTTATCCTTGGTTCCCATATATATTCCAGATATTTATTTTTCCATATGCTAATGATCTTGTCTAGTACCAGGTTGAACAGCGGTGGTGATAACCCATCTCCTTGTCTTACACCAGTTTTAATTTCAAACGATTCGGAGATTTCGCATAAATTTCACTTTTCAAGTTGTATTTGTCAATGTTTGTTGAGTTAACATAGTTGTTTTATTATCTACTCCGTATTCACGGAGTATATTGAACAACGTAGTGCGGTCAATGGAATCATATGCTTTCTTAAAGTCTATAAAGGTTACCTCTGTGCGGGTTGACTGACGATGTTCTAGTATCATCTTTAGCTTCCAGATCTGTTCTGTGCATGACTGGTGTGGTCAGAATCCTGCTTGGTATTCACCAATCTTATGTTCTGTCTGCTTTTCCAACCTTGACCGGAGGGCACAAGAAAAGTGCTCTGTAGGCGACTGGCAGGAGTGAAATCCCTCGAAAGGTGTCTCCTTTTTTATGTAGTGGGCGAATTAACGCAATTTTACAGTCTTCGGTCTCCCATATGTTTGAAATAATAGCATGCAACCTGTCAGTCAGCAGTTCGCCCTCGATCTTGAGCATCTCGCCTATTACTCCATCTTCCCCTGGTGCTTTGTTATTTTTCAACTGCAGTATGATATTTCGGATCTCACCCAGTGTTTGGTGGAGCTGAGTTGTGGTTTGGGGAGGGTATCTCGAAATGGAGTTTCTCTGCAGATGGTTCAAAGTTGAACAGCTTCTCGAAGAACTTTTTCAGAATGTCACAATTGGCCTTTGTGTTGGTTTCAAGCATACCATCAGGTCGACGGAAGCAAAGACAAGGAGGCTTAAAGGTAGACAGTTCTTCGAGGAAAGTTTTAAAAAAATTTCTTGTGTTGTTTCTTTTGAAGTCATTGTCGATTTCCTCCAATCTTTTGGTGTGGTACATACGTTTGGCTTGTCTGATTATTTTAGATGTTCTTTTCCGTGTTTCCAAAAAAAAAATCTGCAAATTAAGCTCCTTTATTTTAAGGCTTTCTTACGTGTCAACGTCAAGGCCAATAGGGTATTCTTCAAACAAGTTCACTTAAAGTAAATCCACATCAACTTCTCTTAGGTTGATACATTACAAACCACGAGGTAATTATTGCAACTCTAAAAAGAGTAGCTATTTTTAAGCCTAAAATTGACAAAGAATAGTTTTATTTGCCCGCCCCGTTCGCTGCAACGCCGTGATGGTATCCGGTTGGCTGGTTCAAATTCTGGTGGTGAATTTTGTTTCATCATCAGGACTTCGTCGGAATAGATGGAGAGGTGATGGTGCATAGTTCATAATCACGAGAGTGTACACTAAGGTCTTAGGTTAGATCCGAAACCTCTCCGCAGTGCGTACTGAGTGAGGGCATACTACACTGTGATTCGTCCGTCATATGGAGAGGTTAAGCCTAGCGGATACCTTGGTGTTTTTCGGAAATGTAGGCCTGAATTGGCTAAAATCAGGTTTTCACCATCTCATTTCTTTAATCCCTCATGCGCAACACATAAAACACTCTACATTGATCACACACAGTATCACAATCATTCACACTTACAACAACTCTTACGAGAACTTTCACACAAGGGAAGGCATTTGGAAATCACCCAATTTCACCATCGCAGACCATCCCATAGAGAGGTTAATGTCTCCACATGGTAACCACCTACGCTCGGTCACTGCCAAGGCGTTCATAGACGAAGAAATTTTATTTATTATTTTGGCTCAGATGCTAGCAATAGTAGTTAAACAAATGAATATTTATTTTTCACACCTGCGTTAACCAAACGTAAATTTTTGATAATATAAATATGTTAGAAGCAACACTACTGAATAATAACCCAATGAATTGGTCAATTTGACTAATAAAAACATATGGGAGATGGTGTGTTAGAATCAGTGACAGCTTTATTGAAAACGTCCGCTTCGCCATGGTGTGAATCGTCCATAGCGCAAGCATTCTGTCTATTCCCATAATATATAGTAGTTCCCTCCTCGTTTCCGTATCAAGATACTTCTCTCCACAACGTACATTACCGCAAACGTGGTCGCTGGGAAAGCAGTCGGGTGCAGCTTCTTATAAACAAGACACATCGTAAAATGACCATAGTCCTTCTTCTGAGTCCTAACCCTTGGCAGAACTGAATATCGCGTGATACTAAGCCACTTCCAACAGTTTAGAAATGCTCCCTCCTGCAGGAGTTGGCTTTGTTGTTAACTTTAAAAAAAAACTAAGTGAAAGTTTGTTAGGTGAAGCAATAAACCACTTTATTTGAATTTCTAAGCCTTCTATTTTCCAAGCGGTTTATCTTCAAGTGTGACAGAACCGTTTGATAGCAGAAACAAGTTTGTAACTGAGTCCTTCAAGTAAAATCGTTAACCATGTTTCAGTTGTAGGGACACATCCTCATCGAAAACATTGTTTCAAGCAGCATTAAAACGCACAGTCACTTAAAATCAACACAAGCTACCCATCCACCTAGCACTATTTTAGTCTTTAGCCATAAAACTGTGATCATACCTTAGCTCAAGGTCACTAAGTAGATGAAATAATTTTTTACTTTAATGCGATGGACATCTCTACAGTATACTCGCTAGGTGGAGTGTACTGTCTGAACGTTTATAAGATTGCTATAGCTCAAGAAACGTTTAATTCAAAGAAGAGCTGGGTGTATCCTTGTGTAGAGGACAAGTGTCCGCATGATTTCCAATCAACAAAATTCTCTCCATCACTCGAACTGGTAATGTCACACAAAAACAGCTCTCATAACGGCTATTCAGTGTGCTGGATGTGCCAGTTTCAGTCTCATATACCTCGATGACTGTCGCGTAAGTAGCTTATGCAATTAAACACTGTGAATTAGACCAGTAGTTACAATTTTATATAAACTCGTAATAGAGTAGTCTAGAACCGAATTTGTAAAAGTTTGGCTAACTTGTTTGTGAAAATGCCGAGGGTTAAGAAGAGAAACGTTGAAAAATTATGTGTTAATTAGTTCAAAAGTAGACCAAAACTACTAACAAACACATAAGTAGTTCGGATTTACATATTTAGACAGAACTTGACCATAGAAAATAAGATTGGAGAAAATTTACCTGCAAGTGACGAATAAAATTGAACTATTATCTACCATGAGCCGTATACCTCGCCTGTAGTTCGAACAGAGGCATTTAAGGACGTTATAAATAAAAATCTAATTCTTGTAAGCATATTTGTACAATTTATGAACTCAATATATGCGCTACCTAATAAGTGTAAGGAAGATCTTCAGAATTAAATTAGCAGCATTGAACCATATTCAAGAAAACAACAACGGCTGTACGTTGACTGTTGCTTTACCATGTTGATGGACTATAAGAAAGTCAACACTACGAAATTCAAGGAGTTTTCAGACAGGAAAAAAAACTAAAGATTAATTCACGCTCATTGTACCGCTAGAATCGAATCAATGAAACTGTTACGAAGATTGCAACAAAAGGTGACATAACGCCAGACTATTTTCCTGGCGCTGACTGGTATCTGAAAAAATGATATGTAGAACTTTTCACACCAAGAGTTGTGTTAACATAATATGCCTTTCATTACAATATTCGGGAACGGGAGCAACCATCACTTCCGACCAAAGGCATATTGTAATAAATACGAAAGAGGAGTTTTTTTAGTTGGGTTTGATGTCTAGGTCATTAGAATCTGTAGAGAATGTTGGAAAAAGAAAGGTACGGTAATTGCGAATGTCACCTCCGAGGTTGCATTGAATAATTTCGGTAAACCATGAAAAACCAAAATCTGGAAGGCCGCAGGTGAATTAAAATCCGCTTCCTCCCTAGAGTTACCGCTCACCCGTCGGACTGGGACTGAAGGAAGGACAGGCTGACTAGCACACGGAGAAGATCGGTAGGAATGACTGTGAGTTCTAGAAGAATTGAACACATTCATAATGAGCAAGGTGTAAACTGTAATAACATTTCCTCCTTGAAAATTTAATGCCCACGTGAATTTCAGTCATTCTCAAACAATTCGCATTATAATAGATCTGTTAACCGATAGTAAAGATTTAAATAAAGGAAAGGTCACGGGGCTCCTACGACTTACATCGCTTTCCGCAGGTTTCACAGGAGTAGTGCTTCATATTACCAAATACTGATTTATATCTCTTTTCAAAAATTATGTTCATTGCCCCTTCTGTGCTACAAGATAACGAAGTAACCAACCACGGCAGCCGTCCCGGTTTTATCATTCAAATCCGTGACCGACGATTCTAGCGTGTGTCGAGGCCGATAACTGGGAACCGTCCACCACAAAGGTGGCCAGGCAGCGAGATTGCTTATCGGGTGGAGTGGAGGAAGAGCCCTGAGATAAGCTTGTTGCTCGGGCCACGCGCCGTCAGTCAGAGCGCTTTGTCCCCATTGAGGCACGGCAGCCGGAAAATCGATAATTACACTTGCCGACACTTGGCGGCCACAAAGGCTGCAGCCTGACCGCCTACTGCGCGGCTCTTGAGCAGCTAACAAGCCGCGAACCTGCCACTCCTCTCGATCGGCATCGTCACCGATCAACATCATCCCGCTGCTTCGCCCGCGCAGACCATGGTGTGCGTAATGATGCGTTTGCCTTCTGATTTTCTTCTAGTAGCAAAGCCTAAATGTCTGTGATGTAGTATCTTTGTAAATATTGCCGTATATTAAATTCCACAATTTCTTTACGCTTATAATCTTTACGCTGTTAATCTTTGATGCAGTGATTTGATAACCTGTCTCCGTGTATTCTAACGTAAAATATTTTAAAAAACTGATAAAATAAATAACCATAGTTCATCATCATCATCATCCTCAACAGTTTCCGGCCTCTGGCCGGGTCTGCATTATGCACAAGCCTCTCCATTTGCTTCTTTCATCCCACCACCTCTCTGTCACCACTTTGTTCCAGTCCTCTCTTCTCTTCCGTACACCCTCCTCGACTCCTTTCAGCCTTCCATCTCTTGGTCTTCCTCTGGGTCGTTTACCTTGCATCTTAATTTCATGGATCTTTCTCGGGATTCTCTGAGCCCCCATTCTCTTGACATGTCCATACCATCTCAGTCTGGTCCTCTCCACCCTTTCCTGTAGGGGTTCCTCTTTCATGGTGCGTCTAATCGCTTCATTCTTTATTCTGTCCATTTTAGTGACTCCCATTCTACCTCTTAAAAACTTCATTTCACTTGCTTGTACTCTGCTGATGTCCCGATTTTTTATTGTCCACGTTTCAGCAGCATAAGTTAAGATAGGCACATAGTACGTATGATAGATTACTCTCTTGCTTCTCTGTGGCACCTCTTTATTCCATATCAGGCTTCTAATGCTCCTTAGGAACGCCTCTGCTTGTCTTCCTCTTTCACTTATCTCGCCATCATTACCTCCACATTCCTCTAATACACTCCCCAAGTATTTGAACCTGTTTACCTTCTTTAGTTGTTCCCCTACCATCACAATTCCTTGGGCTACTCTATTCTTTTTCCTGGTTGTTACCATGTACTCACATTTCTTTACATTAAATTTCAGGCCATATTCCTCCACACTGTCTGTCCATACATCCAACTGCCGCTGCACTTCCTCTTCTTCACCTCCCCAGATCATCAGATCATCCGCAAAAGCCATCACCTTCATGTTTTCCTCTCCCATCCTCGCTGCCACCTTCTGCATTATTTCATCCATGATTACAATGAAGAGTAGTGGTGATAAGGCACTTCCTTGTTTTAGTCCATTCCTTTGTTCCAGCCAATCTGATCTTCCTTCCCCTATTTTCACATAGCTCACACTTCCTTGGTACAATTCCGTCACTCTCTTGATGGTTTCTTTGGGAACTCCTCTCTTCTCCAAGGCCTTCCATACCTTACTCCTGTGTACACAATCATATGCTTTCTCGATATCGAGGAATACCAACAGTAGATCCTTTCCATATTCATAATGTTTTTCCTGCAACTGTTTCATGGCAAATATCAAATCTACCGTCGATCTCCCTGATCTGAAGCCATACTGCTCTCCCTTAGCCCTTTTTCCACCCTGTCACGTATTATTTTTTCAATTATCTTCTCATACACTTTGGCACAGTGGCACATCAGTGTAATACCTCTATAGTTTTTAAACTCCTTCCTGCTCCCTTTTTTTGAATATAGGTACAATTATTCCTTTTTTCCAGTCTTCAGGAGTTGTGCCCTGATTCCATACCTTTCTCATCACACGGTATAGCCACTGCCTTCCTACTACTCCCGCTGCCCTTATCATTTCCACGCTCACTTCATCGATGCCTGGTGCCTTTCCACCCTTCATCTTACCCAGAGCTGTTTCCACTTCTTCCCAAGTTAGATCCTTCTCTTTCTCTCCTACACGGTTGCTATTTTCCTTCTTCTCCTGAACAACTGTATCATCCTGTGACCAATTTGGGTTCAGTAAGGCTTCGAAATACTCCTTCCACATCCTTTTTAGTTTTTCTGAGTTGTTTATTTCGTTTCCATCTTCGTCCAGCATGTTGACATTTTCTATCCTCTCCTTCCTTTTCCTTTTTACCATTCCATATAATACTTTCTTATTTCCTTTGCTATCTTCTCCCATCATGTTGGTCCACTTCTCCAGCCACTTCCTCCTTTCCTCGGTTACTATTTTTTTGGCCTCCTTCTTTTTCTTCACGTAGTCATCCCTTGTCTCCTGTGTCCTCTGCTTGAACCATTCCCTAAGGGCCCTGTTCTTGAGTTCCACTGCTTGTTTAACTCTATCATTCCACCATGCTGTTTCTTTCCACCATTTTGTGTTACCAGTCCTTCCACACACTGTTTCTGCTGCTTGGACTAACGTTGTTTTAAAATATTCCCACTCCTCTTCCACTGTCCCCATTTCCGCTATTGGTATCTTACTCCTTATTATTCTCTGGTATTCCTCTTCATTGCTCTCCTCTTTCAACTTCCATATTCTTAATCTCCTATCCTGTCTTTCTGATTTTCTCCTCTCTGTCGCAATCCTCAGGTCCATTACTAATAGCCGGTGATCACTATCCAGTGCCTCTGATGGTATTACCTTCACATCTGACACACTCTGCTTTAATTCACCATTAAATATAAAGTAGTCCAAATACTAACAAAATCAAAAGGGTGAAATGTAAATCTGCGCTATCTTTGGTGAGTATCTTCTGAAGGAGTGTTCATTTCAGATGCAATGTGATCTTTGGTAACTATTTATTCTCAGTATGAATAAATGATGATTTCTTGTTCCGTTCATCAATCACGTAGAGCCATAAGATATACCACAGATTTTAAGCTAAATCATTTGCTTTCAATTTGTGAAAAGGCCGTCCGTATTGGTGAGGTTGTTTTTGGGTGAAACAAGAGCAAAGGAACAGATACACTCATCTCACTATGATAATAAAGAAGACCATTCAAATTTAAATGGCAGCTGGAATTAAAGCAAAATGAGGAAAGAAACGCGGAAGTTGGTAACACCGTATGATTGGAGAAAAAATTTCGGTCACGCAGTGACCAGCGTCAATTATTTGATCGGGTAAACGTGAGGTAGAAGTTTAGTCAAGACTGGTAAAGGGCGATATTACTAAATCAATTCCAAGTAATGTGATAGAAACAAAATTTTGAAAAAGATTCCAGACACAGCTTCATAAGAAATTTCTTTCGGATGTAAAGATCTATAAATATATTGAAACTTCCAGACTCAGCATAGAATGTGGCTGGTATGCGCTGTACTATCAATTACCGAAAACTTTTGCAACCGAAAGAATTTTTTTCACAAGAAAAGCGTAACTACGTGAAATATCGCACCAATGTACTGAAAGGGGCATGGGTAATTCCCCAGTTGTTAACTAAAACTGTAGGGGAGCCCACTTTCAGCTGTAACAGTTTCAAGATTGTGTCTGTTTTAGATTAGAGGTGGGATAAAAATATGTTACCAAAGACTTACTGAATGCAGATGCATGATGTGAAAAATGATAAATGCTAAAGAAGTAGTTGAAGCTGATGAAACTGTAGGATACGGTGTCGCAACTGGGATGGTGAAGGGTTATGCTGAAAATATTACAAAGGCAATAACGAAAAACACACTTACTTTTCAACCGTAGGAGTATAATGAACAAAGTAACTTAATGGAGGTACACAATCCACAAGGAGCAGTTGGCGGAAGATGTTCACAACGGCTAGCAAAGACTAATACTGTTCTGTCGTCGTGAAAAAATAGGATGTTCGCTTTTCACAAAAATGGACGAATGAATGATATAGGTGTCTCTCTTGGAAAAAAGTAGCTGACCGTAAAATGATTATTATCAGCGGGGATTTGTGTGCACGGCAGTGCACCCGCCAAGTCGAGTCAACGGCGGCACTGCCTACCCTTTTCTCGAAGCGATTCGGGCCATTTTTGAACCTCAATTTCTTCGGTCGTATTTATGCTACATGTCTAATATTTCTGTTATGCATAGATGTCAGCAATCTTAGCAAACGTACTAAATTTTATTTTGTTACTGTTCTTAGTTAGTATGTTATTCGGATGCAAACTACAGCGATTTTGTCACTCACTCACTGACTGACTGACTGATGATCATCAAAATTCTAAGGCACTTCCCGTAGCCGTAGAAAGCTGAAATTTGGTAAAAAGATAACATTTTACTCACATATTATAAGAAAAGTCTAAAACTCGTAAATTTCCATATACCTACCCCTAACGTGAAATCGGTTTTTGTCCTAATTACTTTATAAACCTCAGATTTTCACTGTAGAGTGAGCTTAATATGTTTAACTAATATATTTAATTTTACTTCTTTCCATTTCTTATGTTTGAAGTTATTGAAATTCAAAATTTTATTTCAGCATAACACCCCGACATCAAAATTCCACTGTACTTCCAGTAAATCTAGAAACAAGTAATTTGGTACACATACGTGGTTTCATCCCTAAATCACCAGAAAAATCTGATATTGGAGTTTTTCCCTGTATTTATTTAATTACAATCCCAAACATGAAAAGTTCTGGCACATATTTGCGGCTTAATTACTTTTATCCGGATGAAGCTATAAACCTGAAATTTCTATACTATATAGAAGCAAGTAAGTTTAACAAAAGCCTTCAATTTTACTTTGTTCCTATGGTTAGTTTGGAAGTTACTTGTTATTTACTAGAGGTGGTAGTTAAACCAGCTGCAATGTTCATTGCTCGGTTACGACGCACATTAATTGTTTGCAGCGAGTGGGGCATTGTTGGTAATGATATTGCTAATTTTCTCTGTATTTATTTAATGGCAACCCAAACGTGTAACGTTCCAGTACATATTTGCAGGTTAGTTGCTTTGTTCTGGATGAAGCTATATGCATCAAACCGTCGAACCTGTCTAATGAAGAGAATCAATTTCCAACATATTTAAAAACAGAAAAACAAAAGAAGGTGTGGGGATGTGTGTGTGTGTGTGTGTGTGTGGTTGGGGAGAGGGGGATGTTTCACTAAGGGCGGCTTTATTTCAGCTTGATCTTTTCTTCTTTCTTTAGCATCGTATTCTTGGGTTCTAATAACTTAAGCTGCTCGTGTTCTGCTAGAGCTACACTTTAGGCCAGGTTTAGACCCGCAAGGCATATCAAAAAATAAGAGAAAATAAACTGGTGCTAGAGACTTTTAGGCAAACACAAACTAATAGTACAGTGCAGAGCAAATCGACCTCTACACTAAATAATACGTTTTGTCTCTAAACGAAATTTACTAACACACGCGAGAAACAGCAACAGCAACAGCTTGAGCAACCGACGTAACATTACAGACTAACATACGCATCCGTCTGTATGTCACCATTCGATAAGATTTCGTGACTACAACTGTTGTTAATATAGAAAGTAATAATAATAATAATAATGTTCTGTGTCCTTCCTACAGATACAAAGTATTTCCTTGCCAAATTCAATCATTATCGATATAACCATTTAGTCGTCAAAAACGTAACTAAAAGACAGAGACCTACTTCTGCATTTATGATATTAGAACTGACCACTGATCAATATAACGTAAATAAGTGTACATGAACAGCATTGCACCCATAACTTTGTGATATCTACAGTTTAACATGGAATCCGAACAACCAAGTGTCCAGGCGTGGCTAATACGATCAAAAACAACTCTTGAAAATGTTTGCATCTACCGAGATTTGAACCGAAGACCACGGTCCAACTATCAGTAAGCAAGCGCGTTAACCGGCGAGCTACCAGACAGCTATGTGGTAATGTACTACAGAGACGTAAACAGCCTACTCTTCTGTCTATTGCTGATCAGTAATATTTCAAAAATGTGTAACTTGTATTATTTATACAGAAAAAAGTATGCTTTGTCCATCCTAATGCCAAATAGCATCTCTTGTCAAATTTCATCACGATAGGATTAGCAGTTTAGCCCAAGAAATGTAACAAAGAGACAGATAGATAAAGTTACTTTCGCATTTATAATATTAGTATAGATTTATTTTAGGACTTGTCAAAACCGAAAGAAATCTTGGGCTTTTGTATATTTAAGCTTGAAAATGCTGCGCATTTGTATTTACACAGGTTATCTAAAATATGGCACGCATAATGGCCAACTGGCCATATAATATGTGCACTCTTTTCTCTCTTGCATACTGATCAACAAACTCTTTGGTCACGTGACATAATCAAGCGAACGTACAAAGAAAGTTTATATAATATAGAGGCAGATAGCGGTGATTTATCTGGATATTGCAAAGTGAACCCTGAGCGTAGGGATACGTTTGAGTACAGAAGTTACAAACAAATCTTGCACGTGTTTTCATAAGGTTTGAACTATAACATCGCAAAGTGAGCAATGTCCTATAACAAACTTCAAGTTTGGAATCAACTTAGGGATCAGAACCGTTGTATTAACTTACATACAGCACACATGTTTGTCAGCAATGCCTTGTTTCCACATGCGAGTTCAGTGACCTCTATGTCAGTACCATTACTCCTGAAATAAGTACGCTTTGACTCAAATTACACGAAAAAAAGTAAGTTATTACGACAAGCTCACCATAAATTCCTTACACGAAAGGAGAGAAAATGCTCCAGTTTGGAAACTAACGAATCCTTGAAATAAACCAAGTGCTAATGCTAACTATGCACATGGGGTGTAACAGTAGACTAGCCCCCTCGTGGTGCACCCTGGGCAACGTGGTAAAGCCGCGGCTGAATAGTCTCCATCTCAACTGGTTGCTGGACTCGCAGCTTTATGACACAGCACAATATTGTCAACTTCAAATGGTTCTTCTCAGACTCATCAGTAAATTGATTTCCCCGTATTTATTTAATTGCAATCCCAAACATGAAAAATTCTTGCACATATATGCGGCTTAATTACTTTGCTCTTGATGAAGTTACACGCCTAAGAATTTTTCAATGAATAGAAATCAGCAGGTTGAACTAATACAGTAATTTTACTTTGTTCTTATGCTAATTTTGGAAGATATTAGTAATTTATTTGAGGTAGTAGTTAAATCAGCGGCAATCCGCATTGCTCGGCAAAGGCGCACAATCTTTGTTTTCAGAAAGTGGATCATTTTTGATAATGTGCAATATATTGATATCTTCATTTCTGAACTGTTCGCCGATTTTCAAATGGAATCATTACATTTGAGCGGTGATTTCGAATAAGCGATAAACTTACAAAAAGAAATGAGATCCCACAAAAACAATTCTTGTAAAAAAATAGTCCAAGTCTCGTGTTCGTGCAGTGACAAAAAGTTAAGAGATCTTATTCTGAGCCAAGTCTACACTTTACAGTTGTATTCACTTCACTTTATGAAACAGAATGGTTTCTCTCGGTGTCATAGATGGTTTATTTAGAATAAAAAAATCTGGTGACTTGGCCATTATGCACGTCATAATTTTTACTGAAATTGTGGGCATAATACATACTTGTAAAATTCTAAAAAGAGCGAGGGATATCTTGGCTTTTACGAATTTATGGGTTTGATAAAGCAGCACCATGCATAATGGCCAAGTCACCAGAATTTTTTTAATTCTAAATAAACCATCTATGACACCGAGAGAAACTATTCTGTTTCATAAAGTGAAGTGAATACAACTGTAAAGTGTATACTTGGCTCAGAATAAGATCTCATAACTTTTTGTCACTGCACTAACACGAGACTTGGCCTATTTTTTACAAGAATTGTTTTTGTGGGATTTAAATTTACCAAGTTTCAACTGTGATCTACATCTACATCTATACTCTGCAAATCACAAATACTGTGGGTGGCAGAGGGTGCTAAGCACCAATCCTAATTCAGTGCATTCCAATCCTGAACATAACGGGTAAAGAAGGAATATATAAATGAATCAGTACGGCATCATATTTCTCTAATCTTATGCCTCCTGTCATTGCGACCTAAATAGGTTTGCGGAAGAAGTATTTCGTTGCACTCGTAACTTAAAGATTTTCGCATAGTCTCCAGCAAAATCAAACGAAAACGACGTCGTCTGTTCGCCAAACAATCCCAGCCCAAACCACGAATCAGCTCTGTGACATTTACGCAAGGACTGTAACTAGCGGTCACGAATCGAGCGGCTCTCCTCTGTACTTTATCTAATGTGTCAATCAATCCCTTGCGATACGGATCCCAATTTCCACAACAGCATTCCAAATGCGGATGCACTAGTGTTTTGTACGCTATTTCCCTTGTGTGAGCATTACAACTTCTCAAAATATGACCTATAAATCGTAGTTTAGAATTAGCTTTGCCTACGACGGAAGCTATGTACAAGTTCCATTTCATGTTGCTTTGTACTGTTACGCCTAAATACTTCAGGGAATCCACAGTGTCAACAACTGAATTGTTAACTTTGTACTCGCGAGCAAACGTGTCTTTTTATTACTTATTTGCATTGCCTTGCACTTTTTGCAGTTAAGTCTGAGCTGCCATCTACGGCATCATTCCGAAATAACATCCAGATCGCGCTGAATTTCTAAGCAATCATCAGACCACCTCACTAAGTGCATCATCAGCAAAAAATTGCATCTTGAAATTAACGTAGTCAACGAGATTGTTTATAAAAATTAAGAAAAGAAGTCCTATCACACTTCCTTGAGGAACGCCCGAAGTAACATCTAGCTTAGAAGAGGCTTTCCCGCCAACAATTACATACTGCGACCGACCAGTTAGAAAATCGCGTATCCATTCGCAAATCTGATCAGATTTACCGTACGCTCGAGTGATAGAAAGAAGATTACTAACACCAAGAATAGAAATTTACAAATATATTAGTAAAGGAAGGAGGCTTCACACAAGCGGCAGAACAAAGTACAAGGGGACCAATCTTCCTAACAAAGCCTGTTGGAGGAATAAGGCGTCACGAAGCAGTTTTGATGGATGTTGGAGGGTTCAATAAACCAGTAGCTAAAACTGGAGGTGTTAACAAGTACAGTTATTAAAAGGTAGGTATACAAAATTCAGAAGTGAAGAGATATTTCAGGGGAATTTTCAGTAAATGAAAGGAAGGCACAGGCACGCTGGGGTCGAAGTGGCAACAGTTCAAAAAGATATTAAGAATGGGGGAGGAAATATTTCTTCCAAAACAGAAAATAAATAAAAGTACGGAACCAACACAATTCTAAAGGGAAGTTAGGAGGCTAAAGAGGTTGGTGAGAAGAGAACACAATGGAGTTTAGAGAAACAGAGGCAGTAGGGTACATTTGGAATAGCTAAATAAAGAATTAATAACAACAAAGAGGGAACATATAGATGAAGTTAATAAGAATATTATTGGTGTAGGGAAACTATTAAATCATGCATCTGGAAATTTGTGTAGCTATGTTAGAAAACTGAGGGGTAGGAAGGAATCCAAACAAATATGGATTAATATAGGGAAGAAGTTAGTGCGGATTTGTTAAAAAAAAAAAATATCCTCAGGATATAATGAAGGAATAAGGAAAGCTAATAAAACGTAAAGAAGCCGGTTTAAGTATATAACATTACAACAGATGTATTACAGATAGCGGGATACGACAATATACCTTAGCATGAAATGTTATTTAGATTGAGTCTGGATTGCTTAAGAGACAACTACCAAAGTGGATAGTAGCACTGGCCCATTAAACAGGGGCGATAAAAAGTGTTGAAAATTACAGGCCGATTAGTTTGACATCAGTGGTAGGTAAATTAATGAAAATATTTATAATCAAACACATCAGAAACGTCTGTGAGGACAGAAACTGTTTTAAATAATTTACAACTTATCTTTAGGAGAGGATATTCACACGAACCTCAGTGGACTTCATGAAAAAATTTGTTTGTGGAAACTAGTAAGTGATACGATAAAAGAAATGGATTGGAATTTTTTGGAAGACAGCAGAGGGGTAAAAAAGTGTAAAAGGCTAATATTGGTTATGAAGCCTGGAAAGATATTGGTGGAAGAATTAAGACTAGTGGATGGAAGACTAAAGATGACAATGACCAGAAGCTGGCACTCGATTTCAGTGTAAGAGAATGTGATTTTTTTTAAAATAAGAGATTGGAATACCTTACCAAAGGAAGTTGTGAATTATTTACCAAAAGCATTGAAATAATATAAAATTAAAATTCGTAAATTGAAAAATAATTACTTTTTATGTTACGTATAGAATTACTAGTAAATTGTATTTCAGATTTGAGCACCTCTCGTATTAGATTTTTTTTTTTCGAATTGATAGTTCCGTCTGTTGATATCTGTGGTTCTAAAGTACGGTTTGATTTAAGGGATGGTAGTGATATTTGTAATTAGAATTTTATTCCTGAGAGGTTTTTTGAGTGGACCTTCTTTTATTTTTCACTCTTTGTAGAGAGTTGTTTTGAGGGAAAATCTAGGAACATCTCAGTATTCCGATACGTGTTATGTGTACCTCACGTGTTTTCATCTGGATGAAATCACGAAAAAAAAAAAAAAGACAATAGTTTGTTGACAGGATGTTGAAAGAATGTCTTCCCGTCATGAAGAAACTAGTTAATCTTGTTGTAACCATCATACATTCCGCCTTCCTTAGGTTATAACTATTCAATGTAGGGAACCAAATAACATAAACAGAAGGATAATACTTTGCTATTCACACGATATTGCTGGAAACCACATGATTCAGTGAATCTTTTATATCATTACGATCATTAAATTTCAACTGAAAAGATGTTTCCAAGCGAGAGGGCATCAGGTTAGGGCAAGAACTAACTAGCAATTGGATAGCAAAATATGAAACACATCATTCTACTTCTGACATGCAGTACTTGTCTTTCAGCTTCACTTGACTTCCACGTATCTTCCTTACCACGTAGCTCAGCCGATTCAATACATGAATACAAAAACACAAACTGGAAGCAGACGAGGAATTGTCGTGGAAGCTAATGGTACAAAAACTACCCCGATTCTTACTAAGAGTTCTGCGAATGAGTACCAATTTAGTGATCGTTGCTCAGATTGTGAAGCAAGGTTGTGACCACAACACCTACATTTATTTAAAACGAATGCGCAGTATTAACTGCTCAAACCCGGACTGAATTCTCTGAATTGCCTACACAGCACTTTTATATTTTAATTTTCGTGTATCTCCGATATTGGGCTGAAAATGTGTGATCGAAGAATCTGAATGCTATTGTGTCATCTTCGTTGCTAAATTTCCGTCCACCATTGTCGCAACGAACGTTTATTTGGTGTGATAGTTACTTCCGTGATAAAACCTTTTAAATACTGTTGTGAAAAAAGTTTTACAACGATAAGTCATTAAAAACAGAGAATATTGGTGAGATGGAATTAATCGCAATGCAAACAGACCAGAAGCACTGTAGTTTACAATAGTTCATCACTGTAATTATAGAGACTCACGCTCAACACGTGTCCTCCTCACTCTTGTTAGGTTTTTTATTATTATTATTATTATTACTCCGCGATTCACTAAAAGTGTGTGGCGGAGGGTGCATAGCACCTATCGAGAAGGGTTATGGTTTGGAAGGGTTATAAGGGATATGGCAGGAGGCGCCCATGGGCTATTGTGAGGAACCATCCCCGCATTCGCGTGGAGTGATCTGGGAAAACCATGGAAAACCGTTGCTATTTAAGTTCACAGTCATTTACCATCTACAGATATATCATTCATGACGGAAAACTTCAACACATCGAAAAAGTTCCTACTTCCTCCTTCAACGCTGCATGTTTTTAATTCTGTGCAGAATTGAGACTATTGAGCACTTTCTTGTACGGGTAGGCGTTTTTCATCCTGGCAGTTCAGTGCTGACGACTGGGTGAACTTGATAAAAATTAATCAAGATTTAATAAAACTTGTTGTAAAATTATAACACTGGGCGAGTAGCAGATCACGATTATCTTAAATTTTACATTTTTCTGTTCGTCAATCCCAATATTTGGTATCCAGTTAATTTCTATTACATTGATTAAACATATTTGAAGAATGCAATGTATATACTAAATTTCATCACTGCTATATAGCAAAACGATCAAATTTCTTCGGCTCCAAAACTAAATATTTCCCGTATATTTATAAAGTATTGTATTTATGTTTCTGTCGCCTACTCCGATTCCTTTGAACTAGTTACATAGTTCAGGTTAATTCGATTCTCTGGTATTCAGTAGCACTTATAGCAATATTTTATTCAATTCCTGGAATAGTCACTATAATTATTTGAATTTGATCCACATTTTAATAGCCAAATCGACATATGGTGTTTGATATTGACAGTCCTGTTTCCACAGTTGATCGCATTTTCAATGTATCTTTGCAGTGATGCAATATCATATATTTATTTAAATTTATTGATGATACAAAAAGATCCTTTTGCAAACATTAAACAACATGACTGGAGCTGATTTATTTTGCTCGTTCAAGCCCACCAGCAGGCGCTCTGGTCTCGGATACCCTTTAACTCTGTTCTACCCTCTCATGCCCGTAAATACAGACGCACCTCGGTGGTCGCGACGGTTTTCCGCATTGCTCCATGACGGGATGACAGCATGGATATCCGTATGTCACATAATCAGCCGAAGCGATCTCTGGCTACGGCGGTGAGCGAGCATTGAAACAGCCACGGGGATGAAGGTTAAAATAACGAGATAAAGAACAAAAAGCCGGCAGGGGAGGGAAGGGCCCAAACAATGATATTGCAAGAGAAAGGCAGCTCATCCAGGAAATAGAATTCGTGGGCGCAGCGCGTGGGGAGGAAAGCGAGCCTCGCTCGGCTTCGCTTTATCAGCAGCTTGCGGTGAGCTCCCCGGAACTGCGATTTGTATGCTGGCTGAGACAAGGGCGGTGTAATGTGGGGCATCTCCACGGACACGTATTCTGCAGATGTGAGGTCTATATCAAATGCACGGTTAAGATTATGTTTTAACGTTTCGAAAAGATTTCTTAATTCATAGGTGGCTTCTGAATCGTAACAAACTGGCTATACTTATAACATATTTCAATAAAATTTGGATCAAAACTAAAGAGGTTTCATCTTCCAATGGTCCTTTAGAACAAGGAATATTAATGGTATTGTTACTAGATATAAACATGTATAGCTAGTGTCCTGAATACAAAGAAAAGGTTTAAAATCATGCTTAATAACCTGTTATTTTACCAATTGCTTTTGATCTATGACAATTTGTCCTACGTAAGTGTGTGTATGTTTTAGGATAGTTACAGTTCTTCGTTACAACATTTCTCTACACAAAAAAAGAAAGAGGAAAATTGAACATTATCAATATGGTCGCCAATACTATTTCCTTAATAATATTAATTTAAGAGCCAAAGAAACTAGTGTAGGCATGCGTATACAAACACAGAAATATGTTAACACTCAGAGTACGGCGCTGCGGTCGACAACGCCTATATAAGACAATAGGTGTCTGGCGCAGGCCTTAGATCGATTACTGCTGCTACAATGGCAGGTTATCACGATTTAAGTGAGTTTGAACGTAGTGTTATAGTCGGAGTACGAGAGATGGGAAACAGCATCTCCGAGGTAGCGATGAGGCGGGGATTTTCCCGTTAGACCATTTCACGAGAGCACTGTAAATATCGGGAATACGGTAAAACATCTAATCTTCGGCCGGAAAGAGATACTACAAGAACGAGACCAACTTCGACTGAAGAGAATAGTTCAACGTGACGGACGTGCAACCCTTCCGTAGATTGCTGCGAATTTCAATGCTGGGCCATCAACAAGTCTCAGCGTGCGAACCATTCAACGAAACATCGTCGATAAGGGCTTTTGGAGCCGAAGGCTCACTCGTGTACCTTGCTGAGTACACGACACAAAACTATACGCCTCACCAGGGCCGTCAACACCGACGTTGGACTGTTGGTGATTGGAAACATGTTGCCTGTTTCCAGCGGATGGACGTGTAAGGGTATGGAGACATCTTCATGAATTCATGGAACCTGAATGTCAGCAGGTGACTGTTCAAGGTGGTGGAGGATCTTTAATGGTGTGGGGCGTGTGCAGTTGGAGTGACATGGGACCCCTGATACGTCTAGATACGATTCTGACAGGTGGTGACACGTACGTATGCATCCTGGCTGATCACCTGCATCCATTCATGTCCATTGTGCATTCCGACGGACTTGGGAAAATCCAGCAGGACAATGCGACACCCCACACGTCCAGAATTGCTACAGAGTGGCTCCAGGAACACTCTTCTGAGTTTAAATACCTTCGCTGTCCACCAAACTTCCCAGACATGAACATTATTGAGCAAATCTGGGATGCCTTGCATCGTGCCATTCGATAGAGATCTCCACCCCCTCGTATTCTTAAGGATTTATGGACAGCCCTGCATGATGCATGGTGTCAATTCCCTCCAGCACTACTTCAGACATTAGTCAAGTCCATGCCACGTCGTGTTACGGCACCTCTGCGTGCTCGCGGAGGCCCTTACACGATTTTAGGCAGGTCTACCAGTTTCTTTGGCTCTTCAGTGTACTTGACTGTAATATTTTGTGAGAATGTGTCATATAATATAGCTACAGTAAATTTGTGAAATCGCTTCATTTAATTATAATAACTCTATAATGTTCATCCTCACGCGTACTGCCAATCTTATCCTGTCTTGACTGTCGGGCGTATCTGGCGACCTGTTAACGTTTCTGTGCCGCGCCGTAGCACAATTAAAAGCGGTTATGGACGGTGTTTGGCGAGCAGCGCCACTGTTTGCGCTGGCGGGGATTACAGTCATCGGCCGTGATTCTCAGGTTACCAGCACAGCAGCGGAGGAAGGGAGCGTCCGCCTTGCCGCCCGCGGGGAGCCGAGGGGAGACTGCTCACAATTATGTCCTCTATATTGAGTGAGGGTGAGCAAACGCACCCTAGCGTGGGGATCCATAACAAAGTGAACAATTGGCGGCGATTCGGCGCCGACGCTCGTCCAGCCGGGGGCGATAATGCGGCCCGCTACACATGGCCGGCCACGGACCATTGTGAATAGCTGCTAAGTGGCACGGACGTCTTAGACCACGGCATTACTCACAGGCTAGCCTCCGCTACTCATAAAATGTCGTCGATTCCACTTCAAACCACGTGATTCCGCACAGTAAGAACCAGAACTACAAAACAAAGCGTTCTCCGACTGTTTAGACTGATGATTTTTTCAAAAATGGTGGCATATGCCATCATCGATTTTCTTTAGGTCCTTGACCAACGCCCCAATATCTAATTTTAGAAAATTTTACCCAGATGTATATATGTATGTTCGTTTGGGCCAACTAGGAAGACGTTAATCCTTCGTTTGGCATGAATTTGCTATGGATGTGTACATCCGTGTTACTACGAAAGTTTTTAGGTCTAGATGATATTTGCAGTTTTTAACGTAGAATCAGAACCACCGGAGCAATCTAGCCTACTTCACATTACACAACAGCTGTGTCAGAGGTGAAGATCGAGTTAACGGCTTATGAAAATCTTCGCCGAGACAGGGATTCCAATCGCGAACCTTTCGGTCTCCAATCAGACGCCTTAACCTCTGACCCAACAGGTAGTTTTTTTTTATCGCGATATAAATTGCTCCCTTCTTGTTTGCTACGAACTTTAAGATTCGTCAAAATCATTAGACTCGGTATACGATGAGGGGCAAAGAATGGAAGGCATTCGGCCATGGGCTTTCGAAGTAACCATCCAAGCAATTGAGAAACCATGGAAAGCCTAAGTCTGGGTGGCTGGACGAGGATTTGAACCCACATCCTCCAGGATTCAAGGCTCAAGAAACCCCCTACATTACTTATTTGGTATATTCTCACTTTATAACACGAGTTCTGTTTACACATGGAAAGTAAAACACCTTTCCAAAATGTTTTGTTGCTAGAGACCAGTCGTTCCTTGAACTTGTTACTTCATGTGCACAGGTGGCAAAGCGAGTTTGTAAATTGTCATCATCAATTATGTATTCTAAAACTAAAAAATTATTTGGAACAGTTATACATTTATATTAGTATCACAAGATAAACTCATCACAGACCACGAAAGGCGGCAATCTTAATTTCCTCAAAAAATGCGTCAGAACAATTTTATTTACATTTGCCATTCTTCTGCTACTTTTTGATTCATTCATAAATTGTCCAAGACTTCTTTTGATATGACCAAGAACTTCAGTCTTGTGACGCTTTTCGCTAACTTGTTCATGCTGTGTAAATGAAGTACCCATATACCCTTACGGAGCTAACGTCGTATACCAAATTACTTCACATTATGCTCTTTAAGGATCCATGTATAAAAATTCTTATCTTTTACCAAGGGACCAACAAATCAGTGTGCAATTAAGTCATTGGCATAAAAAATATAAGATTCGTTACAATGCTAATCACTGTTCGACACATAAATTATAGAAAAAATTGCTTCGATGTTGAAACCTTAAAAACATTCACTCACCGAGCCAGGTTGCCTGGGATTTTGGAGGACACTTGTTCAAATCCTCGTCCGGGATACCAGATTTTGATTTTCCATTGTTTTCGAAATCACTCTAGAAGAATGTCTGGATGGTACCTTCGAAAGTGAATGGATGAAATCCTTCCCATTCCTTGATTCTCATCCTCTCCCACTTATATTGACCTCAGTATCAACGAGGCGTAAAGACGGCTGCTGTTGACTGTGTTTCAATCCAAAATTGCAGGATCAATCTGCAGAGCATTCATGTGAGCCTTCTGTCCTCACGTCATAATTTGAATTGTGATAGCTTTGGCTGACACACGTTAAATATTAGCAAGCGCGTACAATGGCTCCCTTTTTTCTAAAATCAACAAAAGATAGGCATGTCTTTAGCAATAGCTTGTAATTGCTACAATATATAAATAAAGAAATGGTACTGCGTAAAAAAGGACATTATGGGAAGCTTAGAGCCGTTATATTTTCGGAGTTTCCTCATAATAGATTCTAAATGTTTAAAAGAGTTACGTCAAAAAACAAGATACCTAAATGCATGAAAGTAGAAGATCCAAAGAACGTTTGCTCATTGGGCCTACTTTGCGTTTTTTGGCAAGTAGACAAAGTTAAGAAGATCTGAAATTTAGTTGGCTGATTTTATAATAAATTCTGTTAGACATCTTCCCTGAAGCATGTTGAGCTATTCATTAATTTACCCTACGAACATGTCACGTCATGTACCACCCTCACTCCCTTCTGAAGGCCGATTGACCCCAAATCGTACATATCTCAACTCGCTACTGGCCTACAGAGACATTCTGAAAATTGTGTAGAATGCCCTGCCAATCTCCCGATATAGGGAACAGCACACTCAGTTTGCCCACTTACGTAGTAATTAGCAAGAGTTCTGCCGAATTGCCCCAGTAGATTGGGACGAAACTAAGGTAGTTAGTAACTGCCTTAAAGCGGAAGACGATAAATCCATTCACTCTAATTATCCATGAAATTATAATGTATATGTAATGTCTGTAGAAAGAACAAGTCATTATATTATCATGGTAATTTCGAAAAGGTCATGGTCTAATGTTTGATTTTCGAGATAAATTTGTAACTGAATTTAATATTAATTCCTTTGCATCTCTTACTTACAGAGAACCAGTTGACTTAATGCTCTATTTTGCACGGGAGTTGTGGTAGTTTTGTGGTTACGGTCTCGGCGGCAGCCGGGGAGTCGTTGTCTGGCGCAGTGATTGATGCGCTGAACACGATACGAGGTGGAGGGGGCGGCCGCCGACTTTCAAGCACATTGCACGCAAAGTGCTTCACTTTCCTGTCCGCAAGAGAGCGCCCCCGTCTTCCATTCATTGTTTACAATCGCTTGAAATTTTTCTTCCTCCAAAAAAGTGTGCTACTCACATGGAAACTGGGGAAACGAGAGGTCCTGAATAGCTGGGTTGTAACTGTGGCAGTTTGCGCGGATTTTCTCTTTTATCCTCAGTTTGGTAGTACTGGCTTTAATACTTTTAAATTAACATTGCTAATTTGAGATTGAGGTTTTTATGTAAGTGTATGAAACTTTGCTATATCTATTACGTTTAAAAGAAAATTCCTGATTGTCTTTTTCACTTTTCGGCTTGCTGAGCTCATGAGCATCAAACAAAGTTCTCACGGATCCATAGTGATATCGATAATATTCGACAGTGAAATGCTCTGTCTACTCTCGTATCTAAGTGAGCTCTTTGTAATGAGAATATTGTGATTTTGATTGTGACTTATTATAATTATTTATTTAGAAA
Organism: Vandiemenella viatica; assembly: GCA_031002005.1. Lineage (NCBI taxonomy): Eukaryota > Metazoa > Arthropoda > Insecta > Orthoptera > Morabidae > Vandiemenella > Vandiemenella viatica. The sequence goes on along the minus strand of JARYHS010013630.1, from coordinate 359,936,301 downwards.
TTTATTTAGGGGCGCCATTCCAAAATAGGAAAGGTTAGAAGGACAGAGTTTTGCCTCACAATTGACTAAGAAAACGAATGAAGTTAACTAGAACAATCATATTTTACTGTAGCAATAATTTAAAAAAAATTAATTTAATCTTGAACAGTCATTATTAAACATCAGAGTTCTGTTCCAGAAGGGCGGTCGTTAGATACTCATTAAAACAAACACTTCTCATCCGATGAATAGAGTGTTAATTGCTGAAACACAATGTTGCAGTTTTCATTACTCACAGGGTCGCACTGGGCCTAATCACTTTGGCAGCGAAAGTTACTTACTTGCAGAAAACCATCACCATAGTTTGCTGCGCAGCTGTAAGCAGGATGCACTACGATCACTGATGCAATCTTTGTATTTGTAGCACCACATAGAAAAAACTTGAGGACAATAACAGCCCTCGTCGTTTACGTGCCACGTCCTTCATCAGTATGTCGCTCTATCCTTGTCTTCTCGTCGAGATGGAACAGAAAAGCATTGAGGAAGTCAGAGCGCGCGATATTGTTACCATCCCGGTTCGCTCTTCGTTTAAACAGTCTATCTGGCGGCCTGTACGTAGCACCATATTCGCTCCTGCAAATACAGTCTATCTGCGTCAACCAAACGAGGCAATCTCCCCCTTCTCCTCACGCAACATAACAACTTCTTCAAGGCCACACCATTGTCTGTCTCCGGCCTACCAACGAGTCTGCGCCAAGCCGAAGCAGTTCCTCCATTACCGAATACTACCACTGCAGAGATATTCACTCCAAGAAAAGCTGTACGTTTTTAATCGTCCCTTCTAATAAAACGCGTGGTAACGTTTGAGATCACCATAACATTTAAAAAGTGTCCATGCATTCGCCTAAAGAAGTCTGAATAACTGAAAAAGGGACTTCAGCCAGAATCTACAAGAAGCAAGGTCCAGCCCGAAATAATAAATGCAAGTATGAGGGTACAATTCGAATTTGTGTTGAGTGTACCGAGCTTGGTGGGTGAGTACTAACGCTCTGGCCTCGCATTCGCGAGGAAGCGGGTTTGAATCTCCGTCCGGCTATCCAGATTTGAGTTTACTATGGCTTCCCTAAATCACTCCAGCCGAATTCTGGGATGGTTACTTCAAAACCCATGGCCAAATTCATTCCCATTGCTTGCCCTGATTCCTTTCCTGCCTCCAATGACCTCGAAGTTTTTTTTTTTTTTTTTTTTTTTTTTTTTTTTTTTTTTTTTTTTTTTTTTTGGACAGAATAGATTAATTCAGCCAAAAACTATTACCTGTATTTCAAACGTAATATGATAGCCTAAAAGCCCTATTTTCACAGAATTAGAAATATTCTCTTCATAATTTCACCTGAAATTAGCTGTTGGGAAATTTTTAGAATAATGCTTACACAGTATCATACACAATACAAAAACCTGCTCGCAGTAACTCATAGTACTGTATACACAACGTCTATGGTAAAATTAATGATATCGTCAAGTGTGTCGTTATTTTTCGTGGAATTCACCAACTAGTGTTCATTTTTACAGCAAACGTCTAGTATAACCACTATCACTTTGATGAAAGGAGTTCACGAAATGGTAAAAGCATATAATATGTGTTTCTTCGTTCTTTATACCACATTAACGAATGACAGTAGTGATCTATCTATGCAACAATAAAATCACTATCGATGGCTTTTCGGAAAAAGTTAGTGAAATAACACGCAGTAACATATTCAAGCAATACTCCCTATGATTGCTATCATTTCTTATGTAACTTTCTGCCTTTTATTTAGGCTCTGATATTTAATCCCTCCACAAACTTTAGAGTCGCCTCTATGTTATTGGAATCTCAGATCCCCTAAAGGTGCGTTATGACATGTAATAAGAATTAGGCAAAAGTGACTGAAAACGACGTTTCTTTGTGGAGTATACATATTTTTGACAAATAATCTGCTAGATTTGTTTCTGGAAATTATCGCAGAATGCAATCAGTGACAGATATGATAAAGGAGCTGGAATGGGATTCATTGCAAGACAGGAGGAGAATGAGGAGGGTCATGGGAGTGTACAGGGCATATACTGGCGATGAGGCATGGACAGACATTGCAATAGGTATGAAAAGTAGTGCATGGAAGGGAAAAGATGACCATGACCACAAGCTGGCACTCGATTTCAGGCACAAGGATGTAGGAAGATTCTCTTTTTTAGGTAAGGGTGTCAGGGATTGGAATGAGTTACCAAGAGAAATGATGAATAATTTACCGAAAGCTTTGAAAGAATTTAAAGATAAAATTTGTAGAGGGCAAATGAAGGTAGGTGCAGGATAGGAAGAAGATGGGTGTGTAGGGAAATTGCCACCGGAGCCTGTGCTCCATTGCAATTAAATTAAATTAAATAAATTACAACTGACGTCTTTCGATGGAAATCGTTGGTGGAGGAACGAGTCTTACAATACTCTAGTTAAAACACCTATTGAGGATGACTTGTGCACATTATTCATAAGTATGGATCCGTCTTGAAAATACGGCTTCAAGACTGACAGTCACCATAATCGCATTAACGCTTTTTCTGAGAGAATTTTTCATTAATTTCGATTAATAACAATTATTACTGTGTCAAAACTCATGCACCTCCACGCGCGATGGCTTCTGCCTGTACCAATGTTATAGGGTCTAATGTTATTGAAACTAGCAACATTTTCCACATAAAGGCATTACACACAGATGGGAAAATGAAGATGAAATTGCATTACTTGAATGATAATTGAAATAAACCTCAGCTCCGCGCCTAACGTGGCAAAATAGAAGTGCAAACGGTAAAACACGTCACTGATGAGATTCAGTTACATTCAGTGAAAAACTATGGTACTCACGAAAGGTGAGAATCCTTATCACTTTAATATGTAACGGGAAAGAATTACGTGCAGATGTTAGATATGTATCAACTTCCAGAAATGTTTTATTAGTTCTTGAGACTGAGGATAGCTAGTAACTTGATATAAGTTTTTTTTTGTATATGTTAAATAATATCACAGGTTCATAGCTCCAGTTAAATAAAATCTGTATTTCTGAATAGTATTATTACTAATGCTCTGCTATATCTCTATCCACTACAATCGGAAGAATGTATAAAGTGTTACAATAAAATTTCCAAATTCTGGAAGAGGGCATTGTTAGGCAAATTTAATTTTATTATCTGTGGTAAGGAGAACGTTATTCTACTTCTGATTGATAAGTGTCTGGGAGAGTTACCAGGCTCTCCATATTCATATTCACCATCCATTGCACAGTGCATCGAAGGGCATAAACGAATAATTTACTGATTACAATGCCATTCGTTGTTGAGTTTCTGGCATGTGAATTTACATAATGAGGGAACTGGAAAGTGGTTATTCTTACTGTGAAGGTACCCTGGCTTAGGTATACTGTAAGAGAGAGTCAGCTGGTTGGGAATTTGAATTCGCATAGCTGGTTGCAGACAGTTCTCACAGTAGAAATTTTTTTTTCTTTTTTATTTTTGAGTTTTCTGCTGTTTCTTTGCATAGAAGCAAAGATTATATGTGACTGATGGACAAATAGACAGCCGTAATGGACGCTCTCTGCATCGTGGAAGATATAATTTCACACAGTATCCATAGTGATAATTCGAAGGGATGTAGCACACACTCTATGCACCATCCTTCAAACATTTGTAGCGTGGTAAGAGAATCAAAATCTCGCAGCTTTGTTTGATGTGGTTGCTATAAATGTTTCTGAGAGATATACCGCAAGGAGACCGAATTTTATTTCGAATCACGCTAATTTCTTGATTCAGATATCACCGCGATAGAGACTGAAAGATCTGAACCTTCATTTTTCAAAAGATACAAGCGTATGATCATTAGCACGATCTTGATAGAAATGTCTTCGCTGCTACTTCAACAATGGAACTTAAATAACATTTCACACTCTCCTATTTTCGCCGAGGTAAAAAGTCAACTAAAAGTTCAGTAATAAGTTAACGATCAACTGAAAGAATTCTTTCGTTGACCATCAGCGTTTCTGAGAATGCTAGCTATAAGGGAATATGATGATCCATCTCGGGCGCACTGGTCAACACAATCTTGGCCATATGTTGAAACACTAATACCTTAATAACAGAAATACCCACGTTTTTATTTATCATCTGTTAGATTTTACGTTCACTTGATGCCAGCTTGAAACGAATTCCTTGGTTAGTTAAAGAGAGGCTAAATTAATACTGTATTCATAGAAGACACGAGGCGTGTGAGAAAGTAATGGATTGGTAACACTGCGAGAGATGTGGCAACGCTGTGTCTACCAGTCTGTGCTAGACCGGTTTATTCATCCCTTCCACATGCTCAGTCCTAGTTTCAACTCACATTAATTTTGACAGAGCCATCAGTGAAGTTGTGTTTTTGTTATGTGTTACGAAAATGGAACGTCGGAATTTAGAGCAAGGTTGTGCAATCAAGTTTTGTGCTAAAGTTGGGGAATCCGCAAGTGTCACCTTTTAAAAGTTGAAGCAAGTTTATGGGAAACATTACTTATCAAGAGCACACGTTTTCCGCTGACACAAATCATTTTTGGAAGGCCGAGAACACGTTGAAGATCAACCTCGCCCGGGGAGACTTTCAACTTCAAAAACTTATGAAAACTTTGAGCGTGTGAAGGCTCTTGTGAGATCAGACCGTCGTTTAGTAATAAGGATGATGAGTGAACAGTTAAATTTAAACGCTTTCACCGTACATTAAATTTCAACGGACGATTTGGACATGCGAAAGGCTTGTGCCAAAACGGTGTCAAAAATCCTCTCAACTGAACAGAAGGACAATTGAAGAAGCGTGTGCGTTGATCAACTTGAGAGGACAGACAATGACCAAGAATTCTTCAATCGTGTGATCAAAGGTGATGAATCCTGGATATTTGCACACGACTCTGAAACAAAGCGGCAAAGCGAAGAGTGGCACACTCCGTCATCTCCTCGACTCGTATAAGAATTTCGTGTCAGATATTGCTATGAGCAACATTAGTTCAGACATTACGACGTTGCCCATGGCTAGTGCAATAAGATGACACACATCAGTGCCATCTACATGGGGAAGATATTTTCCGAAAGATTCAAAATTGCAGGTAGGATAAATTGGAATTAAGAGAATTTCTATTAGCAATATCAAAATGTAAAATCTCTTAAAGTCTAATAGCGAATTTTTATAAACCTTATCTTTGAAGAAAACTTACCATTTATAAAACCGAAATTTCTGCTTGAAATTAGCTTTTCTTATTTTCGTTCACTTTATCTCATTGGTAATTTTTATGTAAAGTTGAATTATAACAGACTTATTGAAGAATAATTATTAAACTAAATGGCGCAAATGTCGATGACATAAACTTGTATGCATGCTGCGTCTAGCTGTCCCTTTGTAATCAAATCACCAAAAAATTAACAAACCAATGTTAACGTTGTTTTCAAAGTTTGAAAGCTTATGGTCTAGCTTAAAACTGTGGTATATCTTATAACTAACTATATGTGACAGGGTACGGAGCAAGACAAGAAATGATAAACTATTTTCAATCAGAACAGATAAATGCCACACATCACATTTTTCATAAGAAAACACTATTTTCTTAACCTAAAAAAAAAAAAAGAAACAAATAATCAAATATCACACTCAATCACATATGAAGCTGTTAGTCTTTGAAATCTGTTAATAAAATTTTTGCTACGTAGCTATGGTTAAATATTTCTTCAGTTTTCTGAAATACAGTACGTTAGAATGCTTCGAAAACGTAAATCTGGCCACATGCCTTTCTCTTAATGGGTGTGATTTATAGTTGCTTATTTAACACAAACCATGCAAGTTTTTCTAACAGTAAGAAGCACAGACTAACTGTTGAGGTGTCAAGAGGCGTGGCTCAGCCTTCAGCTGTCGTCATTAATCAGAAGAGAGCCTTTGTGTCGCCCGCCTATCTTGACGCCCTGTCTGTGAACTGAAGGGGGGGCGCAAAGCGTCATTTGTATCCAACAACACAGGATCCATTTTGAAGTCGTTAGAACGTAACATCAACATGTTATGCAGTATTTATCTAATGTATACACAAACAGTTACTTCTCACTATTTGCGGGTCAGTATAGGTACACTATAAACCAAAACGTAATTGTACACCTGACCACAATATTTGCTCTGTGGTTGCCACTCCGTTGGAATTTCGTAGGGCCACATCATGCGGATATAACAGCGGCCAATCTGTCTGGCACGGTATCTACGATTGTTTACAGGACATACACTGGGATTCATCGCCATTCCTCCTGCAACCATTCTATGAGTTGAGTAATGGATTTTGGCCGCTCTTGACGAGTCCTCAGCCGGCGATCCAATTCGTCCCAAAGTCTTTGTGTAGGGTTGAGCTTGGGACTCATGGCGGCCATGTTCAGTCGGCGAACATGGTTGTCGGCCTTTAAAACATTGCACCTGATGTTGTCATCCTGCAGCTAACACGGGTCCATTGCGTAAAATCGCTACAGTTTTGGTAGCATTTCTTCATCCAGAATTTTACATTAGGTCTCTGTGCTCATGCTACCAGAAAAAATACCTGTGGTACCACGCCGAAAGCTGCGAAATAGCCCCACACCATCACTCCACCACCACCGAATGTCCTAGTTGGCAGTATACACTCCGACAGAAGCCGTTCTCCGGGAAGAAGGCACACCCATACATGTCCATCGGACTGGAGTATTGTAAAACTCGACCAATGACTCTACACAACCGATTTCCACTACTACAACGTCCAATGTAATGGTCCCAACGCCACATGAGGCCCCAAGCTTTATTGCTTGTCGTGATGTGAGGCTTATGTGCAGCTCCTCTTCCGAAGTATCCAACTAAATGGGTTCTTCTGAGCTTGTTTCTTTAGAAATATATACTCCTATTGCAGTTTGAAACTGCTGTTGGATGGCTGTAATGTGTTGCACCATATTTTCGACAATTTCACGTTTCAGGATTCTCCGATTCCTGTGGGGGTAAGAACGCGAAGTAATGGCACGATGTCGATCAATCATCTACTTACGCTGGACGAATACAATCGTTGATTTTGGCCTGTTACTACAACCGACAGTATAGATAGACCATGGAGAAGGCTGGCCACAATCGCGCCCTTGAAGTCCGATAGCTCTGTACCTCATGCCATCTCTTTGTTAACCGGTTTTGTATCGGTCTACAATGCAAGTCAACTAACGTACGTATTTAATTACCTATTTTCACAGGTGTACAATTACTTTTTGGTAGACAGTGTAGCATTATCCCATTCATCTGACCGTGGCAATTATTTGAAATCAAGTCAATTGAATAGAATAGAGTGATATGGCACACAAAGAACAATAAAGATCTTTTTAGGAATAAACGCCCTAAACAATAACGTTACACCGGGTGGTTAAATACAATATTCCAATTTTTTTCAAAATTTGAAATGCTATATTTACAAAACGAAATAAAAACCTTGATTGACTAATAAATTGAGAAACAACGTTGTACTGTAGAGTTATTACTACAGTATAATGAGGTTGCCAGTAGTGTGAAATGGGAAGTATCTTTTGCATCGTATATAAACTCCGTGATGTATGAAATACGGCGTGTGTAGTTGAATAAAGTTGCTATTTGTAATAACGTGTTGTAGGCATACACAATTTATTTCAGGCTGCACTGAACTACTTGATTAAGTACTGCAAAATGAAAACAGTTACAAATACCATAAATTTTGAAACTTTCCGTGTTATTCCCTTCGACAAACCCCACGATTGATATCTATGCAGCATGTCCGGTGTCACTATTTGCGTGACTGCAGTTATTCTAGTTCCAGTTCTACAATGTTAATCGGAAGTAGAGGAAGAATCATACTCTATATTATGTTATCCCATATAAAATTTTTTTGCTGGGACTTAGGTCAAGGATACTCGGGCACAGTCATGAAGAACCTCATTACAATCTACTCTGCGGTCAATCCATGATCGCAACCATTTATCGTTCAAGAATCCACGATCAGATGAAGGCCAATTGGGTGCTGCTCCATCGTGTTGGAAAATAAGGTCGGCAGTTACTTCATCTAACCGAGGAAACAACTAAATCATTAACATTTCCAAGCAAGAATTTCCATTAACACCAGGTTCTTGTAAAAGGAAAAGGCCGAAAACTTTTTCTTTGGGTACAACACATAGCAAATTCACCTTGATGAAATCTCACTCGCGTTGTACCATTTCATGGAGATTCTCTAAACTCCGTGCGTTGAGTAGATTGACTTGACAGCTGGTAGTAAACGTCCCAGCATCGCTTAAATCAAACTTACAATAGATCTGATAGAATAGTCTACCTGATTAATAATAAACTCACTAAAATCAATTTTACGTTCCCTGGAGAGAGAGCTTGTGCCACCTACAATCTGTATGATTTGTAAAACAATAACATTCTCTACAATTTCAGCATAGTCAGCTGAGAAGTTTATTGATCTCGGCAAACTTGTACAGTTGATTTCCTGGGAATGTGAGCGATTGTTCGCTGAATGCGTTGCACATTCTCGTCAAACGCACGCGGCCGACTAGAACATTCGCTTTTCAGAAACGAAAACTTTGCCGCTAATGTGATCAAACAGTTTTAGATATTCCACATATCTGTAGGACGAATTCAGTATTTGTGAAGAGACGCTTGTTAAATAGTCTTAAACTAGTAACTTTCGACAAATTCAAACACACAGAGCGCCTTCTGTTGCGGACTTGGCATCTCGACACTAACGGAAAAAATGCTACCAAAAACAGTGTCCATCACGCATATTCTCTTTTAATTTTGATACCTAAATATTTATTATACTGAGCCAAACTGTTTTATATATATATATACTGTCAAAACTCTCTTTTTCCAATATATCTTTATCTTTTATTCATTTAATCTCATATTAATTTTAAAATAATTGGGATCAGCCCGTAGATTTGTATCCTGCTAGAATGACTTACGTGATGTGTTATGCGTACAGTGAGTTCTGTATTAGGTATGTACTAGATTTACATTTTGTAACATAAAAATTTTTTAAAACTGAAGGATAATTCTTATTTGTTTACTTTGTCTTCTCTCTGTCTGACCGCTACACCCATTACAAATTGTGCATTCGAGGCGCAAACAATATCGAGGCTAAATAACAGATGCTTTTAATATTATTTCAGTAATTAACGCCAATTAAAATAAAAACTTGACATATTTTTGATTGAAGAGAAATCAGATGCAGAAGACTGCTAAGCCAAATCCTGATCAACAGATCAAAACAAATAGTCATAGATCTATTTTTTCCTGCCAAATTAATCCAAAACACAATTAAAATAGAGAATATGTCCTGTTCCTGGTTACTTTTCTATAACCTACAGACAGCCATGTGAATATATTTCTGTTATATGTGCCCAAGATACATCTGATTAAATTCTGAGTAATGAAATTGTTATTATTAATTGTCAGGAAACGGTATATTTGTCACTTTCTTTCGTAATTAGAGGCTAAAGAAAGAATGAAGTTGATGCACACCAAGCAAAGAAACGTTTTTCGGTAAAAGTGAGATCCATTGAGGATTTCCATTGTAAAGGCTACTTGTTTCACATGTGTGCAATAACAGAAATAATTCAATAAAAAAAATATTCTCATTAGCTACCAGCTGTAATCATATAAGTGAAGAATAAATTAAATAAACTCTGTTAAATATGCTACCTAAACTTGCTTTCCCGTTGAGTATAAGGTCAGCTAGCTGGTTGTTTGAGCCATGAGCAGTTTTTGTGTGCGTGCATTACCAGGTATTATGAGCTGTTTGCGTGCACTGTGACGATGTAGTTACACGTGCCCACAAGCTGCTGTGATTGGCTTTCCCGCATACTATAATGTTAATAATTCCAAGATCATTCACTTAATTCTGTAAGTAAAGTTATGCCCCTTTTCCAAGATCGTTCACTTAATTCTGTAAGTTCCAAGATCATTCACTTAATTCTGTAAGTAAAGTTATGTCCCTAAGGGGCTTTATTTATAAGACGTGTTGTAATCACGATTTACTCAGACAGTGAAAAATGGTTGGGAAATTTGACATTTTAAGATGTATTTACATTTCAAGTATTCAACAAGCAGTTCTTTCCTCACATTATAATCATAATAAACCTCTAGTTTTTTATTTGTGTATCTAATAGGCATACTCATCTTTGCATTTATCTTCATCCCATGTTTACCAACCCATCTGGATATCCTGTCCAGATCATCCTGGAGCTTTTTACACCTCTACCGTTTTGATTCTTTTATATAGCATCTGCAAACAATCTAATTTCAGATAGTAAACCATTAACACAATTATTCATTAGAATCATGATTAGCAATGGTCCCAATACGTTACCTTGTGGCACTAACATTTTTACTTCCACTTCTTTTAATACTGCATTTCCTACGCTAACTATCTGTTTTCTACTTGTTTTTAATTCTTCTACCCTACACCCATAATCTAATATTGAAAGTGCGGCCACTCCATAATACGAGCAAAGTACAACTGCGAGAAGAGCATCAACTCAGATCTCTAATCTGTATAGAAAGGATGCAATTATTGCATACCAGTGCAAGAATAAACAAACAGAACGCTGCTATTTACTGATATGCCTGTTAGGAAAAAAGTGTCAAAATATTGACAAATTATCTGGTGGCAAGAACACTATATTCGTAGAAGAATTTCGACTAGATATAAATCAAAGCAAGAGAAAAGTCATCAAATGTAGCAGAATTAATAACAGTTTCATAAGATTAAGCAGAAAATTGGATCAAATGTAGAAGTACAAGTTATTGAATTATGATATTTAGAAAATGAAATTAGTAATGGCAGAAACATCAAGAACCTAAAAATTAAAATAGCACTTGGAGAAAGAGCTTCTTTCAAAGAGAAAGATCAGCCAGTTTCATAAATTGACTTAGGACTAAAAGAACTTTACGGAACTAATGCTTGAGGTTTTGGTACACCATAAATTACGAAAATTGAAAAATTTGAAATGCGGAGCTATATAAGCTTTTATTTGCTTCTTTTCGAGGTCATTAGAGGCAGAAACGTCCCGGGGGGAAAGGGAATGCAACAACTTCTGCCATGGTCTTTTGAAGGAACCATCCAGGCATTTACTTGAGTGAACTGGGAAACCCAAATCTAGATGACCGGCCGAGGATTTAAACCCTCGTCCTCCCTAATGAGAGGCCAGAGCGTTACCGCTTACCCACCACGCTCATTTGCTATTGATAAATGTTGAAAATGAAGTTTCGAAATAAATTACGAAATGAATGAGTTTTGTAAATGATGGGTGAGGTAAACAGTTTTTGGAAAAGTCTCACAGAGGGAAGAGAAAGTATGATGGATTATATATTTACACATGTGGATTGGACTTAAACTGAAAATAGTAAGTGGAGGAGATTTGCATCAATCCAATGACACAGAAATTATGTTTTTTCTACAAGGGGCAAGTGAATTAAAACATCCCTATTACGAAATAAAAGAGGTGAAAAGAGGCCACGGAAAAATCTATTCTCTGTAGTGGTCTCAAATACTGTCAGCTCTGCGGGCAATGACGTAGTTTTCCACTTATATTTACTTCAATAGCATGAAAACTAAGCAGGTGGTGATAGTAACTTACATTTTAACACGAAGCATTGTAAAGAGCAGCTCAACGGGATATCACTGAATGTAGATAGGAAGAAGTTTCACTCGTAAGTTAACGAACGTGGTGGATGAGCGGAAGGATGAGGGTTAGAAACCGCTTCCAGTAATCGAGGAGTTGAGAGCATGAAGTCTACGTAGCTATCATTACGAAACTTTCATCAAAATATTAACCGTAAGCCCTAGAGAAGGAGTATTCCTTATTTTGTGTATGATACTTTCCGGGTTATGGAAGGAGGGCGCTATTGTTCCGTGTTATTTGACAACAGAGTAACATACGCTCTCATTAATACATTCCATTGCTTCAAAATAAACTAGCAGATAGTTTCCATAACTAACAGAAGCGTCAAATGTTCCTCCGATTTAATTTTTAACAAAAATTACATAGATCTATAGATCTTTGGGAATAAATAAAAAACAAGAAAAATTGATACCAGTATATTATGAAATCTGATACGATCAATATTGTTGATGGAGCCCAAGAAAGGACTATAAATTCGCCAGGAACATAACGAACCAAACATGAAGCTATGTCACTCCACAATACTGAATGAGCACAAAGTCTCAGAACAGTAATCATCACCGGATCTGCCTCTTACAAATGCTAGGAGGAAGATGTGTGTGCGTGTGGGTTGGGGGTCATACACAACCATGAATATTCCGTGTTATTGTGGTTTCAAAGGCAGGATGGGAGAAATATAAAGATGTGCTCAAACATGCATAAAAAATTCACATACAATCAAATTCATAATTTAATCAAAGAAAGAGGTAAAAACAGGGCTATTCCTCTACTTTATCCTATCCATGTAATATTTTTTTTCATAGTTTATATGTGAACTAACAGAAAAATATCTCAAATTATACATGTACCAATGGCATACACTATCAGATAACAAATTAAACCTTTAGATAACCAGCCTGAGGTGCTATGGCTTAAACAAGGTATGCAACTGGCTGGACACAATCTGCACTGAAACATAATACGTGGTGTGATCTGCACTAGCACAGCGTGGACTCCATATACTCGTTCGCGTCTTGTGCGATTTGCCTCCCTTCTCAACGTATGCCACAATCAGAAAGATAACTTAACAAACTCTGTAGCATATCTACAAAAATAAAGAGATGCTCAACTCTGAAAGCGTTTTCGTTCAATAAGTTTAATAACAACGATCGTTAGTTCTTTTTTCGAATTGTTAGGGTTTAATGAACAAACGCTGTTGTTTTCGATTTGAACAACACAAATAGTCCAACGGTTATACGTACTTTAATACATAAATTTCGTGCCACAGTTTACTTATATCTTAGTTGACAGTTTATTTCAAAACTCAGAGCAGTTGCTATACTCTTCTAATTCGCCCGATGATACGCGCCATTTAAATATTTCTAGAGACTTTTATTAAAAAAGGGACTTGCTAATTATTTACACTTCCACCTTTTTCATTGTGATTTAAATATATATGAACGTTAAAACTCTTCTTAGAGAGTGATTTTTTTATATATCAAGATATAACTAGTATTTGTACGAAGATAATTTTCCTGTAAGATGGAATGCTGTTTACCTGATACAGTGAGGTTAAACAAAGCTGAAGTAATCAAATACCTTAATTGAATACCTGGAATCCTCGTGCGTATACAAGCAGCCAAGCTGAACGAAGATGAGTCTATATCAGCGTATGTGTACACAGATACTGAATACAGCACTCACTTCCACCCTGACAGATTAAACGGAGCCACACACTGATACCAGATACTTTTCGATAGTCGGGACTGAGGAGGTCGTGATCTTCCTGTTCCGTGTCCCGTCCACGTCTATACTGAGCTCTGACGTCGCTGGAGGCCTCCTTTTATATCCTGCCAACAATGCCGGGGTGTCATTTCCTCGGTGATGCGACTGACCTTATGCAGATACAATAGTTTCCTTAGAAACGTCAATACAGAATGCTCCGAAAATTAGAGGGTTGGTTTCGGTACGTGTACAATACTAAATATTTACTGCATCTTGCACTGTGCAAAATTAAGAAACTTGTTCACTCATTTACTGTAATTTGGGAAGACGCGCGTTCGATCTCTGGGAAGAATATCCTGATTTCGACCATCCAGCGGTTTCTTTGAATAGTTTCAGGCGAATACGGCTATGGTTCCATTAATAAGCGATGACTGAATTTCTTCCCTTTTTCTGTGCACAGTCTTTTCCCACCTTTAATCACCCAAGGTAAAAAATGAAGCCCTAAATTTAAAAAAAGAAATTTCGCGTTACTTTTTTTGAAAAGAAGATTCGCTGCCACGGTGGTAGTCGAAAGTTTGTGGGAATTGATATTTCCGTGGTTGACGCCATTCTTAAACTAGGATTTTAATGGAAAAAAAACTTTCTTTTGCTTATAGCTTTATGTATCAACGACGTCGAGGACATTAGAGGCGGGAAAGGACTGGAGTCGAGGAACGGAAGGGAATTCGGCCGTGGAGTTTTGAAGGAATCATCCCAGCTTTCGCCTAGAATCATTTGGGAAAACTGTGGAAAATCCAAATCTGTAATGGGCGGACAACGATCCGAACTCCTATCCTCCCGAAAGCGAGACCAGAGTTTTACCACTTAATCATTGCTTTCAATATTTTAAGAATTCCTATAACTAGAAAGACAATTTTTCTTCCACTCTGATGTTTTTTAAATTTTTTTAGCACCATTTTATGGATCACTCTGCAAATACCTTAGAAATATCTGGTGCTACACTATCAACTTGGCCTCCCGTGTCCATTTCAACCGAAATACCTTTCTTGCAGCGCACTAACTGAGATTCACATGAATATCCTTACCAAAAGACATATCGTCGATTTACAAATCGTTTTCTTTCCCGACAGACATTTATGATGAGACTGTATATCAATCTCTCTACCAATTTAACTACCACTGAAGTCAAACAAATCAGCCTGTAATTTTTAATCCTATTTATCAACCTCCTTTGCGCTCTGGTAGTACTATTGCGCTTTTCCAGTTCTCTGTTAAGCTACAAGTTTTCAGACTAAATCTAAATAAGGCCTAATGTATGCTACAATATCGTATCCAACTATCTTTAATACATCTGTAGTAATTTTATCCACACTGCTACCCTTATGCATTTTTAGTTTTCTAAGGTTCTTCAAAATATCCACAGGATCTGATTCAAATATTTTAGTCTACTCATTTCTACCGTTATTCAGAAGTTCTTTTTCTGATTTACACATTTCCTTCCTTGGAAAATAGTCCCAATTGGTCTCATTTAAATGGTGAGTTAATATCATTATCTTTTTCAAGTACTCAGTAACGTATTCTCCATTCTTATCTACACTATCATCTTTATTCATACATGTCCCTTCTCCTCAATTATCTAACAGAGCCATAGAAATTTCTAAAGGCGATAATCAGTCGTGTCTCTTAATAAACTTATCGTTAACTTCTTCCTATGATGCTATTAATTCCTTCTTTACTTCTTTCAAGTGTTCACCACTGCTTCTTAAAAAACCTTTTAGTCTCCTCACCTCCCAGTTATAATATGTTGGTTCCTTACTTTTCGTTATTTTCTGTTGTGGAATAAACAATTCATCCTCCATCCTTATGATCCCACAGTGCCTCTGAAGTCCCTCTTGGATTCTGAAATTAGTGCCATTTTGTATTGTGCCTGTAACCAACTTCAATTTTGGCCACTTGTTTACTGAATCCTCTAATATCCATCAGTACTTCATGATCATTTATTCCTTCAGTTACTTGAGGCACCAAATATGAGCATCAGGTTTATTTTCTAGAACTGGTTTTTTCATAGTTTTTTTAAATCACTCCAGGCGAATGTCAGCATGGTTCGACCATGGTTGAGTTCTTTCCGTTCCTCCGCCCCCAGACCTTTCCCATCTTTCGAGCCAAAAAAGAATAATAATAATAAACCTCGTAAATTCTAAATCGACCAAGGGTTTGAATCTATGTATTTCGCGACGTGTAAGGTCTAATGCAATCACAATAGCTTCTGGAGTTGTGAATATCGGTAGGGTTTGAGCGCCATAATGAGACCGGCTTAGCATAGTGGCTGTCGGCGACGTTGAGGCACTCTGCGTGTTTGCGTTGCGGGCGTGCGTCTGACAGGCGCTGTCTCCCGCCTTCCGCCACCCCGCATGCATGTGTGAGCCGGTCAGCTACAAGGAGGCGAGACGCTATGTCACATACTGTCCTGCAAGCTGGGCTCGTACGAATACACACATTTTAGGGTACAAGCAGATAAAATTGCTGATAAATTCAAGAATTGAATCATAGATCATAACTCGAAACAGTCAGAAAAGATCTTTAGTTACTCCAGTTCATACGATCAATAAGTTTCTTGCAGAGAAAGGAGATATGAACTTTATTTACAAGAGTGAACAAATAATACGATCATGAAATGTGAGAACAGCTGAATAGATAAGTATTGCCTCTAAATTACTTTTTAGAAAACACAGGATACTGTTAGAAATTTTGAGAGTGTGAAAATAAAGTATCAAGGAAAAAACATATGAAGTATATGACGAAACTTTGTTTCAAAAAATGTAAGAAACGAAATATTTGGACATTAATTCTCATCGCAAATTACCTCTTACAATATCCTTCCAAAAGAAACGCAGTTTTAGTTTTGTGGATCATAAATGTTTCTAAAATTCTAGAAACAATGACGAAAAAAGGTATTCCATTCAATTAGATATCCAAGTTTTTTTAGTTCAATAAATGAAATCATGTTAATTGTTATAGTGACTTGTATATTGAAAAAATATTAAAATAATAAATCTAGAATATAACCACCTTAATTCCAAGTAATATCACTGAAGACCAGTGCCCTAACTGAATTTTGAGTTAAAAGAATACATAGTTTCAATATAATTAACACAGTACAACCGTAGTGTATCAGTTAAGCTGTAAAATGCAAGGCAATTATTTTTAATTTTCATTCATAAATGCATCCTGACAGTCTTGTGCACGTATGGGTGTAATGCCCTTCTTTATTTCGAATAAGTCGCCAAGTTAACCATCTGGTTATTTAATGTGCATTAGAAATAAATAAAAAAGTCTTAAAAAATAATAAATTTTAGTGTTATATGTATGGTCACGTTATAAATCTCTAGTCATAAATATATATCTGAATCCGTAGTATTTGGACCTATGGTTTATATTACTTTTTTTTTTTTTCGTGAGATCATCTTAAAGCATTCTTAGTATTTTTTGGAGCGATGTCCCCTCGTATTTGTGTTTGTAATGGACTTTAGAGAAGTCAAGAAGTCTAATTATAATTATCTAATTTGTAAGAATTGTTTTTTATTTATCTTTACAACTTCCTGTTGTCATAGATCTTTCCTCTAATAATTTTGGATCACGTAAGCAATCTACACCTTGTTTGGCAGTTACATGGATCTGTTACTACCGAGCGGGGCGGTGTAACGGTTAGCGTTCTCGCCTCGCATTCGGGAGGACGGCGGTTCGAATCCCCGTCCGGGCATCCAGATTTGGGTTTTCCATGGTTTCCCCAAATCACTCCAGGCAAATGCCGGGATGCTTCCTTCAAAAAGGCCATGGCCGAATTCCTTCCCATTCCTTGCCCCCATCCTTGCCCCCCATCCTTTCCCGTCTCTAAAGACCTTGATGTTAAAAAGAGACGTAAAGCAGTTAAAAAAAAAAAGGATCTGTTATAGGGAAGAGAGTGTAGATTGCATAATAATTTGAGTTTGTAATGTCAAAGACTTAAAATAATTAAAGATATTAGCATTATCTTATCAGTTTGATCACATTATTGATGTTTTCGAAAGTTTGATCTTATAACTTATGGACTTTTTATCAGCCTACATTAATTTTGTTCTGTAAGAAGTAAAAACGTGGTCAATGTTGTTGAAAATGCGCGAGAATGCTACAACAATAAGAAATTATGCGAAAATTAGGCTAATTCTGTTTGTTTTGTATTTTCTGTGGAACACGGAATGGAACCTGAAATGTTATTCATCGGTCCTCTAACGCACAGCTATTCCTTCCATTATCCTAATGGAAAAATAAAAATCTGGTTTTCGTACTCTAATAACAGTTTTGCCTCATATTTCCACTTACTCAGTGTTTATTAATACATGCTATTCTGATAGATGGTATCCTAAAATAAATCACCTGTTAAACGAAAATGCAGCTTACGATTGCTAATATGTTACAGATCCATACCAGATGTTTGGTCCAACGAGCAGTCGACTGGCGAGTTCAGGTAAGATCTCACAGCGGCCATATAGGAGAACTAATACAGACTGCAACTAGCACGAATAATCCTAGTAGCTACAATTCTATATCATAGCTTCAGTTACATGCTGACGATTTTGTTTTAAGTTTTTCCAAAATTAGTTTCAATATATTCCAGTTAATAATTCTGTGTATATTAAGTAATGGAACACACTGCTCACCTTATGTGAATCTTCCTCTGCAGTGCAGCTCCATTTGGCTTCTTGTTCAATCCTAAAGTGATCTTCAAGAGCGCCCCTAGTTGAGTGCACTTAACGTCAAAGATCGATCGGTGAATGGCTGAGGACACTGAGCAGCATTCAAAGATGTATATATATCTCCGCTCGTGTGCTGACACAAATAGTAAAAAGAATGTGACAATTATGAAGCAGTTTAACCAAAATTAAATCTACATAATTCAATATTTTTTGTAAGTCTATGGCAATGACACGAAATAAATTTTTTTTATTTAATATTAAACTTTTGTGACAATTATCTGCAGGGAAGTAAATAATATTTTCAAGGTGGCAAACGAATAATGTCACTTATTGATATTGGTTTTTAACTTCTACGCAATAACTTATTTCTGTCTGAGAAAATTAAAACAATTAATATTATTTCAAATTTAGGTATGAGGGATTTATTTAATAAGGCCCGTTTTTTAACAAGAAGAAAACGTTGTAAAATATATTTATTTCCATATTGTACGTACTTTCATCCAGTTTTGTCCAAACATTACACATACCGTATAACAAGTTTTGAATTACGACGTCAAAGAAATCTGCCTCCTATAAAGAAGCCCAATCCATGATTTCAATTTCCACTTCTTCATCGTCATGTGAGATACCAATGCCTCATTTCCTGTAACTATGCCGTCCACAAAATTCATACCATTTTTGATAGTATCGAGCGAAAACGATAAATCTTTTTGATCGTGATCTTCAGAAAGGCGTCTGGAACACACCGCAATACAGTTTTCGACTATTCAGTTTCTCCTGAACAATGGTGTAAAAAACCGACTCGTAAACATGTGAAGAATCCATTAATAACTGAAATCGTGAAACCTCGGTCCTCTCGAATTTTACTGTACACAACACGAAATATATCATAAGAAATCAGATAATATCTACCTGCTCGATGCCCATTCTGCGCGTTAACCTGTCCATTCTTCAACATTCTAATCCACTTTCGAACTTTACTATCACTCATAGAATTATCACCGTAAACTTCGCAAATATGAGAGTCAATTTCTGCATCTGACAAGTTTCTAGCACTCAGAAATCGAATTATAGATCGTATCTTACAGTCAGCCTGCGAATCAATTTTCTTAAACATTATAAACTTCTACAGTTCATCACGCGGTCAGGTGTCTAAAAGCGCCCAAAGCTCGCTGGGAACAAACGCGCAAGCGTACTTCTGAGATCGCGCGTCATTCTAACCTCATTCACAAATGCACCTTATTTTTAAAAAAATAACCCTCTTATTTTTAGCTGCAAAAGATTAAAATAATATTGAAGGAGCTGAATCATCAATCGCATTTTTATACGTTTCTTTAAAGTCTGTTTGAAGGTTTGTTCAATAGCGAACATGCAAAGATATATCTCCATGTTACATGACATAATTGCCGGTATGATACTCTAATATTGGCGCCGTTGTCATTGAATAGTGAAGAAATACTTTTATAAATAACAGTATACAAGTCGCCATGTACTTTTCCCTATACGAACGATGATAATGTTGAAAGTGTGCAGACCTATCCTTATCATTACTTCCTTAATTATCTATGCCATTAGTACCGAAAACGAAGTTCAACGCTCCTTATTTTAGACTTGGGCACCTAGAAAAATGCGAAGTAGTATCTAAGATCGAATTTGGCTTCTCAGTCCGCGTTTAGTGACACTGACGATAAATGTTATGGAAACAGCTGATGATTCAACACGTAACAGAGGCTGCTAAAGGTGTAGTTTGCTTGCAGCTAAACAACAACCTGTCTCTTCTATTGCTACTTCAGTTATTACAGCAATCTCAGAAGCTCCATACTAAAGTTATTTAAACATTTAGTTAAGAGATTGGGTGGACACCAATCTTTCCCAGATTCCTAGCCCTGAATGTCAGTATCAGTACTCATACTGCTTCTATTTAGTAACAAAGAAATAATGTTAAGCGCAAACGGATTCATTACGCGTAAGTAGAGCTAGGAGCTTATACACTGCGGTGTGTGCTGTTGCAGGGTCTGGTCAGATCCAGCTGTGGCAGTTCCTGCTGGAGCTGCTGTCCGACTCGAGCAACGCCAACTGCATCACGTGGGAGGGCACCAACGGCGAGTTCAAGCTGACCGACCCGGACGAGGTGGCGAGGCGCTGGGGCGAGCGCAAGAGCAAGCCCAACATGAACTACGACAAGCTGAGCAGGGCGCTCAGGTGCGTACGCCGGTTCTATCTTTCACGACGTTTTAATCTAAGTCTGAAATCATCACCAGGAACCCTGCATCTCGCAGATTGTTCTAGAGAGAACCATAGTAAATAACTGATTAGATAAATAAATAGATTTACTTTCAGATGACAACACTGGCAGTCTGTTCAGCAAAATATTGCATCTAGATTATGATTTTGGAATAGAATCCAGTGGTTGGAAAAATAGGATCAGAAAACAGATGCAGTGTAATTTCAAGAGAAAAATTTTTTACTTGCAGTTTGTTGCTCCATACTCCAGAATTCCTGGTGTGTAGGGCTTTAGAGGAAGTCGATATCAGGATCGGTATTGTTGGTGCTTCCACCCTAGCGCAAGTGATCTTAATCTGTATAATTATGGTTTCGGCATATCGATATCGGTGAAAAGCAGAACTGGGAAACTGTAACTATACTTACGATAAACAAACAATGTGGTTGGAGCATATGCATTTTAAACTTTTTGTGTCTCGTCGCTACACATACGTAATCACAATGTTCTCGCTCGGTTAAGCAGGGATATACCTCACTATCGCTGCAATCCGCAAGAAAATTTCTACTTAAGATATAGCCGATGGGGTTACAATTGAATTAAAAATTCCTTAGAATCCGTACATGACCTTAAAGACTTATTAGAAAGTTAAGCACATAATCCTAACACACGAATAATCACTACCTTAAATTATTCAGAAACAACTATATGACTTCATGTATCACTATTTTTTATAAATTTCATTTTCTGTGTTTGGTAACATTTTGCCAAGTATCAAAAACTTTCTGCATGTTTAAAACTAAATTTTAAGCTAGTTGATTTAAAATACTGGTTATTATTCAGAGGAAACAGGTCTTTGGGTTGCCGTAGCAGGTGTTGCAGCAGGTTGGTTAAGCTTTGCGGCTGTGATTAGTATTCTATGGCCGAACAGCACAGAGAGTTTCCACTTGCCGCCAGTAGATCCGTTCTCTTCACTGAGACGAACACAAGCTTCGACGAGTAATGCCTACACTCATCTTGCCAGGGATTCATCACCTCTGCGAAACTATGAATTTTCTTGTATTCGATACTATAAGGAATGGTTAATAAAGCAGCAGCATTAATGTTATAATTACAATTAACATGTTGAATATCTCCAGATTCCTGGAAAGAAGGGAGCATTAATTCATTACTAATGTTTTTCTACGCTGCTTAAAATACTAGTTCTTCTTAAATCACATCCAAGTGTAAAATCAGAATAATCTAAACTACCTCCAACTACGTAATAGCTACATATTAAACCGTATTACTTACTGTGGTTTCAGCAATTTCAGTTGTGTTCTCCAGGTATTTTCTTCGTGTTATAACGTTCTCCCTCCAAACATCTTTCCACTATATCTTTAGATATACACACCTGCACATAATAATAAGCGAGAATCATTTGTAGCTGCAAAGAATTTGTATATTATGTTAGAAGAAGCAGTATTATACCAACTTACTTTCGGTTATAGAACATAAGAAACGACGCATTTCCTTCTCTGTTCATTTGTGAATACATGTATATCATATCTCAAAGGAAGCAATTAAATACAAATTCACAAGGATCAATATATATATATATATCATGAAGTAACTATAAAAAAATCTTTATCACTATTCTTCAATTGTTATTCAGCAAAATACACAAGCATAATCCAGTTAATGACCTTAAAATGTGTGATGCAGTTAAACATTGATCCATTGATGTTGTGGCTTACTCGCTATCAACGAAAGAAGTAGCATGAAGTACCTATCTTGTGTTTATTAATGTATAGAAGGTTAAAAAATAAGTAGTGTGTTATTTTATTTTAGATAATGTCAGTGGGCAACATAACTACGTAACACGGTCTTGCTCTGTAACAGATGGCACATAAAAAATTTTAATGATGCTTATTACAACAAATTATCATTTTAATATCGATAGGATGAGGTTATAATTCATCAGCAACCATCCAAGTTATCAGCAAATCATTTTCACCGAATAGAGTTGATCCACTCAGCGAAAATCTTAAACTTTTTATATTTCTTACGCTCAAATAATAAAATAAAATTGTTCACAAAGAACAGAGTATGTTAATTATTAGCACAACATCCGTTCATAATAATATTTGACGATACGAAAACCCTCCCTCGTTTCACAACTCATGTTTGTGGGAACGTGTAGCAACATCAGTAAAATTCATAATAAAATTATTTATAAAATAAGTGTCTATCATAGTTATGGCACCTTGAAATTTATTTTGAAGTTTGCTTTAAGATGCGAGAAATTCTTTTGGTTAAAAGCAATTTTTTTATAAACAAAAAAACAAAAAACTTAGTTAAGTAACTTCAAATTCGATATTTAAATAAAGCACGAACTCCGATGATTACGTTGAAAGTACAGTAGTGAGCTAATTCTATGAGAATTTCCGTAATGGCTCAGGGAAACTATTAATTAAAAAATTCTTCATATTAATGTGAACAATACAGCAGAAAAACGTTTATCCCATGCGGTTTATATGCCTCAATGATAGAAAATCCTTTGATCTTTAAACAAAGCAATACTCATTTGAGATTGCATTAACTTCTCCTTACTCATTACTGTAATGACCCTTCGTCCGGCGAGGGCTCTGCCATAATGACATCCGTCATTAGAGATACAGACTGATTGGATCAGACCTTGAAAATGCTCTATTAAAGCAACGCCACCTTTAATTAATTCCCACCGTCTACCTGAATAAATCGAAGGCTATGCAGAATATTCTCTCCTAAAAAGGGCATGAACTAGGGACAGTGTTGTTTCCCCCCCCTTCTGGATTTACGTCTCATCGACGTCTAGTTCATTAGAATCAGGAAATGACTGAGGGTAAGGAACGGGAAAGAATTCGGCCATGGTCTTTTGTATAAACCATCTCAGCATTCGCCTGGAGTGATTTAGAAAACACAAATCTGGATAGCCGGAAGAGGATACGAATCCACGTCCTCCCGAAAGCGAAGCCACAGGGGACAAGGTCGTCATCAAACAAATATTTAACAGTTTTCCAAACCATGTGCCCATGCCAGGTATTACATTCAAACCATGACTTTGAAATTATAATAGATTATTTAGGAAAAATAAGAAGGTAGTTTTTTTTCACGCAATTAAAAGCAGTATAATAGAAAAAATATTCCCATAAGGTCATATTTTAAAATATACCATTTTATCACACTTAATACTTACATGACGACATGAGGCCTGTTTGAGTTGCGAAGTATTCCCTTCCATACAGTGCAGAAACTAGTATAGAATTCTGAAATTACTCACAGAAGGTCTTTATATCATGAGTAAACGATGAAATTCTAAATCACACAAGTTTATATCACTGCCGTCATACATTATAAAGATGTCACGCAAAGGATACGTTGGGGAAATCCTGCAACCTGGGCCTTACCCGAAACTGTACAATTTATTAGCAGGATAAATCGTGAAAGCATATCGGTCCACTATGAAGAACCTGTAATTCTCCACAGTCTCTCTTCCATATGCCTACCTAACTGCAATTTCAAATTTTTGCTGTGAGTTAAGTAGCTCATAAAAATATATACGAAATACTTCAAGAAGTTCAAACTGCAATGAATACATTATTTCAGGAAACCATCGAAAGGTACCGTACGGGTAGACTAGAATGCTTTATGTAAAATAGGAGAAGTAACAGCAAACACTTGAAAATATTACTCACCACCTTCGTAAATAATTTGTAGAGCTCTCTAAAACTTTAATATCGCTCTTATTTTATGTCTGTTCTTTCCTTACATATTTTATTTCACTCTAGCCACCAAATAATTCGACCTTTTACAAGGCCCTCAGTGATAATATTATAAAAGTTTCCGATCTGTCTACTGTCACATCGAAAGAGCTGTTACCGAATTATTGCAAGCTATGATTTATTATCAATATCTATCAATAATTACAAAAAGAGAGCAAATGAGTAGCTAAAATTTATGGAAAAGCATGTTAAAATAATTGACTCAAGACACAGAAGGTAATATGTTTCGTCTTGAACGATTCCCATTGCTTTGAGAAAATTTACTCTTGAACCGTATGCTACTCAATCACTGAAAAGAGATATTACCAAGATTATCGCTGGAACCACTCTTACTGTGAAGGAACCCGGCTTGAGATTCTGCTATGTACGCTCTGTCATCATCACCCCAGCGGTACAGTTCTATACGATGAATTCCTCTCCTCTCCTACATATTCTTCCCTAATCATCATGGCCATAATATGCAATTAAATTGTTTGAAACGATAATTCACAAAATAGTAAGTATCATTAATCCCAAAACTATTCAAGAATAGTCTGGCTGTCTCGAACGAAATATTAATCATTCTGTATTTAGTCCAAAAGTCTAAAGATGGAAACCAATTTTTGAAGACATCATTCCTTACTGTGGCAACAGAGAGCGTATCAGGTAAGATTGATCCTCTTAAACAAAGAACGTCTCAGTTAAGACTGATCCCCTTAAGAGGTGGGACTGGAGCAGACAGAGCTGCTTACTCCTAATCATGCCTTTAACACTCCGGTCACCGTAACCCCGAGAATTTTGCTCCGTTTCTCATTTCAATTAGAGTGGATCTACACCGATTAATAGTTGGCTTTTCGGAAGCAATTCCCCAATTAGTTTCATCCGAATGTCAGTGATAGAGTCAATAAACCAGCGTGGAACGTCCCCTGTGTCGCGTCCCTACTTTTAAAAAACGAAAAAAAGTCCATCTCTTTTCAGATACATTCACGATGATCCTATTAGCATCAGTGGTCGAGAAAAGGGGTGGGACACATAGCTTAAAGTTGTCCTCACGTGGTGCGTCCTCTCAAAATAAGTCGCACTCACGCGTGATCAAAATACAGCCGGACACTTAAAAACCCATCAAAACGCGTCGGAGTGGGCACCGGGCAGGTTGTCGTTATTGGCAGCAGCGAGACCGGAGCGGCGTGCAGATGAGGGCGCCCTGATTGCCCATTAGCGGCGCTAATCGGATTGGGACCTCTCTCCGAGGAACAGAGCACCCCCACCCCTCCCCCATCTACCAAAAAAACCAACATAGCTCTGCTCGGAGCGTTGCGTCGCTAGGCTCGTTAGCGAACCGCGCTGATTGGCCCGTGGGTGTCGGTGGCTGGCCCGCTGCGCTGGGGAGAGAAGCCTAATTGCGACGGAAGCTCTGCAGCCAGGAAATTGCCCCGCTGCATACGCACGGCTACGGAATCGCCGATCACCGGCGGCCCGTCTCCGTGCCTTCCGCCGGCCAAGACGGGCGTGTTCTGATAGCGTGCCTCGATTCCTTGATGCGGTACACCGAGCGCGTCAACAACATCAAAGGAATCGCTGTCGGCTATAAGTGTTCGACACATTCGATTACAATAGACAAATTTGGCTCAGTAGCCACAGTTAGCCGTGCGAATAGCAAACCTTCGTTGGAGTTTTGAGTGATCCTTAAACAAACGTGACCTCTTGAAAAGTCTTGCTTTGTTAAACTGAATTACGCTGGGACAATCCGTGTTTCGGATTAAACCTTAGACTATAGTTTCCTTTTATCCGGAGGATTACCGGATTAATTTAAGTAAAAAACTACCCGAATGAGCTGCAAATTGAAAACGTGTCACCACGTCGTTAATAGAAGAAAATATTTACTTCATCATACCACTCAAATTGGTGGAAGATTTTGAATTTATGATAAGTGGAGGGTGAACCGTAATCCTCTGGCCGTTCGTCCAATATGTCGGATGGTTCCTTCAAAATTCCATTGCCTAATTTCTTATTGTCCCTGTTCTTCACATCTCCTATCACCTCTAGTGACATCGATATTGACAGTTACGGTACATAAAAGCCTAAGCGAAAAAATGTGTTCGACGCAATCCCAAACGAAGATTGTAAGAGGAACGTTGTTGTGAACTAATATAAATCTCTTTCATTATTATAAGAATAAATTATCTACCATGCTCTCAACCCATCTGCGACATATAAAGATCAGAGTTGAGAACTTATGTCGAGAGCTGATAAAATACAAATGACATCCCTGTTCAGTGTTGCATTGTGGCTGGAGAATTAACCTCGCAATGATGCACAGTTAAATTTGTTTCTATATAGTTTGTTGCCTACCTCGTTGGTTCAGGACTTTGCGTTGAGTGAGTGTGTGCGGAGCCTATCTTTGGGTTAGCTGGTTCGAGAACCAGGGGTGGAAGAAATCTTTACCATCGGCATTTGGCACTCTGGGTTGGAGAAGAGATGGAGCATGATTCCTGAAAGGAGATAACGTCCCGGATTAAATCTCAAACCCCTCCACTGAGCGTTTGCAGTGAGTGCATACGACACAGTTGAAGGTGATCCGTCCGTCGGATTGAGGCGTATAGCTTGGCGGACCCCATACTGTATTTCTGTAGAGTTGGCCTAGTCTCTTATACACAAAACAAATAATACTGCAAACACGTACTCCGTTACAGTCATCCACACTTACAATAACACATACGAATACTTTCGCACCAGCGAGGGAATCGGAAGACCATCCAGTTAATCCCCCTGTGGAATTGTTAAACTCTACACATTTAATGCCTACACCAGAACACCGGCTACTACACGATCTAATTACTTTGACCTGTTACGTCTTGGATTTGACGGCATAAATATGTTAAGAAAGTGTTTCAAGCAAACTCTGCATTAGATACAGTATTGCGCCAATAAACGAAACAAAAGCGGGACGAAGAACATATCAGAGGAATAAGGATGGAGAACTCGGTATGTAATTTCTTGAAGGAACTAAGGGAATAAAAAAAACCTGGGACATAAATAAATCTTTCAATCGTTCGTGTCGATGAGCTGACAAAAGGGTTATGAGTCCTAACCGATTCATTGGCGACCACCGATACCTAAGTATAAGACTCGATCCACTGGTTGGTGACGATGTGCGTTTTGTGTCCGCAGGTACTACTACGACAAGAATATAATGACGAAGGTGCACGGCAAGAGGTATGCGTACAAGTTCGACTTCCAGGGACTGGCGGCGGCGACGCAGCCAGCCACCGCCGACCCAGCAGCCTACAAGTACCAGTCAGACCTCTTCATGTCCAGCTACCACCACAGCACCAAGCTCAACTTCATGAGCCCGCACGCGGCCATACCTTCCTCCTCAGGTACTGTGCAATAATTCACAAAATTAAGAAACCTCTGTCCGATTCCGCATAGCTATTATAACGCATCACACTAGTAACAGTCCATTTAATTACTCTTATCAGACTTGATAGCCAAAGATCGAGTACGTTTTTCATCTGACCGTGTCTGAAGAATTACTGTGAGAAACGTACACACTCAAGTTAAATAACTATTTTCCAATAACCCAGTTACTCAATATCTTGAGTAAACCGGTACTACACTGGTTATATTTGCTTTATTAATTAGGAAACCTGAAGTGGAACTGCTTTATAATATATATACAATAGAAAAAAGTGAAGGAGATGATGAGACAAAATGAAACTTCACTGGCTAAGAAGGTATGTGATGTTACTTCATCGATTACAAAATCTACTTAAATTTAGAAAGAACTTGCAGTTTGAACAAAATGAATGATGTCGCACTGCATTCAGCGATGAATTTTGGTTCTGTACAACCTCGAATGACCATCGTAGGTTGGAATCTGGGAAAAGGTCCCATTATTCCAATGTTTTGGAGAGGCAAGTGTTACTCCTGGAATTATGGTCTGGGGAGCTATCGGGTATGACTTTAGGTAACGGCTGGCAGTGATTGAGGCTCTAATGTACGTCATGATATCCCTGTCCTCATTTGTTACCTCTCATGCGACAGTGTCTTGATGCTGTTTTTTAACAGTACAATTCTCGCCCATACACGGCACTTGACTCTTTGATCACTCTACGTGATGTCGAGGTACTCCAGTGGCCAGCAGGGTCTGTACATCTATCTGCCATACATCATATATGGGACCAGCTCGGATGTCCACCACCTCAGTGTATCAAGGGCTAGTTACAACAGTCGTGGGCCCGCTTGCCTCAAGGGAGAAGACAACGGCTTTATGACACCCATTCTCGCCGAATCAATACATGTTATTGTTCACATTATGAAGGATGTAATGTTTATATTACACTGTATAGTTCTGTCAGGAGTGGGCCATGTTCCGTCGTGCATGTAGCAGGCATCGTTTGGGAGTGTGGAAGGATAGTTCGTCCGTCATCGTTTGTTGTGTTTAGTGATTTACAATGTTCCGTACTTGTTTAGAAAGGTCACCTCGATACAACTGTCACTCACTAGATGGCAGTGGCTGATGTTACGGGTCGGTAGGCTAGGCTCGAGCAGATATAAAGGCAACGAGTCAGATCTCGATTCTCTTCTGGCTCTTATAGTCAACACACTGGAAAATCGGGAATTTATAGGCAAGTATCGCTGGGTCGTCACCTATATTGCGTTATCTCCAGCCGATGCTGGATGTGCTTAGCGAAATTTGACCAAAATTCTAAAAAAAAAAAAAAAAAAAAAAAAAAGTCTTTTTTCGCTATGTTGCACCAATCGGACAGGTCTGAAATCTGAACCGTAGATATAGTGCCCATTGATGATTCTACAGTAAAAATCTAAACGTTGTCACTCAAGGAAATGACTTTGTTTACTAGGAACTCGATATAAACAAATTGCGATGAAACATTGTAAAATGCGCAATAAAATTCCACAAAAATACTAGATATTTCCTGTAGCAATGTGCACGTCCCTGATTTTTTTCAGAATTTTGTCGCATCGATTTTACGAGTTATGTTTTTAGGCCCAAATGGCACATTCACTCCCGTAGCGCCCCCTAGGGTGGCGGCATTGAAATAAAAATCGGTCCGAAGGCTATGCTAACCAAGAACTATGAACTGGTATGCCCCATGAACGGGATTGGCCAGGGGCACTGTCTTATTCCGCTAGACCCTTTATTTTAGTATCTCTTCAAATAGTGACTGATAGTTTCAAAAATCACCGTTTAAATAACAGTAGAATTTTGTATTTAAACTACCCCGCTTCTATTAATATCTTTAAACTACAGTTGGCTTTTACCGAGAGATTTATAATTTTGATTTATGAACAGTGGATTCATTACATAGATTGTTAAACAAATATGCTGCGGTTACGTTCTATAGAGACACGAAATTAAATAAACTCACGTGCGCTGCTGTCATATAATTCCGATTACTGTCGGAGCAATCTTGATGTTTTAATCGATTTACAACACACGTTTGGAGGTAAGATTTTACAGCACATTCTAGATAGAAAGGGCAGGAGCTTTTATGCTTCATATCATTCCGAAGACTACAGGAAATCACGCACGGCCCTAATGACGTCGAGATTAGTCCCGCTCACGTTATACAACACTTAACCTACTTTTTTTTCTCGCAAACGTGTAGGAAAATAGGCTTCAGTACGACACAGCACTTCCCACGAAACGTTTTAGTATTTTTTTTTTAATATATTGTCCCTTAAAGAAGAAATAAAAAGATACCCTAACGTACAATTGTCGAATACAGTATGCGGGATACAAAAATAAGTCAGGTAATGAGCTGAGTATAAGACTATTGGTTAAAGAATATTTTATAACATTTAATTATGCTCATTGCAGCCATTATCATGCGAAATAAGTATATGAAATTAGTCACTGGTTTCAATTTTCTCTCATCCGAGCAAGGCTAGATGGGACTAAAAGTTGTCTCTCTCAGAGACATTCATGGACCTGCCCTATGACAGGGAGACATTATCACGTAATTGCAAAAATGATTCGGCGCATGAATTCACAAATTTGCAGGGAATTGTTATTACAATGAACAGGTATAAAAATTAATGGTTACAATTATAATATTTTAGCAACAAAAGATCTTAAAAATTAAATTTATTAAAAACTATATATTCTTGAACCAGCCAGCTAGGGCACCGTGCAGTGGATCCGGCAAGAGCGCAGGCCACCTCATACCACACGTCCTGATCGCAGTCATCTTGGCGAATACTGGGACGGTGCCCAATCTCCGCCTCATAAACAACCTTTTCAAAAACCAAATTATCATATAAATGACAATACAAGACTTTCCTCGATAGATTGGGTCCACTTAGACGGGCAGGAATTTAGTTTTTTCCCCTCCACCCCCCCTCTCCTCTCTCTCTCATAATTCAATACGAGGGTGGAAAAATATTGTTGAAAACTATAAATGTCTACCAGACGAAAAAGAAAAAGCTTAAGTGAAACGTGTCGGAATGTAAAAGAAATAATTATTTTTACTTTACTTGTCATTTAAATTATATTAGTTATAATTTATTTTATGAATATTCTGATTAAGCTCGTATTCAAAAATAAATTAATTTTAATGGATGCTACTTCTGATATTAATTTTTTTGTAAAAAGAAATCTACATTTCCTACAAATCTAGTGAATGTTACACTACTCTGCTAAGTTAGCTACTAAAAAAAAAAAATCTCCCTATTAATTCACTGAAACGTGAATTTTATGAATCTTTATTTGATCTTTGGTTAAGATTTGAAAAATTCAGGATATGTACATATCTGAATATAAGTAAATTACATTTATTTAAAAAAAAAACTATTAAACATAAACACGAAATTTAGAGAACGTACTGTAACTCTGTATGTTCCATTACATTACGTAAGGTATACTCGAATTAAACTGAGACTACTGTAAAGTACTAACATTCTTGTCCCCTAATCTAGTACTAGGTAGTAATCTTTAATCTTAGCACTCCGCCGGGCGTGAAGTGTTTGAAGCTGGCTGTATCTGCGTGTTGGGCGGGCACATTAGGGGCAATGCCCAGTATCTGTCGCCTGGCGTAGCTCACGCTGATGTGGCGGCTCGTCAGCGCTGCGGCTGGTCGATATACTCGGCGCGCTGCGCCAGGTGAAGTCGCCCTCAACACCACACCTCCCCACTGCCGATGCCAGGGGGCAGTTACAGCTGTTTAGTGTTCCACAAAATAACAGTTTTTTGTCAATAAATCATGCTTCGCCTACGCATAAATTTACTGCAGTGAATATTATAATGACATGGGTTTTAACGATTTACAAACTTTGTTTTAGAAAAACATTGATAAATCTGAACGCCAATATTGAGCTATATCTGCATGATCAAGTTTGTATTCTATACAAATAACAACAGTTGTTTACACAGATCTGATGCGTTTTCGATTTCAATGAATTTACAGGTAAATTAAAGATAGAAAGAAAATCAATACTACGTCTTTATTTTTTATTTTTTTTAAAGCCATATTACTAAGCTATTTTTCAACTGACCTGACACTGTTTGAATTTGATTAATCTTTTAATTTTAGATTTGAGAAGAAACATTCATTGTGGCATTAAAATTTAAAGGTGCATTGTTGGGCTAATGTTCAAGAATTGAACTATCATCTTCTTTCCTTCAGGTCAACGTTCAGTCTTAACTGACAGGCACTATTTTGAAAGCAGAGCTTCATATTCTATGAAAATAATGAAAATATATTCGTAGTACTGAAAGCTTGCATATAACGAACTGAACTTTATGCAACCTAGAAATCGTTGTTTTACAACAGTAAATACAGGAAATATGTATGTCAAATTTATCGACCGTACATTAATCAATCAGAACAACTTAATTACAGCCCTGAACGTACACGCAAGACGATTCACGCTTTAAATCTAAGATTCATCAACACTCCACTAATAACACTTAATTGATGATGAATTATCACAGTGTCTCGAGTTATATTTTCCAATAGTCGCAATTAACCTCTCAAGCTAATGTGTTGCTACCAACTATTCTCTTTTTCCTTGTGACTTTAACCAGTATTATCAGGACACTGTATAATTAAGTAACTGGTGAGTTACTGCTGTAATGAAGTACACATGTTGCACTGGTATCCCTTATCGATTACTTCAGAGATGGGATACAATTACCGTTTTCTCGTCTTTTTAAAGAGAGGTTAAAAGATCCTAGAACCGGCTGTTATTTTCAAATGCCTTTAATCCCATCCTTCTCCTCTAGCAAAGCTTGCTTTGTATATGCGAAGAACAGCAGTACTCTTTCAGTGATCGCATTACACGTTAAACTGTAGGTCCTCTACACACTGTAGGATTGCCAGGTTTGGATAGGCGACTAAGATACAGGCCGGAAGAAACTCTGTCACAGATCATAAAGATCGCGCAAACAGAATCGTAGTACTGAATCATAGACCTCCAGATCCAGCTATACAATTTTCAGAGCTTATTAGAAATCAGTGAACATTAATAAAAAGTTGGTGTCGTAGTATGGATTATGTCTCGTGGAGACCACACACTTTCCTTTTCCGAATTCCCTGACTGTTATTGCATAGTGTCAGATGTATGAAATGGTCACATGCATTAACCTTTCGTTCCCGACAGGGCAACCTCAGGACCTACTGATTGACGGTCAACGTGAATCAGACAGGGGACGGGGAGGATATGTGTCCTGCCCGAAATGGAACCGGATTAGTGAGGCCGGGAACATTTAACCTAGAGTAAGAATGTTTGCATTACCATTTGTCTCTAAGAGTGTGTTCTGATGATAAGTGCGTTTTTTGTGAAATGTGTAGTTTCTATGAGGCCGATATTGACGACCGTCCCAGCATTCCCCTAGATCAGCGTTTCTCAAAGTGGTGAACGTGAACCCCTAGGGGTTCGCCAGTTGATCGTAGAGGGTTGGCGACAAGATTTCCGTAATGGCGGACTGGCTATTTCATGCGTATAACACTCACAATGGTGAATATTGCTCATTTTTGCACATTGTCGCTAGCAGTGGAGGTAAAATGAATAAATAAAAAGATCGCAGTTTTTTCTCAAGGGAGTTCGCGAGCGCCTGGGACATATTTTATAGAGATACGTGGCCTTAAAAGTTTGAGAAACGCTGCCAAAGATAGTTGCGTGAAACCACCGCAGTCAGGATGGCTGGAACACGTAGAGCAGGGGTCGAACCTGGTCCCGTTGAACCTCCCCGACACTTTGTGGTGCCGCCTTAACGGACGCAGCCACATTGGTTGGTCACATTACCTTTATTAATGATACCAAATAATTTCATGGTAAATAAAAAATACGCTAGTTACAACCGAGGTGCCTCGTGTTATTGTTTGGACCCCGTACAATGCGGGAACTGTATTTGAGTGTTGGAGCCGTCCATAGCTCAGCCGTGACGCCTGTTTGGTTGCCGGTTTACTCAGACTCGCAGTCTTAGGACGCGGTGTGCTCTTTTTCACGAGTCGATAATGTTGGCCAGGCCATTCTGTGGGCGCCTTATCTGGCCGCCCCGGGCCGTAACTGCAGAGCGCTCACCCAAGTTGCGGCCGCCTTTCAATCTAGCGCTCATCACGACGCTGCGCCGGAAATTGTCTCCCTCGGTAGCTCGCGTACCAGATCCTATCGCCAGGAGACGCTAC
Organism: Vandiemenella viatica; assembly: GCA_031002005.1. NCBI lineage: Eukaryota > Metazoa > Arthropoda > Insecta > Orthoptera > Morabidae > Vandiemenella > Vandiemenella viatica. The sequence goes on along the minus strand of JARYHS010013630.1, from coordinate 359,902,484 downwards.
TAGCGAGCAGTACCCGCGTCCTAAAACACTCGACCAACAACTGACAAATAATTTTGGGAGCGTTTACATTTAGACTAGTTCCGACGATAATAAAGAAGCTGAAGATAAACTGTGAACATAAAAATCGCACTTGCAGCTGCATGGATCGAATAGGCATGCTAGTTACTGAGCTCGGGATAGTAATGACGGAATGCTACAAACATTTTTAAAAAGCGCAATAAAAGATTTCCGAAGTGGGATGCTAAGTGTTGACTTCTTAAATACAAGTTCTGTCCAGGAGGTTACAAACCTTACAAATGCATTTATTTGGGCTCATATTGAAGCTACAGAAATCTTAACCATACATTCGTCCATAATATTTATAGAACGATTCTTTTGCTGTTTTGTCGTTTTCAGTAACGCTATAGAATTTTTGCCAGTATCATCACACGATTAATGTGACGACATTTTCAGCAAATTTTGGTATGAAAAAAGTCTGCATACCGAATGTGAACATGCAGTTTTTTTTTACTTTTCAAACATTTTATCACCAGCAGTGAAGGATTGATGGAATATTATTAGATGCAACCGTTTTGCTTACGTAAAAATCTAAACACACCGATAATAGTAGAGACAGTATCTTGTAGCAGGTACTTCTGGTTGATTAAATTTCCGGAAATACCTTATTGGCTCACAAATAAGATTGCTATTTCAATCGGGAGCAGTTCCGCTTGAGTTTTTAACATCATGCGCTTTACTTTTTTCATTCGAGTTACATCAGGATGCTCTATTTTTCAGATTCTACATTAAACTATAGGTCCCAAAGAAAAGGAACTGGCCATTCTGCCTCTGACACATTGTCTTTGACGCCTCCTTCGGGATGATCCAACCAATCTTTGGATTGTGGATTAAACAAACATAAAAAACTTATAAAAACAATCAATTACTGCCTTTTCATCAAAACATCACGATTACTTCTCCTGATGCATGGTAAATGAAAGAGTGATCTATATGGTACGAGTGTGAGTAGAAACTTCAGCCAGCGATAGCAAGCATAGATAATCAGGAAATCTAACAACACAAACAGATAATTCATTTATGAAAGAACAGGTAGAAATATCCGTTTTTTTAACAATTAAGAGAAAAAATATTTTGAGGTTGATTTAGTAAAGAGCAGTAAAGAAAAAGCGGAACAGCACTATCATAATTTTACCATAAAACTGTAGTTAAATATTAGAAATGGATACTTACAGACGACTTTGATAGATAGAGAACAAAAATGCCAGACAGAAGACCTTGATATCGAAAGAAGCAAATCATGGAAAACTAAAATCTTCTACCACTAACGATTTTCGAAATATGATACAGTATAACTGCAAGCTTCAAGTTAGAAGCGGTAACTACTTTTTCTATACAGGTCTACTTAAACGCAGCAAAAAGGTTAATTATTTTTTATTTACCTCTTAATGAACTCAAAGACTACGTTCTGCATACATTTGAGACATTACAATGCATCGATCGATCTCAAGCTAGCCAATTATTCTACACTTCAAGGAGATTATTTATACAGTAGGATCAGAAATATGGCTTATATCAAGTTAAAAAGTACAATATTAAAAATCTAAGCAAAATCAAACAATGTTGAAATCGGAAAATGCTTTAAAATCTATTGGTTTAAACTTACATCGAACAAAAGGATTGCTTTTGTAATTATCTTCGTTTTGTGAGCGGTAACGCCCTGTCGTCGCATTGGAGAGGACGGGCGATCGAATCCCAAGAACAGCTTCATTTTATCTATAGTTGCTCGGAATGTAATCGAAGTCTGATACTACAATTACACGCTTTTTTAAGGTGGATTCTAAGAACAGTTCGTGTTAATTATTATACTGTATAAGGAAGACAACAAACTGAAAATAGGTCAATTTATTCGTACACAAATATCGTGTGATTCATGTGCGCCAACACCACAGACGTGACCGAATCCAGACGATTTCGCCTGCACCCCGGCTCACCAAGAACCGCCCTCCCCCAGCCGCTGTAATCTTCCCCGTCATTACGCCTTATTCAGGGACTACGGAGCGCGATAGCTTTGTAGACGGCTCCCAGAATGACTGTAATTCTTCCAGCTAGCTGTCAGCGCTACAAGGCCCTTACAGATGTGCCCCCTCACTGTACACGAAATACGTGCGCTTCGTATCTTCGCATTGCAGTTCGGTACTCAGAGATGTTTGTGACAACTCAAGTTAGGACAAAAAAAAAATTATTATTTTTTGGTTTAGCGTCAAACGTTAAACCATTAGTATTTTAGACTAAGAGGTTTGGTTAGTAACAGAGCACATTTGAACCTTAGAAAAAAATGAGCAGTAACTAAATCTGAATAATATTATTATCTTCGTTGTGTGCAGGCTTTAAAATGAACCTTAATTTAGCCAATTTTATACCATGCACCCACGGATATGAAATGTTATCGGCAAAGATATTTCTTAAGTAAATTCAAAATTTCTTCGGGTGAGGGATCTAATGAATGAACAAATCGTGAGTCTTGATGTGACGATTATTTAGATTCGTTCCACATTACGTCGTAAGACTGAATAACTTTCTTTACAATTGCTGATAACTACCTGAGATATTCTTATAAGTTTCGATAGGAATACAACACTACCTTACAAACCAGTAACCATGTCAAAGTAGAGGGAAGTCACATTTTACATCTTGAATTCCACAGAACAGTCCTACTTTGGGACCTCCTTCTAAATGCAAACGCGACAGCTCACAGTTAGGGAGCGTGCATAAACCACGAAGCTCCATTTAGGCCTCCTGTGAACCCCCTCTCCCCTACGTAGCCCTACGTGCCTTCCCCCCCCCCCCCCCCACACGTAGTGCGTAGCTTTTTTCCCTTTTGACTCTAGAAGACATTTTGTACTGTTTTCTCTTGTAAGACTATTGTAAACTACATACGAAGATAATTAACTGAGGGAAGTAAATACTCACACGCTGTTGTGAGTTCTGTTCCTCAATTTAACTGTGAAAATGTTATGAAGGGAAACCTACGTGGCCTACGTCAATAGCGGAGAGTACAATCTTAAAAATGATGTCTCAATCATTAATTTAGAAGAAGTGAGATTTGTCGTACCGACAAAAAACATCTCTGAGAAACAATGCATATGATAATATATGTAGCAAACTTCAAACTGACAAAATTTATTCATATTAATACTAGAGTGCACGCGCCCCTAAGTACTCCTTGAGCGCACGCGCGGGCTACAGGCGTAGCCCATTTATAGGATAATTAATTTTCGGAATCAGACAAAAAAATATATAAAACCGAGTAAATAATTAATAAATATCTTTATTTTTATCATATTGACTAATAAAATTAACAAAATTTTGTTTCTTAACTATAATTTGAAACATAAACGTAAACTTCTTAAAAATCAAATATTTTTGAAAGGTTTGAAATCTTTTAGTCTTATTTTTATTTAGGAACGTAATATTTATTATAAAATGGGATTCCAGTGTAGTAATTGAACCAATTATCAAAGTGATTGATAATAATTCATTCTGTTGGCATACATTCAGGACAGACGACAGCCTGAAGTTCGCTACAAATGAGCCTCATACATTTGCTGCATTGCTTGCGCGTCCTGTAAGCCCGAGCCCTGCTGCTAAAAGAACATCGACCAACTCCTCCCCGAATAGGCTTATTATGTTTCGGGGGTTGATCTGCCAATCCTAGAAGTAGTCTTCCTTTCAGTTTTATACCTTTTAGTATATTTTGCTGGGATAAACGACGCTCTATAAAAGGTCTTGCAAGATCGAATCCGACTACTTGAAGATATTGACGACGGATCACTTTCATATCAGGATTGTTCGTCAGATATATTACAAGACAGTTTATATTCGCCATGTTACAAAATTGTAAAGCAGCGTGCGAGGCAATCGACAACTGTCCCGAGCAACGAGGTATTCTTTAGACATTTTATCAAAAATATCGACACCGTATTTTGTGTGGCTATAAAATGTGATGATATCAGGTTTTTTAGCTTCACTAGTTGCATAATCAATTTTTAGCATGATTATGGAGGTTATACAACATCAAAACTACTTAATTTCGTTTTGTCATTCTCCAGCAACCATCTTAGTATTTGGGCATAGCTCACATTACCCATTACCCGTGAGAGATGGCACGCTACTGGCGGGGGTGGGGGATAGTACTTGAGGAATACACTGAACGATTAATCTGTAGTGCGCAAACTTTATATAATATACGACAATATTACACGTTGGGCTACATATGTAACCCGCGCGTGCACTCTAGTGTTAATATTAATTGGATTGAAAACTGAAATAAATGATTGATGAAACACATTACTTAGGTTTGTTATGAAATTAAGGTAAACGCTTTATTTTATTTCCTTGCATTGAACTCCGAGTACTGAGCTCCGAGTATTGAGCTCCAGCTGAGAGTCGTGGCGGTTGCGGTAGCGAACAAACGAATAACTCGAGGCGACCTGTACTGTCTGCTGCCTGGTGAGGGAATCATGCTCGCCTACATTCCGTAAAACCCTCAATCTTCCAGCTTTTTTCTTGATTTCCGTTGCAGAGAATTATTAGCCAATCTCTGACGCTGTCAGATTCCTTCGATCTCCACTTAACAAACACCAAACAAATAAACATCATTTTATTGTTATACCCCGCAAAGATGCCCGCGGTTGGATCGGAATAGATTCGTAACTTAATATAATAATAATATTTAATCAGTCTGCAATGGAGCCAACACTCCGGTGGCAATATCCCTACACACGCATCTTCCTCTTTCCAGCACGCACCAACTTTCCCTTGGAGGTAGTTTTGTTACTAAACCGGAATGTGCGATTTAAAAAAAAAAAAAAAAAAATGTCAAGTTGAACGCCTTTTGAACATTTTTCCGTACACTGGCCATTATTACGCAGCAAATTTACAGGACGGTCATGTCTTGGTGCTAGAAAAGTGGGTCCGTGTGATATGCTGCTGAGTTTTGGCACATTTCCAGTAAACTTCGACTTCCTCTTAACTTCCGGTACTGTTTACACCATTACTTTCGCCACGTTCTCCTAGCAGTCAATCACCACACACTTAATCATTCCATACCGCTATGAGATACGTATACACATATCAGCACCTTTTGGGAAGAACAGTCATCTATTAGGTTTCCACATAACGTGGAAATCAGTACATAGCATAGTGCATGAGGCTTGACTGAAATGACAAATTAGTCTCAGAGATTTTTTTGAGATACGCATAATGAACAGAAAACATCCATTCAACCAATGTGCTGTAGAAGATATTGTTAGTTGACGAGAAATTCCAGAAATTTTTTAAAGGTGACCACACTTTAAAAGATCTCATTAAACTTAAACGTTGAAGCACTGTGAAAAATATTGCACTACAAATAAATGATAACTCATAAGACGTTGGATAATGTTCTTACCAAAAGAAATGCACTGGCTATAACAGCAACAGCTTGGCATCATCCAACAGGTAAGAGAGATACGGTGAATCGAACTGCCTGCAGGGTATCGTAGGTGAAAATTCAAAATACGCCGAACAACGAAGAAACCCTTCAAACTTGATGTCTGACTGAACGAGAGGAGTAAGCGTCAGGAAACGTTTATCTGCTTTTGTTTGCTCTGTTAATAGCGACTGTGTAAGTAAACCGTATATAACAGAATAATAGCAATCTATCAAAGTAGGTGGAAATCTGCCTCCTTTGAATCTTTTTTCAAAATCAGTTTGGAAGATTATAATTAACTTGATGACAAAGTTGAATCATGCTATCTTTGAAACGAAATATCCAGATTTTTGCAGGCTCCGACGTTGGTTGATTTCGTACTTAAAAGAATTACTCAGTTACTAACTATTCATAGCCTCGGATGGAGATGGGTAAATGAAAAATATATGGATAAATATCGTATCGGTACTAACAGCTTCGATATGTATCGACGATATCGATATTTTTTCTTAAAGCCAGTAATTATCTAAAAATATGTTCAAAATATATTAAAATATTTAAGAAAATTAGGAAAATTAAAGACACGTGTAGAAACAATAGAAACTTTTACTAATTTATTTCTACAATCTATCAAACCAGTATTCGTCTGAAAAGACTTGAAAATAACTCACTGTCTTATATGTTTTCATGTCAGTCTACTACTGTAGTCCGGCATCGCCAAGTAACGTGAAGAAGCTACTCTTTCAGGCGACACAACAGTTTTGGCATATCAGGTACTTCTACGCGATTTCCAAAAGAACCGGCGTGAAGTGTTACTGGGTCTGATTTCCCATTTATTAGGGGTTCGTCCAGATGCTGTTCAGGCTCCTATGTTGACAAGAAAATGACTTTGACATTAACGCAAACCTTTAACCTTTGATCGAAAAAACTGTTAAATTATGATGAATTCACGTTTTTAAGACGCGTTCAGAAGATCTGATATATGTGCAGTGCACAATATTAGGTATTGAATTCCGTTCATACAAAAAAATCGAATGGGTACTTAAAATTGATACCAAAGAAAAAATCGATTTTTTACGTAAGTAGAACAAAAATATCTACGATAAATATTGATTATTTTATGACAAAATATCATATTTCGATACATCGATATATTTGGCCCAAGCCTAATCTCGGAAATATCGCATTTTTCGATAGTACATAGTGTAGTCACGACTTCACTTTATCCGTATCATGGTACATAATATCTGAATGTACCTTAAACATGTTTTGGTGCATGGGCTCACAAAACATTACAATGGAACATCCACTCTCGATAGTAGGTTCCAACCTGCTGTAGATGAGTAAACTGTAGCATATAACTACCCGATGATTAAGAACATAATTACCTGAAACATATTCAGATTATTCATTTGAATACTACATGACAGCAAATATTTCTGTTAAGAGCAGAGCTTTTAGATGAATATTGGAAATAGTTAGAAAGGTCGGGTATCAAATATTTCTATAAAAATCACATTCTAGTCAAATCATAGATATGCTTAAAACTTAAAAATATCAAATTATGCGAGTAGTTAATTTTAACTGTGATTAAAGTTAGTAACAAATAGTAATTATTACTCAGCAATAAAATATTCATATACATCGATTTAGATTCATGTCGATTTATTTTACTTTTTGGTGTATCATCTCAGAATATTTTTTGAACAAATATATATACCACACCAAAGATGAAGCATAAAATCCATAAGCAACTGGATGGAAACTGCCAACTTAACTTTACCATGAAATTCCAAGCTGATCATTACTTAGATTATCTTAAAAAGATGGCTCTACGGTGACAGATTAAAACATGTAAATCATGCCGAAAATAATCAAAGGTGTTTAGACGGAGCATAGAGGATCCGATGAATCTTAAATTACAAATTTTATACAATTGCAGTTGTTTCTGTGTCCAGTAGTAGATACCGAAACATTTCATCAACTGATAAGCACGACAGCATTAGCATATCCATATACTTTTAGCAGACAGGTAGCTTTATAGTAGCTGGTTTAGAATGTTTCTGCTTAAATCTCAACGAAAATAGTAATTTTTGTATTGGAGTAAATGTTCGAATAGTTTGATAATCAAAGGAAATAATTCTTTCTTAGTAATGACTTACTTACGGTATGAGTAGTGAGTGTTGTCATCTGTCTGTGAACCGTCTAATCTTTGGTATTAATGTATTTCTATAATGAATGTTTTTAGGCGTAGAATTCACTTAAGTGGCTATAGAAATTGGCCTAAACATCTTAATCAGTATGGTCGGTTCACCGTGACCTTGGATCGAACCCCGACCCATTACACGTTTCTGTGTGCAGCATGGAGGTACCTGAAATAGAATTATTAAATTACGTTTAAAATAACCAGAAGCAATTGTCAAATCTTATAACCATCACTCGTTTTGATACTACAGTCTAAGATCCGTTGAAACAGCGAAACGTTTTCTGCGACGTCTCTCTTGAGGTAGTGGGAGGCAAGTAGCGGTGATGTGGCCACGTTAAGTCGCTCCAGTGAACAGCGCACAGTAGCGCGGAAGGAAGGAAGGAAGACGGCGGGGCGTCGGCCAAACCGGCCTCTCGCCGCGATCGATCCGCAAACCACCCCGCGTATTGTCTGTCGCTGCATCCCGCAACGCGCCTTCTCTTTACCTCAGCGGATATTTTTCAGTTGAAAGATTCGCCGTACATATTTTGAAAAATAAATCGAAATCGAAGCTTTAGGCAAATATCAAAGTTTTGATATGTAGTCAGTATTTCGGCATCAAGAAAATAAAATTATTTGGCTTTGACCTCTACACAAACATATCTTTAGTAAGTGGCTTAAAGTTTAACTGTGTTGCAATGGATTATTTGTTTATATAATTGAAACAATTACAGACTTTCATAAGTCCATTTATTATGGATAAGTGAAGGCTTAAAGTTTGCCTAAAAAGCCCCTCGATCGTCATTCAATACAATTTGAGATCCAAATCTTTCTTTCTACATTGTAAATAGGTATTATCTCCTTCTAGCATTTAATCAATGATATTGAAACATTTGTTTTCCTTACACTGGATCTTCAATCCTATGGAGTCAAATCCAGGGATTAGCGAGCTACCTTTATTGAGCCAACACTTCCGATACCTTACACATTACTATTTCTGGTTATATTTTCCTTTTTATTTACAAATAGATAATTAAGGTTTTATAATTAGCCAAATTTTTTAATTTTTGTTGTGAGTGACTTTGCACCGTAGCCATTAAATTTGGAATCCTAGATTATTTCAAAAACAAGATATTCGTCAGACAGAAAATAGTTAATAAATTTGAACAATAATTGAGAATACTGATGGAATTTTGACTTTATGTTTTGTAACGCACGATAATACTCATCCACTTACACTAGCTCTGAGTTAAATGTAACGAAAAATTTGAACAAAGTGACAACCACGTCGACCAATAAATCAATTTATTGCCATTTCATCTGCATATTAATAACTGACTACTATTGGTTTAAATCATAATTGTAAAGGCAGTACAGCTAAGTCGTACTATGAACTCAAATGTAATTCGGATCCCTCTTATCTTCGTACTTACTTCTTTCCAGAACTTTTTATAAAGTGGTAGATTTGATTATTCCCTTATTCTACCCACAAAGCCAATATCTTGGAATGTAATAATTTTTCATTCCTTTTGGACGTTATTAACGAGCTCAGATACTTGTATGGGAATATAATTGGCATTTAACTTACACCTTGACTATTAAGTGCAACCATACAAACCACGACAACACTTTTATCTCAATCTTTTTCCTTTTAAACATTGATCAGTTATCTGGTGCGACAAGGTGTTAGGATTTCCATGTTTCGTTAGACGCATATTATCGAACTTCCTAAAATTCTCCTCCTTTTAGATATTGAATGACTATACAGTGGTTTTTCTAAATTCAGAGCTGTAACATGTGTAGTTACGTACAGTAATTGGAATCATACTATTTTTTCAAATTTTCACTGGATTAATATATGGCAAACGTAGTTAAAAGTATTAATCTACATATACTTCATTTTTGATTCCTGTTACACTTTTTTCCGATCGCAATGAAAAAATTTATTTCATTCTTCACAGAAATCTGTTGGACGCATACTTACCCAATAATGAACGACATTTTGTACATCTGTTTGAAAATTTATTTTTGAAGGTTCCAAATAAATGGTAGTAATAGGGTGACAAGCATGAAGTATAAGGGATTACCTCAAAGCTATACAGTGTAATTCTTCCAACTGAATTTTCATAGGAGCAGTCATGTGGTGTCGAATACTATCGCACAGCATCGGGATGATGTGGATCGATGTCTTCTGGTGCGGCGGGTTTCTCTGCCCTTGCCCAAGTATATAACGTTGGCCGTTCGCTGGAATTCGACGTACACATCCCATCTTAAAAGACGATAATGAGAAACTTGCCACCAGACAAACAAGGTTTTCAATTTTACCGAAGCTGTTTCGCTTTCTAGAAGTCATTCCATACTTTACCTCTTCGTTTCAGCAATATAATGGCGTATACGTGATTCATCACATAATAATGAGAATGTTCGAATCAAGAGCTTTCCACAACCTTCTTAGAGATTTTAGTCGTTGTAGTTTCCTGATTTATTTTTACGTTCTTGGTACCAAGAAACATTTCCTAAATGTGACTCCTTTCTAATGACAATTTGCACACTTAGGTAGCTTACAGCAGATACTCAATTAATTTCAAGAACAGTTGTCGTAAGTCGTGATTCGGGTTCTGAACTTTCTAAGTTTTCTAAGGTGTGTTACTCATTTTTTGACGACGTGCTCGAAAGAGAAACATCTCTAGGAACTTATACCACTCATACACTTAAGGCTCTGAAACGGATTACTGCCGAACAATGCAAAGAATCATCGCAATAATTCTGCTTGTTTATCTTTGTCATGTACTAGAAAGTAGAAACTCAATACTGTTTTCGTTGCGTTGAGCTGTAAGTCCATTAACCACTTGTTGACTCGCCGTGATAGTAAGCAAACGACTGTATAAACATACGTGTAACATTTACTATGCCGACGCACTCGTACCATCTTGTCGCTTTTGCCACAGCTGACTTCTGTCTCAAAAGTTACTTTTATATTTGACCGGTCCCCGACCTCCCAAAGTGTATTTATATTACGTCATATGATGCGGTTCGTGTATAACACTCTGTTAAATTCAGGCTCAATAGGCACATAATTAAAAGACATGAACAATTTATAGAAACATGTATTTCTGATTATTGAGTTCCTAATATTATTTTTATTATTATTTGCGATTATTTCCCTTTAGGAGAGCGATTGAACTTGAAATCACGATTTAATCTTCAGCTGTTTTTCCTCTTTTCTTCACAAAACCTCTTCATCCTCTCGGAGTTCTCTCTCTTCCGTTTATCTGTCTATTTCTTTCCAGGTTGTCGTGTTGTTCTTTGCTCCAAATTAGCATTTGTGATATTCTTATGACACTCAATGCGATCGTCAAGATTTTCTACGTTGATCCGTTATAGGTCCCTCTGGACCTCTTTTAGCCATTTCGTATCGCAATTACTCTTTGTTATGATGTCAAGTAATTTCTTTGCAGTGTTTTCCATCCTGTAGTTGTGAGTGTAGAACTTAGCTCGACGCTTTCTGATTTCTTCTGTTATTGTGTTGATCATTTGATAGAGTTCATTCCGTGGCCTCTTCATCCAAATGCCATTTCTATTTATTGCCCCATATATCTTCCTCAGAATTTTTTCGTTCCTGTTTTTCTATTTCTTTAATTTTGGAATGAGCATCAATTACTATTGTTTCGGCTGCGTAGGTTGCTTCTGGAAGAATCACTGTTTTATAATGCCTTAATTTTGCATCTACTGAAATGCTTTTTTGTTATAGTAGTTCCACGTTAGCTTGTAGGCCTAATTTTATTTTATTATTATTATTATCATTATTATAATTATTCCTGCAGTAACGTATAAGTTCCTGCAGGTTTAGGAGCCTAGGGATTTAGGAGAACTGTTGGGCTATTTGATTCTCAAGTAGGCGATATTAGCTTCAGATGGGTTTATCAAGACACATGTAGCATTTAAGAAGTAATGTACTGTGCATGAAAAAGAGCTTATCATTGAGAGTCAAATGAGAGATCGTTGCTGCGAAGCCTTTCATTCTCACAGGAATAACTGCTTTCAAAACTCATACCAACTATCGAATTCGATCTACCTACCTAGCATGATTTCAGATGAACCGTTGATTAATTTGAATAATAACCACTTGCTTAAAAGAATCCAGAAAAGTCTACCCTATTATGCTTCAGCACTTGACGAACGAAAACACTCTCGGAAAATTTGATGTCTAGTAGGTTAGTGGAGAGTTGTGTCTTAAAGCAGCTTTCTGATTGCTGGGACGAGTGAGGATGCCGCAGTGGAACGACCTCCCACTCGCTCCGCTAGTGTTACCATCGGGAGGGCATAAATCGTGGCCGCTAGCGGCCGCCAGCCGCTGGAAAATACGCGCACACACAATTGAGCGGCAGAACAATGGGCCGTATGGGGGCCCCCGCCATTACCCGCCCCCATATATAACTGGGGCCCGCTCTCTCCACTCGGCGGCCAACAAAAGGGCCCGCGGGCCGCAGCTTTGCCGCTACGGCGCGCACTCCATGTGTCAGCGTAACGGCGGCGCTGCCGTATCGCGGGTAATGAGCTGCTCCGGCTCGCAGTAGTCGTCGCTCAACCTTACCTGCCCGCAGCGAGCCGGATAGCCAGCCGTTAGCCGGCATCCGATGAGATCTTCTACTGGAACAGCGGCCGAGAGAGAGTATTGCCTTCCCTGTCGTACAGCCGTACGACGAGCTCTGTTATCGTGGCTTGCGATACACGGCGAACGTTAACACATATTCTCTGTGCATCGGAGTGACCTTGTTTTACATTGCAGCCAGCAGTTGATAACGCAAAAAATAAGCCATTCATATTCAGAAGCTACTCATCCACAGGATGGTACTAGGAATGTTCTCCACAATATACGATACATTTAATCCATTAAATAAGTACACATATTCTAATTCAGATAAATACATGAGTTATTTTTTTAATTTCGCACTTTACCAAGGCAAATACAGGTAAGAAACAAGAATCGCTCTGTGGCCGCTGTACCCCTCCCCTCAACGAATGCACTAGAACACATAGCTTGTGTGATGATTATACATGGCAGTGTGGAAATTACGATCAAGTCTCTGTGACCAGGTTATTCTATTTAACTAATTCACGAATAATGTATCAGCCATTTTCCACCCCTGGCAAAAACACACAATTTCATCACATCGCTAGCATATCATATGCTGGTACGATGTTCGCGGTTTCAAAGGTCCAGTTGCGTTCCTTTTGTCTTTTTTTTTTTTTAACTGCTTAACGCCTCTTAACAGCGAGGTCTTTAGAGACGGGAAAGGAATGGGAAGGCCATGGCCTTTTGAAGGAAGCATTCTGGCATACACCTGGAGTGATTTGGGAAACCATGGAAAACCCAATCTGGATGCCCAGACGGGGATTCGAACCGCCGTCCTCCCGAATGCGAGGCCAGAACGCTAACCGTTACACCACCACGCTCGGTTTCCTTTTCTCATCTTAAATTTTTAGCTGTATACCGAGAAGTGGAGCCGGCATTCCAGCTGTTTGCAGTCGCCTTGTACTATCGAAACTGAGTCACGACAGCACTCCACATTTGAAAATAGCATAATGACAACTGTGTCACGACTTGTACGTTTAATCCTGCGCCTGCCAATAATGACGAAACATAAATTTTGAATGGAACGTTTATACCAGCTAAGCTTTTACTTGAATGAAACTTCAGGAAGATACAGCCTGGAAACGTCTTTAAGTAGTACGCTGTTCCTTGTCAGATTATCGATGATCTGTTAATATTTGGAAGCATTTCATTTTACTTGCAACGTGATGGATCCACAGGCAGATCACAGATCCTGTCTTACGGGAGCCCATGGTTTGCATCATGACAAAACCTGGGCTCTCGTAAATCACTAACTACAGGCGAATACCGGGATGGTGTCTTCAAAAGGGTACTGTCATTTACCTTCCAGTTCCCGTCCCCACTGTTCACCCGGCTCTAATTACCTCCACGTCGACGAGCCACATAGATCGAAATAAAAAAAAAAATTAATACCTTCTTCGGGAGATCGCAAATCATTCTCGACAATTAAACACGACATAATTATCTAGTAGGTCACATTATTAACGGTTATTGGTAATTTATTGGTTTTCTAATTTCACAGTTCCATTCATTTTTTTTTTTTTTTCATTTTCCTCTAATGCCACTCCTCCAAAAACGTTGATATGATTTATCATACTTCAAATAGAACTAATGGAATGATTTTATTGATTGCTCATAACAAATGTGCGGTCATTTTTATAAATTGAATCGTCTCGCATAAATAAAATTTAACGTAAATTTCTGAAAGTTATTTCTAAAGATTTCCATGCAATTTTTCTTTTAATCATATACATTGTCATACATTTCGCAGCGTTAGAGTATGTGTGATATAAGCTCAAATACAGCATTTTAGGGCACGCCTTCGACTTAAGGTAACTAGTTTTCAAAACCTAAAAACAGAAAAGAACAGAATTTATAATTGATTCTTTACAAACAAAATCTCCAATGCACGGAACGTTAATTAAAAACAGAGAACCAGAGTAACACAATCTTTGAAATTATCCCCAAGAGACCGACTGACAACCATTACCCCTTCCAGCTCGAAAGCATGTAATTTAGAGTTTTAATTGCTTCTGCAGGAGCTCTAACACAGCGGAGACGGTGAGATGATGAGAAGATGGGTGTTAGGGTGTGAGAGAGGAATATCTGTACTCGTGCTCAAGTCTGGCTGCCGATGGGCAGAGATATAACAGCAAATTAATTGCGGTGGTCGACGGCCGGTGGGCGAGAGTCTCTGGCGCTCTTCCCTTGTTTGTAGTTCGCGGGGACGCCGCTGAATTATCGCGGGCGCTGCCGCTGCGCTCTCTCGAGCGGCGGCCTTTGTGGCCGGTGAACAACTTGAAAGGGATGTAAAGTTTACGTTCGCCGCGCTTTAAAGCGGTCCCCAGATAAAGGCTGTACTTTAGAACTTCAAAAGAGTGAGAGAGACAGAGATGGAGAGAAGGAAAAGTTATGGCGGAGTTATCATCGTCAATGAGCGTACGCGCTGGAGCTCTTTTTTACGACTGGAAGTTTATTTTTTTTCTTTCCTCCATACTCTGCCGGCCATTACAGCGAAATGGATTTCGAATTATTTTTCGCTTTTTCTTAGCTTATCGAAGAGAGCCCGTGTCAGCGGGGGAATGATTTAGTGTCCACATGCAAGTGAGTGGGAACACTCCACGGACGTTGTTCAAAATGCTTATCTGTATGTTTACGATCTTACAAATCAGTCAGAGATGTTTACGGCATCCAGGATAGTACTGTCGAAGACTCTTCGCACTCCTGTGCCCAAATTCATTTCGCCGTTTTTGAACAGTGTGAATTTTGGACCAGAAAATTGTTTTAGACTATGATCTCAGGTTGCACAAAACTAGACGTTCAGCCCAATACTGTCTTTCTTCTTCATTTGCTTTCTCTTGTGAGGGAGGGGGGGGGGGGAACCAGAGATAGGTAGGTATTCGGAGCTAACGTGAATATATATTTCTTTAGCAAATAGTAACTGAACAACAAATATTCTTTATATCATAATATTTCGTATAGGCACACAAGAGAAACTGTTATTACGTATTTAACTGTTACACATTTGATTTAGGCATATAAGAGAAATTATTAATCAATACTTAACTAATGTAACACGTGTTTCAGCGTACACTGGTATCATTTTTTCTAATCGATAGTGCTGCTCTACGCAGTCTAAGTCCACTGCAGGAAGTTCTGTTGCATAATTTCATCCCTTGCACCAGTGGCTACCCTCTGCTTTCTTGGTTGACACTTCTCCGTATTTGAAACTGTGTTTGCTTCGACTCTACCTTCGTTCTGCATTCAGTTTCTCACTTTGTATTTTGACATGTTCCATCTCAAATTATCACAATTTTTCGGAAAAGAAATCCACATCGTATTGCTGTCTAAGAAACTTTTTTTTGCTGTCATCAGTCTCTCGACCATCCCTTCGTATCTTGCGCTAGCCTTTTCATCTCAACATATCCGTCAAAACCCACGTCCTCAATTATATGTTTCATATATTCTAATCTCTCTCTTCCACTGCAGCTCCTATCTTCGACTGTTCCCTTCACTAACAAATTAACCAATACCGTATGTCTCAATATATGACCTACCAGCCTGTCTCTTCTTTCTGTAAGAATCTTCCACAAACTTCTTTCCTCACCCATCATTTCCAAAAGTTGTTCGTATTGTGCTTTATCTGTCCTTCTGTCTGGTATTCCTAAATTCCATTCTTCGCTAACATAAAGTACTGTGCTCCACATACATAGTTTTAGAAAGTTATTTCTGAGTCCTAGATCAAAATCTGAAAACAAAAGATTTCTCTTTTTCATGATGGCTCTTTTCGCTACTGCTATTCTGCTTTAACATCATTCCTACTTCAACCATCAGTTGTAATTTTACTTCCTCAGTAGCAAAATTCACTTAGTTCTGATATCGCATCTGACCCTATTTATATATTTAACCTACTAGTATTGGTATCATTTCTCCTACATTTCATCACTTTTGTCTGCTTTGGTTTATAATTAATTCAAAATCTTCCTTCAGTAGTTTGGTCATGACTATTCAGTAACTTCTCAATACCCTCAACCTGTTCTGCTAACAAGACAGCAAATCGTAGCATACTGATTTTTTCTCCTTGAACATTCATGCCACATTCAAAACTGTCTGCCACTTCCTTTATTGCTTCTTCTACATACAAGCTGAATATTAATGGGGATAAACTAAAACCTTGTCTCACACCCTTTTCAACTGATGTAACTTCTTTCAGAAACGAAAATAGGCTATGTGTTTTTTCATTTCACAAACATCTGTAAATGCAGTCCACCTCAAACACTTTCTGCATACATAGTGCAAGCTGTATCTGCATTGAGTTGGTTTTTATGTTTAAACATTCAACAGGTAGACTAGTTTACTTGCAGTATCCTCGAAAAACCAAAATACCTGCATTTTATACAATTTAATCAAGAAAACCGTCATTCATCGAAAAAAGTATCTGTTATTCCTCTTTGTGCAACTAATTTATTTCCTACTGTTTATTTCTGCTATTTGAGGTTCCTCATGATGACTATTATTTTAAAGATATAATTTTAAAGTTATATTTCAATTGCTATGAGCGTTTTTTTACCCAAAACAGTATTTTGTGTTATATTGCTTAGAGCTCCCCTCCCTTCCTTTCATTTGTATTTCCTATTCGACCTTGCCCTTATTTTCGTGTCACAATTACCGTCAAGTATTCCCTATTGTTTAACTGAACGTTCACCTTGTCTCGTTTTTTCTTACTCTTTTTTATGACGTCGCACTTATCGTAAGTAAGCGATGCTTTTTATCTAAAATAGTTTACAGTAGAGGGTTTGCTCTGCCATATGAGTCAAGTGCCAAAGATCGGTGTTCACGTGCATTATTTTGTTCATCTTTATGACAGTTCATTGTCTCCACATGCTGCCCTAAGCAACATTATGTGTGTTTTGTATCTGTGATGGAAAGTATAACTGGGATAATTCTCGGGAATGCGTTTAATGAGTTTTACAAGTTGGTTGTGCCACTATACCAACACTCCTCTTACCAGCCATCCAGAGTGCTGTCAAGGAATTTGATGAATATTTATGATTCATTGAGTATGAAGTGAAACAAACAGGCGCACGTTTTTACTCTAGCTGAATTTTCTGTAGCAGAAGTTTGTATTTAATAGTTGCAGGGCAGATTTCTTGTACCCTGTTTCGTATTTTTTCATCACTCCACGTCCTTAAAACTTCGATGCATGTGTGTAGCTGTCAATCAGTAGGTAAAATTTTTGCTTCAATATTTCGTACTATACTCAATATGGCACTAATCAATTCTTTTCGTCATTGTGAATGAGTACAATATTCTTCGCTTAAGTAATTATCAGTCATGAGATAAATAAAATGTAGTGTGCTGTGATGTCATGCCAGTCACCGTAACCGTGCTACACCACGAGTAATATACTTTGTCGTAAGATATAAAGTGAAATTTTAAACTGAACACCTCGAAGCGATGCTCTAATCATAACTGCGTTGAAGAGTTGGTTATTATGGTGTTGGTATATGAGACGAACATCAGATTCAAGATTTTTTAAAAGCATTTTGTACCAATCCTGATTTCAGTTATACTCGTTTCTCTTACGCGTCACCATTACTGCAGTACATTTCGTAAACATGATGCTTGGTTTCCACTGGTGCGGTGTAGCTATTAGCTCAGAAGCCACTTCTTTAGAAAATAAAAATCTAAAGCATTAGTGTACACGACTAATTGCGCTAGTAAGACAATGGCACTGCTTAGCACCGAAACATTTTAGGAGTCGAGAATCAGAAAGAAAGGAAAAAAAAAAGAAACAGTATCAGAAAATTGCCAATTCGTGGCACGAGCGCCATCACAATGGGTGGTAGGTAGATGTACCAGCAGGACGGACAATTTTCTTTCTGCATCTCGACAACTCCCGCTCGTCTGACAAGTAGAAAAAGAGACGGGAACACAATGGGTGTGGCGGAGGGCCCTCGCCGACGCAGCTTCCTGTTTATTCTCCAGAACGAGCAATTAGTGCAGCAAGCAGGTGGAGGCTCGGGTGCGACGCCGACGCTAAAAGCGACGTCGAGGCTCTCTTCCCCGCCGGTATTGACACTCGCCCATCCCTATTGGCTATGCAAGGCGCTGCAGAGAGGCTTTCTGCGCCTGACAGCTCCGCCGATGACACGGCCGTCATTGTGCCGCAGGCGGGGATTAGCAAAACCAGCCATTAGCGGTGGCTAGCCATTACGGCAGGGATACGTGCATTAACCAGCAGCGGGGGTGGACGCTCGTTTTTCGCCTCGCCACTTGCCGATCACATGGAGGTAACAAGCAGAGTGCATGCAGCTCCCTATACGCACACAAGTGCGATAAACACTAGAAGAAAAGTAGTCACATACAGTTCATTGTTTTCTAATATTGGAAGCTAGAGATAAAAAAATCGCGAAAGCTACTGATAATTGTGTGAACAATAACATTTTATAAATAAAACTCTCCCGGGTGAATCAATTGGTGAGACGAGATGTTTCGGCATTCATAGCTCTGCCACCACTGTCAAGTGACACTTGACAATAGCGGCAGAGATTATGGCCGTTTTTCACCAAAGGACTCACTCGGCTTGTTATAAGAGAAAATATAACGCCAAGAAAACCTTCTACCTTACAACACTGTTCTGTCAACGATAATAAAATGAAGGGGACAATGTTGACGTTGCAGAAACCCTCTTATGAAGTAATTTATTTAGTCCAGCGACTATTTTGAAGTATAGTCTTTCAATTTACCTCATCGTGTAGGTTTGAACTGCACCATCTGTTTAAAACTTGCGTTCGCTTGTTCGTACTGGGTAGTAAATGTCTGCATACTAATGTATTCTCATTCGTTAATTTAAATAATTAACATAAACTTAAAAAATATTGTTCCATCCTGACAAGCACACAGGATTGCGGAGGTACAACGGGACCGGACACATGCCCAGCACCCGCGTACATGGCGTCCTGACCACTGTTTTAGGCAGTTTTCCACAATCATCTAAGCAAAACGCTGGGACAGTCCCCAATCTTCGTTTCATAACATCACAAACAAACAAAAAATTACACAAACTTACACGTTTCGCAGACAGATGGCAAAACAGAATTTCTTGAAATACATTAAGTACGCCAGAACTAAAAGGCCCGGTTAGACTTCGTGCAGAAACTAAGTTCCTTCCCCCTCCCGTTCTCATAATTCATACTTTTTTTTTTTTTTTACTTATGGCTTTACGCCTCGTCGACGTTGAGGTCATTGGAGGCGGGATAGGACTGGGGACTAGGAACGGGAAGGAATTCGGCCATGGACTTTTTGAAGGAAGCATCCCGGCATTCACCTGGAGTGATTTGGGGAAACCATGGATACCCAAATCTGGATGCTCGGACGGGGATTCGAACCGGCGTCCCCCCGAATGCGAGGCCAGAGCGTTAATCACTCACCAACCAAGCTCGGTAATTCATACTGGTCACCTGTGTCAACAGGTGTGCAGTGTCTTTGGTTGACGAATCTGGGAGGAAAAAAATATCTATTTCACACAAAGTGGAATCTTCGATTATTCGCTATTATTGGTACTCTTTTTTCCTGCTTACGTTCGGTACTTTTGTCGATGATTTAGCATATAAAACGTCTTTATCAGACCAGTCTGATTACGGCTTACTTGAGACTTTTCGTAATAACCTAGGCTAACTTTTTTATGGTGGTCATCTTCTGCCCTAGTAATACACAAACAGAATAATTTGAAATAGAGTATTATAAATATGACTAACTTCAGTGGGAACCTCTCAACAATCATTTGTGTCCCTTATAATTGGGTACAGTTAGCGACTTTCAATTATCAGCAGTAAGCCGCATCGACGACAACAACAACAAAACCCAAAAATTTATATATAAAAAAATAGACACTATGTATCTAACCTTAAAATGTGACACTTGTTCAACATTATTTAAACAAAACATTTTTCATATTCCCACAAAGATTATCTGTTTTCCCCTCGATCTCAAAATAAGAAAAGAAAATGCATATCGCTTTGGGTATGTGAAATTTTCAATATAACGCAAAAAAATTATAACTGTCTTCGAATCAGAAATTCACATGTTACCTTAAGTTTTGATGTTTCGCGGCTAAAACATGCTTTCCGATTCTAGACCTTATCAACAGGAATCATAATGAGCAATCAATAATATAATTATGGTTAAACGAGGAGCTACTACAAACAACTACTATTACCAATACTGTTCCAGCTAGATTACTTTGTTAAAGGAGACTGCATCACGCTGCTGGTCAGACAGTATTCTGTCAGTATGCCACCGAAAAAGGACCAACATACACAAGGCATAACTCTCACTTTCAATCAGTAAAATTCTTGCTCCTCAAGCTTAGTTAAAATTAGCCACACTAGTTTCAAAGAACCTAAAATCTATTCTCCTGAGAGAAATACAAGGAAACGAATACCTTCAACGTAAAAAAGAACGCATAAAAAGAATTTGTAATGCGGTTATTGATCGTTGAACGAAAGGCTCCTAGCTCGAAAAGACTAGCTAGTTCGTAAAATAACGTGTTACAGTGAACCGGCGAAAGAGAGTATTTTGTGGTGTTAGGCAGTTTCGAGTGGGATTCCTCCCGATTGGCCACTTATCCTGTGCCCCGGTCTCCACTTGTCAATCGATAATTTGCAATTTGGAGCGGCGAGCGAGGTGAGGGGAGAGCGGCCGGCCACGCGCCGCGGGGGCGGCAAATGGTTCAGAAGAAAAACAGCCATTTCGAAAATAAAAGGGAAACCTTTGACTTTTAGTCGAGCATTAAGGTTGTGCCTCACACCCCCTCTCCCTCCAAACGAGGGATGATGCAGTAGAGCTGCTTTATCCTCCAATACACACCCCTCGGCGATCCGCTTATGGTCCTTTTGTCCGCAGGACAAGGGCAGCGAAAATGTGATTTGCGAAGAAATATCTAATACACTTGTCAATTGCTGGAGATGAGTAATGGCTTTTCTGTTCAATTAAGAACTGTAGTAGATCGACAAGCAAAACTAGCATTTAGTTTTCCCTCTCCACACGCACCACCTATGTTATCTCGCACGTAAATAAACACTTCCAATACTAAAAAAAAAAATATTGTTCATATTTGCATCTTGTAATATGCTTTATGTGAAAATAACGATATTCTTTCCGTCTATCATAAACGTTATTGTTTGCGAAAAGGCTGAATCCCAGTCTAATTGTCAAAAATATCGGAGCCTTACGTTACACCCGGTTATTAAACTACACTGAACTAGCCTTCTTTCTAATCAGGTGTCCTGTTTCAGCTGATATAAAAATTACAGAAGGTATAAAAAAAGTTCCTACGGTCAGACAGAAACCCACTCAGAGGTGTGTGTTGTACGTACATTGGTACTTCCGTGGCAAGCGTGTATTGTTTTAGTATTTTTATTTTCTTCTTTTAGTGATGGTGAATAATAAAAGTTTTGACTAACAAACGAGTGACATGCAACGTAATCTAGTTCATTCATCATTTATGAACCATATTCACTGTGAATGAATACAGTCTGCAAAAGTGACAGTAGATAGAATGACACGTTATTCAAGTGCAGACAGATATTCTTAACTGTTTTCATGGCAATTTTTAATGCTAATAGGAACGCGAAATTTTCGTTTATAAAGGATGTTCCTTTTACGGAGAAAGGACAGAAGCTATTACCGGAAGATGGGAAAATAGCGACTGAACTTATCATAGCTGTAATGATAGTTAATTATGATCTTTCTGGACACTGTTTCCTTACCTTCTGCATGTTCAGTACGATGGCTGTATGAATATTAACATTTGTCTAGTTAAAGAGTAGATAGGAATGACGACGAATTGCATGCAACGTATTTACAACCAATTGGTTATAATGATTGTAAACGTGGTATACCTCTACATTACAGAAACAAAAGAAATAAGCGAACATCGCAAGACAACCACTTGCCAGACTAACAATGCAAGAGTAGAAATGTTTTTTGGTACGGTGGTTATTGTCATAGTGACGAAGTCCCAACTACTTACCACTGAATGTGAAACTACGAATAAAAAGAAGTTTATACAAAGCACAGCCAATTCCCCCGGTACATCCATTTCGAGATTCGTTTGACCAGGATTCTAAATCATTCCCCGGCGCTTATTATTTCTCAGCCCATTACTTCTTCCTTGTTCCGGTAACGAGCTTCAAGCCATAGAACTTCACCACGGCGAATGTTGTGGCCCAGAATGCGCGGAGAAAAACAAACTGACAGGAATTTATCATTATGTATGGTGACAACGAAGAGAAGGATTATTCCGCAAAGGTGCTATAGTATTCCAAATTTGTTATCATTGTTGTTCTCCAGTTTTTTTCCATTCCAGGTTAAAACTTTTCTGTGTCTCTTTGATGTGCTAATTATTTTTTAGTATATATGATTGATGAAATTACTACATTATTGTCCCTTTACCATCTAAAGCTTCGTTAATCTGCACAAAAATTATTTTTAATACTCTAATGGAGCTATAATTTTCCTCACATTCTGTTACGACAAGCTTAAAGAATAAGTTCTCCTTTAAAATGTTTATTAATATTATACTGTTTATACTTTCCAACTTCAGGTTCCTCGAAAATGTCTGTTTCAGTGTTCTGTAGTTTTTTTGTCTCATTTTAGGAACCTACCACTATTAACAGTTGTTTTATGTTCTTAGGATTTTCAACAAAAAAAAACTTATTTGATTTTTTTTTTTAATTAAGTAGAGACTAAATGCTTGATAGGATTCCAAATCGGTGATTATTCTTTTTAATAAGCAACAAAACGCCACTGATAAATCAGATATTATACAGTACGTACCGCATTCGTTAACCCTAAACAATGTTTTGTTAACGAGAATATCATGAAACTGCATTATTTTTCATCCAAACACAGCCGTTACTATTGTGTGACGTTATTAAAATTTGTCCCTATTGTATGGCCTTTTTCAAACCTGTACAAATAATAAAATTTACTGTAGACATAAAACGCCCGAAGCACTATCAAGTCGAGATTCAGAAATTGGAAAACTATTATTAACCATGCGATGTGGATTTTTCGGTTCACAGTATATAATCACATATACACATACATGTCACGAGTGAAAGTAAACATTGGTTCCTAAAAAAAAAAAAAAAAAATAAAAAAAAAAAAAATGCTTTTAATGCTAAAAATTAAAATCTTTGTTGATTTCCAGCGTTACCTGTCCTGTTCGAATATATGACAGAATTAGATAGACTGCAACCCTCAATTCTAGTAAAGAAACATTATTTGCAAGAATTTTCACCTTCTGGTTTGTAGCTAATATCTGGGACCATTACATCAAAGACACTGATGAGATGAAATCGTAAGATTCGATGAAATAATACTTGTCCGTTATTTAATCAACAATTGAAGACAAATATTGATGTTTTAGTAAGCAAGGTCAGATCGACGAAACACGGGTTTCAGGACTTCATGTTATTTGCGTTTTTGGTACCTTTTTTCGTGATAATGAATAACCAAGACCATAACTGGGCTATTCACAGTCAAAAGCGTATAATGACACTGAAGTAAGCAAGGTATAGCTTAAGAAACATCACCAGACAGTGACTTCACAGCGGGTAGTTACTTGTTCAAGGCCATCTCCGCGCCTTGTTTGTGAGGCAGACTGCCCGCTTGACATCGAGCGCCCCGCCTCGAGGTTTAGAGCCAGTAAACGCAATGCCGTACCCGCCTCCCCGTTTTTACTGCTAGCAGTTACGAAGAAACGCGCTTCCATAAAGAACACGCCGCCAACCATTAGACCTACCCGCTACCACGACCCTAAGGCTAGTAACCTATTGCTGACATAATCAAACGAACCAGAAAATAGTCGAGGTTAACTTCACAATGCGGCTGAATGTTTCTAGGATAGTCGTTCAACAGCTTATTCCATAGTATGTTGGGAAAAAAATGTACCATGCAGTTGTTAAGCCACAAGAAAAATGACACCACTGTTTTGAAAACAGAGAAATAAAATTTTAAAAAAATCTAGAAACTAAAATTATTATTTTATGTTTCTTTCTGAATAAATAACTAATTATGATTCAACGCTGAGCCCCAGCCATAACAAGCTTTCTTCGTATTTTAAATATTCTTTTTTTTAATTAACTGTAAAAACTGGTAAGTCCAAACCGAAATTAATAAAAAAATTGGAAAAATTAAGATCATCTAAGTCATTCTTATTGTTCACTACCTGTGTCTAAGACACACTAATATACATACCTACATACAGCATGACTGTGACACCCTGAATTACCTATGGTATGTTTTTTTTAATATATGGTTTTTATTACTTTCACTCAAGTCATTACGGTAATACTCATTATTCTCCTTCATATAAATGGAAAATTTGTGGGCTAGGATTCTAAATTATGTTAAAAACATTAATGGATTAAGAATGTTCTATTGTTGTTACATTTGGTTTCCATTGGCTTACATTAAGCTTAATATAAATTATTATTTCTATTACGTAATAGAAATAACAATTTCTACTGTTCGAATCTTTACTAAATTTTTCTCAGCTATTTTTGTATACAAGGACTATATTACAAGAGACGTTGTCCGGCTATGGCCAAATTTCTCTGTAATTGCTCTTCATAACCCAACATCCAGTCACACAAAGAATTCATAAATCTAAATCTTCGTTGATATTTTTTGTTCATAATAGTTAAATAATATATCAGTTATCCTCGAAACACATCAAGGCACTCCAAAATCGGCAAATCGATGTTCTGTATCAGTAAAAAAACATTTTATACACTTTCATATGTTCAGAAAGCAACAAGACGCAAGAGGTAATTGCTATAGACGCCGCTCTCAAGTTCTAAATTTACATCTGATTACAACACACAAACCCAAGCCGTGTTCCTCCAAACAGAGCGCCAAAATGGAGAAAGATATCCTACGCGTGTAGGACTTGCATCGACTGGAAGTAATAACAGTTTTTGAACAGCTGTCTTCCTATTGGGTTGAGAGCACTTGTGGCTGTGAGTTTTGTGAGTTTACCCCACAAACAAATCATAAGTGATGAAGTATGAAGCATCTGAGACGCTAGTATAGATTGGCTACAATGTCTTTCCCCACCCTACAATATATAAAAAAATTATTGACCTTCTGGTGTTCGTCAAATCAAAAAATTAATAAGACAAAAGGTAGAATGAGAAACAGCCTTCAGTCACTAGAATACAACTTTTATTGTATTACACAATGCATTTCGGACCCTGTGGATCCATCTTCAGGTTACTATGGTATTTACATTTGGTTAAAATTTAAAACCAAATGTAAATACCATAGTAACCTGAAGATGGATCCACAGGGTCCGAAATGCATTGTGTAATACAATAAAAGTTGTATTCTAGTGACTGAAGGCTGTTTCTCATTCTACCTTTTGTCTGATTAATACAGTCACGTCAATATAGCGAATTATGGATAAAATTAAAATAAAAAAAATTAATACATTAAAACTATCTTTACAGGTAAATATTTTAAAATTAATTTTAATATTACATCTTATTAATTATTGCAAATGGTATCTAGAAATTAACGCAAGAGAAGAATCTACTTACTATTGTTGACACATTCTTCAACTGCTGTTTCGCAGTGTTGCGTAGCTTGAGAGATTTCAGAGATCGTGTGTGTAGTATCGTTGGTAAGGGGAGCGGAGGGTTGTGCTACGGAGATTTGCGACCAAATGGTCCGTGTCGCGCCTGCTGCCACCTACTGGCAGCCCGCAGAGGAGTAGGAAACATACCGCCAATAGCTCAGCGCAGGCAAACACGAAAACGCACCCTCTACGTGGTAGACGTACGTTAAGAAAAAGGTTTCTATACTAAGAAAGAGTTATTTACCTGTAAAATTATAGGCCTTACTGTAGCCTCTCTAATTAGGATCTAAGAAGTGAATGTTACCAAGCTCCTATATCAAAATTTGTTGTTATCTTAAAGTAATAATAGTGATCACTAAATATTATAAATGCAACATGTATCTCTGTCGCTGATAAAGTTAAATGCCTACAAATATTGCAACCATTCACTGAGTTACGCATCCGGCTTTGTTATGCCTACTCTACCGGATGTCACACATGCCGAACAAAAATTAATACAGAAGTTTCAGTACTATTATTTTTTATTTCTGAACAACTTCAGAATCAATCAAATCTTCAATTCAGAATTAACACTTTATATACTGTACCATGATTGACCGGTATAGTCTGAACATATTGTTTATCCATTAACTCCTTAGCACAAAATCAATAATATCTTGACATTTAAGATTTTACTAAAGATATTTGCTAAATAAAAGGTTTTTTAGAAGGACTGTATGCAGAAGGGAGGTAAAAAGGAATTATTTACAAGCCAATAATAAGTGTGGTTAAGAATCATGAGTCATGAATGAAAGAGATATTAGTATATAAAACCATGAATGTGAAAATTCAAAGTAAAACAACTGGAGTGACGAGAAACTAATAAATTAGGAATGCAATAATTGAACAATCAGTACAAGATTCATTATGAAATCCGATATTCAACTGGAATAAACACAGATAGACAGTAAATAAAGCAAGAATGCCTTAGTAAATGTGCGGTTAAAAATTGAAGGAAACAGGAGCATCACGAGATAACTGTATAGTGATAGAACGCGAAAGGATGTAAGCTGGAGAGGCGATTTTTACGGTAGTCAAAATGAAAGGATGGAGGAAAAGCAGAAGACACTGTAGAGGATTGAGTTACAGGTACACACGGACAGCTATTGAATACTGACCCAGATTATGTCGACCTTTGAAGGAAATGGCTCGACAGGTAATGAAACAATTCTAGTTAATAGAATACAGATAGAATTTTCGTAAAATATTAGTGATAACCACTACACAAACTTAGATAAACTGACTAGAATAAGCGTTAACTGATAGAAAAAAAAGAACAAAAGAAAACATCAGTAGTATGGGAGAGACGCAAGACATTGCTTCGGTATAGGTCATTACACTCTTATGGGAAAGAAATTCTTTGGAAATTTGGCAGCAGCCAATAATGTGGCTCATTAAAAAAATTAATATCAGTATGGACTAATAACAGATTAATGAGCCGTTGTTTCTAGAGAAAAAGTTGTGTGCTATCAGTAAGAGAATAAAAATCCAACTAGGTGGCTCAAATGATATACGAGTAATATGGGGATGACGGTTTGTAATAGGATGAAAGAAGAACTCGTTGATTGACAGCAACTGTTTATTTGACAACTAAAATAGGTACGCAGAAAAACACTTACAATGTCTTACGAAACAATTATAAATGATGAAATATTTACCAAACAAAAATATTCAATATCTCTGCGATATGTGGAGCCACTATCTATGGTAATTCGCTCATCCCTTATGGACGCCTGACTAGCAGCTTTACACTGAACTATCTCATAACCTTCACATTAATAGTACACAATTTTGCCATTTACGGGTTGAATCCTCCCTTAGTTAATGAATTTACCAAACCGAAGAATTTAATTTTTAAAATAAACCTCAGTTACGAATTCTGGTTAGGTACGCAGCCAGAAACACCTATTAGAAATAATATATATATATGATTAGCTAATGATGAGTGTTTGTCGGTTGTTACAGCGAGCATCTTCCCGTCTCCGGGGTCCTACTGGAGCAACCCCGGCGCCAACCTGTACTCCAACATCGCAGCCGCCTCGGGCCACACCATGACCCACCACCCAGGACACCTCGGCTCGTACCCCCACTACGCATGACCAGACCCCGCCTGGAGCCGCGACTACCGCCGACTCGCCATGTAGTCGCCCCCCGGCGCTCCCCGCTGCCTCCCCCGCACACTGTGAGGAGCAGGAACTGTACTCGCCACTCGTAACTTAGTTTTATCTTTGTTATATCATTAAACGCAAGTGCCACTGTCTTTCAGAGATCAGTCATGACACAACACTAAATTCCGAATAAGTAAGCTTTTTATGCGTCTCACACGATGAACCCGTTTTCTCGATTTAATTACACATTTTTTTCTGTTATTATGTTAATACCAAAAACAAATAGCTGTAATTTTATCAGAGAAATTCTTACTTTCTGAAAAAATGTTCATAAAATATCATACAAATTTGTAGTCATAACATACATACGTTTCTATTTATTTGCTATTAGAAGAGCCAGTGTCTGAAGTTTCTATTTATTAGCGATCAGAAGAACCACTGTTGGAATCGAATCAGTAGAACTGGGTCTTTTGTTCTTGTTAGGTGCAAAGTTTCATAGAACTCTCACTTGACTAATCATCTTTACTATCAACTATTATAATGTAAACTTCAATGTTTTGTCTAAATATTCAGTTTAAAAAAATGTTATTCCATTCATTATCAGATAAAAAAACCGTTTTCTGTTATTTTCATATTACATGCTTGTTCTTTCTTTATTTCAAAAGAACTATTCGTTTTTCTGCTATCAAATCCTATTTACTGTTGTCTTCAAGAACAGTAAATGTTCAAAATAATGTCCTTGTTCTACAATTTACAGTCGCTTCATAAAATATTTTATGTGTAACAAAGTTTAAAACTATTTTACGGTGGTACTTATAAGACTAAAACACATACATTCATTGCAATATATTATGTGAAACCGAAAACGTCATCGATAATATTCTGACTATTTATGAAAATCCTACAGACTTTCAAAAATATTGTGGTGTTGCAGAAGTAATATAAGTGAGTTCCAAAGAGCCACAGGTCAAGCAATGTAAATATAAAGGTGTTTTATTGTGTAATTCTAAATATGTACATACGTTTACAAGTATTTTGTGAACAGAGTATTTATATATTAGAAGACAATCGTGGCAGAACGATGGTGAACAAGTTTTTGGCACGTAATTTGTACGTTGTTGTTCGTTGTTTGGTCGTGTCATGATGTAATGAAGAACATTGTATCAAACCTTCTATCAGTTACCACTTACTGGCAGCTAATACGCAGCAAGTGTCAAATTACAAGTGATCAGCTTGACCGTTGAGAGTGGAAGTGACTAGACAAAAGACTAGATAAACGTCTCTCCATATCAGCTGAACTGTAAATATTATATCATATATTTAGTGACGATTAATGTACATAACATTTTCGCAAGTAGTCACCAACACACAAGCAGAGATAATGGTTGTGTGTTGGTGGAGTCATATCGATGTTGTAGTGTGCTCGTTGTGTACCCTTGTAACCCCCTATCGCAACTCGCAACAACCCACGCACAACGCTTTTGCGCATGCGCAGACCACTAGGGGAAAGAAGTATGTCGTTGGGATTATATATACAAATGACTTGTAACTTAGAATAGAAATTGCTTTAGGCATGAAAAATAATGTGATCGAAGCAGCTCGTATTATCGCATTTCGCTGGTTTTATTATGTGTGCCTATAACTATACTCAAAGTATACGTACGTAAATGAGCTGGACTATTTTGGAATCGGAGTCATTCAGTTAGGAAAAGTTTTTAGTAACGCCTTATTTATTTTGTAATTAGTGCTGTTGATAAAAAAAAATACTGAGAAACTTGACTCTTCTAAAATGAAATTTTTCTAGTCATTTTTGTTGCCAGCGAAATGTGAATGAGCATACACTCGTACCTTAGTTCACAATTTCTAGTCTTTATGTGATATTATTTAAAAGTTTTAATGATGTCTTGAATTTCAAGTGTGCAAATAACCCAAGATATCTGTGATCTCATATTTCGAAGTATTCATTGATTAAATTGATACATGTTTACTTTTAGTAACTATTCTAATGTGCATGTCGTTAAGGGTTAAGTGAAGAGGAAATGTTGCATGAAAATTTCCAATTGCTTTCCATTGTAGATTGGATTTGTCATCTTAGGTGAACACAGATTTTCTTTCATTATTAAAGACGCTGTAATCGAAATATTGGGAAACAAATACCCTAAAATTGATAAATTTGGTACCAAAAAAAAACGGTATTAAGACCAGTATGTACGTACTTTAAATTCTCTCAAGAAACTCATTTCCCCTTCACTAATTGTCAGTTCAATTACAGACAAAGATAATACTTTTTTCTCACACAAACTTGAAAAATTCTAATAAACCCTTCCATTTTTAGTTCTGATCAACGCAAATTTGAATCTCATGAAGACTAAAACATTAGATATTTTGCTACATAGAAGTCTTGTGCGGAGGTCTTATTAAACTGTTCAGGAAAAAAGAACTCTAGAAATAATTTAAACAAAATATAGAAATAGCCAGAGTATTTTTGAGGGATTTTAGCAAATAATCAGG
Source organism: Vandiemenella viatica (assembly GCA_031002005.1). Lineage (NCBI taxonomy): Eukaryota > Metazoa > Arthropoda > Insecta > Orthoptera > Morabidae > Vandiemenella > Vandiemenella viatica. The sequence goes on along the minus strand of JARYHS010013630.1, from coordinate 359,871,908 downwards.
AATCAAACTGATTTCGATCCCCCTTCCCCTATCCATGGAGGATACAGTATACATGTGTGCCAACTGAAGTTATAATTAGTTTCTGATTTGGTAGATGATCGATAGAATAAATTACCTGAAGTCACCAGGATAATGAATTGTTCCACTTAAATTCCACTCTTCTAACATACTATACATTAACGGTTAATAATAAATAGCCAATTAAACAAGTAACTGCAGCAATTTAACAGTTTACGTAACGAAATTCCGGACAGCAAAATAGCTGAAGATATACTAATAAATTTTGACATACAACAGAGTCTTGTTTCTGAACAAACGTAAAGTCTCCTTCTGAGACCAATACAGTTGATTTCATTTTGAAAGGAAAGACAGGAGCTCTCCATCGGCAGTGCGTCACAGAGAGCGCGAGAGATAGGCATTTTACAGAAGTGTCGAAATTGTCGGAGGAGTTTTTGCGGTCTGTGGTGTGTGCGGTGAGGGCTGCGTGTTTGACACGCTGTTGCGGATTCTGCGTGGCTGGATGGCTGGCCAACGACACTCTCACCAGCCGCAGAGCAGCCGCCGGCACGGCTTCAATAGCTTGCTTTACAATGTGTTAGATGGTGAACCGCCTTTGTATCTTCACAGTCGCCACTATAATCTGCTCATTGTGAGTTCTCGTCTTCGAACCCCATTTGCTGCCAGAATTTTAACTGCCCCTAATTGTTACTAAATTTACTTTTTATAATCGTGAAATTTCTTAAACAATATGTTCCCCGTTCACTCACGGCTTACCACAGCCATAAAGCCCCGGCATAAGAGGAATTAATCCCATTTCTATCGTTCGTTCATTGGAACTAAAGGAAAATAACTTTACATCTTTTGGAGTCAAGAAAATCGTCTAAAATTTCAGCACTGGTGTTTTGTCATCTAAATCATTAACACACACCAAAGTCAAATTGGTTTTCATCTCTTCAAAGTAAATAATTATTGTTAAATAAGTCTTGCGAAAAGTCATTTCTACAATTTGTTGTCTTTTCGAATATCAAAATCGTCAAAGGAAAATTTACTCCGTTCCTGGACTTATGATACTTTCCATCATGAAAAGAGGGCTTAACTAAATATTTTCATAATCACAAGGAACTTTTTATTTTAGTGACTAGCTAGAGACAATCGTTATAAAAGATCAATGAATATCTGAGTAACTAAGAAAAAAAAATTGAGTATTATTTTTCATGATTTGCTGCTTCGGGTAGTTTATTTTGTGTTTGAAAAGAATTATTATTACGTCGTGAAGGTTGAAATGAGATATTTCTTCTCATCTGCAAGACAAGAGTCTTTTCAGTTTGTTTTGTGAGAATGTGGTATTTATCATAATTAAATTTAATTTTGCATTCGTTTTGAATAATCCTGATCGCTGATAATTTTTGCTAGCGATCACATTTCTGAGATTTTCTCTTAAACATTTGTTCTTTTAACACACAATAAAACTCTCTGTTTAGAGAATTCCTGCATTTACGTAATATTTCGGCATCGGAATTTCACTTTATTTATTGAACGGAGTATAAAATTTTTGTAGTTCCAGTAAAAAAAATAGAAACTTTATGCGTTTCGACCTATCATTCTACCTAGCGGCGATTTTTTTTATTGAACATGAGTTGTAAACGTACCAAATATGTTTTAACCAACTAAGTTCATACAGCATTTCCTCTTCTGTTCATCAACATTCCATGTTTTATAACTGTTCACAGTTTTATTTTTTCTCTAGTCATAATCATAACCCTGTGACTATTATTACGCTGTTTCGGCCATGTGATTTCAAATGACAGATGTGTACACAGTGCTTCAAGAGGGATGACGAAAGGCGAACACCCCAAGCACTGGTCTAATACTGGTGTGTTGAAGGACTGCTGTCTTCCTGCTTCCATTCATAGGGCTCACCAGCGTTACAGAAATAAAAATAACACCCTTGTTCCGCTGGTATATGACGATTTACGTCCACTAGGATGGATATCAGATAATGTCACACTCAACTGAATACTGACATTTTCAGTTTATCCTCATTTTAAAGCAGCTGCTACGAATGTTTGAGAATAACGCTGGGGAGCTTCTACCGTAGACATTGGGTCACGCAGGTCAGCGTATACGCTGTACGTAAACTGTATGTATCGTCGTGATTTTAATGTATAAATGTTATGTATATGCTGTTTACCAAAGAAACTGGTATAGGAATAAGCATAAACCAAAATTAATTGGTTTTGTAAAAAAAAATAAAGTGTGTTTTATTTAAACAATTATTTTTTATTTGCTCCTATGCCTATTGGTTTTTATGTATTTTATCTAGTTCAGTTGTCTTCAAGTAAGTAAAAAAAGCTAATTTTTTAAGAAAAAGTAATATTCAGCCCTTAATGAGGCTTGAAAATTCAAATCATTTATACAGAAATCCATGTGAATAAACAAAAAAGTAACGTCACTTTAAGAAAAAGATATATTTTTGATAGTCTAATAATTTTTTTTTCATTACATCGATTACTTTGGTTTTAATAATATGGCTCAGAAATAGTCGAAATATTTCAAATTAAAGGCAACTAAAATACTGCAAATGCAGGCTATCCTTGAAAGCAGTATTCCAGAAGCAGATAGGATAGAGACATGCCCTTTCCATTAATGACCATGGTAATTCGAAGAGGAAACTTGATTATATCTGATGCTGCGTACGAGACAACACAGATTAAGGAGATGAATGGATTGGTTTGGAACTTACATACAAAGCGTCGTCAGATTTTATTTTCACTATATATTAACATACTTAGCACAAAGCGTTTGAAGGGAAATGAAAATAAAAATACATTATTGCCGCATATTGAGATATTCAGAGAAATAATTCACGAATATCGATATAACGTGAAAATGGCAGTTATACTACTTGTTTCTGATAAACACTTTTTTTAAAATCGATAAGGGAGATTAAAGTTTTTATAATTGGTGAGAATTGCAAGCAAAAGAAGGCAAAGAAGTTGATGAACCATCATTTAACAACTTAAACTGATGATAAAGATACAAAAAGTAAAAAATAAGAAAAGAGCATAAAACGACATTTGATATTGAGCAAGTACAAGTTGCGGCTATATTTCTTGTCTATCAAGTAGACATTTATTTATATTTTATTTCAATCTACTATTAGAAATTAAAATTTCGAACCAAATCTCCGTGTTTGTCCATATATTAACAGGTTTTCGCATTTCCTATTTAAAAATTGTTTTAGGCTGAACTACGAATTAACGTGTGTCTTAATTTCTCATTAGTTGTTAATAATTGACGTCATAAAGGTATTTTTCTTTTATTATTCTTCCACCTTTCTCCAAGTATTGATCGAATTTTCGATTGCAGATGTCCAAATGATTCTCTTTACGTTTCCGGTGAATTTATTTGTTATTAATCTTACAGACTACTGGCACTGGTCGAGACGTAATCCACATATAAAAAAGTTGTGTTTTTTTTAACATATCCTTCTCTGGAATTCAGACATTTCCTTTTATGATGTCACAATGCTTTTATGCCAATCGTATAATAAACTATCAAAGATGTAAAAAAAATCCACGTATGACGTCCACATCTGATTAAAAATGGGTTCCATGAAGAAACGTTTTAAAAAAATTGGAAATAAATGCAAGTCTGAGTGGCAAAAGAGGTTTTAATAGAGAGTTTGTGACCTGCAGCTTTAGTAATGAGAGATGGGACTGAGATCAACGTCCCTATGAAAGAGCACATTTTTGGACGACCTGCATATACTCTGTTCCTGCAGCTTCTCGAAGTTGCTTCACAAGACCAACACACGATCCTACCGTTTATCAGGATATCCCCCCAGAATCTAAAAAAAGACGGACTCCAACACTTTTTCATTCTTTTGGAAAAGCACCGGCATGTTTCCGCTACACTGACTGATGTTATGATTCTGAAATAAACTAATGAGTTCGGGTCAAAAATTGTTCAACAAAATTTATTGAATTGAATTCAAAGACTGTTAGATTTTCTGAAGACCTTCTGTGTAAAGTTTTGACATCCTACGAGCGGGGGATACCTTTCTCATGTTCCAGTCATCTTTCAGAATACGATTAACAGTTGTTCTTATATCTCCTAATCTTGTTCAAGTTAAAGTCTCCACTAGCGTTAATGGATTGGAAATATCTTAGTATTGGTTCTCCAACGTTTAAATTCGAATGTGCATTGGTGACATTTCTTTCTTAAACGAATATTGAATCACTATGCGGATTTATTTCTTTTCCATTCAGATTACATATCAAATATTCTCATGAGCTGTAATAAAACAAATGTTTCTTGTAGACGGTCGCTAATGATTTGTGTGCACTTTTCGAACAGTTGAAAAATTTCATTTTCTTGCTCTGGCCAGCAACTTACTGGACAACTAATTCAGTTCATCATAACAAACTATCTTATTCATACTAGGAACAAATATTAAAAGTTTCAACATAACCGCACTTTGAAATAAATTTTTATTCACCCATGTAAAAGAAAAACGGTTGCCAATATAGTCTTCTGCTTTCCCAGTCAGATGTACATTAAGTAAATTGTACATATTCATATATATATATATATATATATATATATATATATAAACACTACAGAAATTTTTCCCAGATTACCCTCCTATTGCAGAGCCATATAAGAGGCCATTCAGGTGATGCACTTGCTTTATATGTGGTATTATTTGTAACAACCGACTATAACTTCATGCAAAATAAAAGTACAGTAAAGGAAAACAATTATTAATAAAACCGACAAAGCATATATCCGCCGGCTGCACTGTTACAGATAATTAAAAATATCTGGAAGAAGGGAAATAAATAAACATGGAATTACAAATTCATTTTTGATAGGAATACAATCATAGTATTTAATACTTTTCATCTCTAATTATTACTCCAAATGAACAGAACACGTTTCTGAGTCGGTAGTTATGGCTTAAACATTAAAAACACAAAAAAGTTAAAAACCAACAAGGTCAGGAATAGTGTAAAAAACTAAATTTTGTTATTATTTCGTGCAACGTGTGTCAGATATTTAATCATAATGTCTAGTTCCGTATGTATAATGTTTCAAATCTAAATCTCACTTAACAACAATACGCCTTTGAAAAAGGCAGAAAACAACAACAACAACAAAAGTATAAATGAATCACGGACTGTGATAGTAATTTAAATAACATTGAAATAGATTATAAATTTGATTTTTTTCCTCAGAAACTGCAAACTATAGACAAATAGGAGTTCCAAGAGAATCGTCAGTTTCCAATGATGAGTTTCTTTAGGGCGATAAAATCTGATGGTACTTGTACACGAAGACATTCTCGCCGAATTGCTTATAAAGACTCTGGTGTGCGTAGTGGAATTGTCAGATACGATTTGATGTAGAGCGACTTGGCAGCGGCTACCGGGCGTGGTGGGTGAACGGTTAACGTTTCGGCCTCGCATTTGGGAGGACGCCGCGCCGGTTCGAATCCCCGTCCGGGCATCCAGTTTTGGGTTTTCTGTGGTTTTCCCAAATCACTCCAGGTTAATGGTGCCGGGGTTCTTCCTTCAAAAAGCCATGGCTGAATTCCTTCCCGTTCCTTGTACACATTCCCGTCCCGCCTCTAATGACCTCGACCTCGACGAGGTGTAAAGCCATAAAAAAAGGCAGTGTCTAGAATAATTCTTGTAACATTTCCAGGTTGTGGCCGGGCGCCGTGTGTGTCTGATTGTATGTAGTCTCTGATTCGGTCTCAGCTGATTGTATTCTGCGTGATTGCTTCCGACAGTCCTCGCCTTTCACCGTACGGGACAGCTATTTCCTCGTCTGATCTCATGCCAAAGAGGTTCACTTTTGGTTCGCAGCTTTAAATAATCAAACATGATTTCATTGAGCTGAGCAGTTTAAGATGCTAAAATGCCAGTTCTTCTTCCTTGGCATGTCACAAGGTCACTAGAATGTTTGGGGTGATTACTTGGAAGAATAATACCGGATGCAGGATTTTACTACGAGCTGAAAACGTGTGCTGTTTGCTGATAAGGCCCTCAATTGCTGCCTTCCACCGAAGGAGCACGGAACCTGTTGTAAAATTTAATGGACGTGCAGTTAGCGCCATTGAAAATACCATTGTTGGTGGCTAATTGACAGTTTCTACCAGATCTATGGAATTAAAAGTGGTTTTTCTTCACTTTAACTTAGAATACAGTGAGAGTAATTCATATATAGTATTATAAACTTTTCTATTCATTTTTCAATTATTTTCCGGCCTCAGTGAAATCAGCTAAATAGAAGGCTGTAGCAACCCGTTCCCTAAAATCTGTTTGTCTCTTTCGTTACCAAATTAGCGTCCTTCTGGAATTTCTGTTTCCCAGTCGAGTGTTATGACGTATGACAAAACTAACGGCAGCCCACAGTGCATTAAGGTCTGACTCGGATCACCGCTGCTTTGGATTCTAACACGTATGTCAGAAGTTTGAATTGATTGTTGTGATGACCAACGAGATTATGAGGGAAACGAACCCAGTATGTAGTGAAATTAAAAACTGCTGACTTAGGTAAATAAAGAAGAATACACTAAAAGACAGATAACAGTAGGAAGAAAATTATTGGTTAGCTAATAATTGAAAACTTCCCTCAGTTTTATCTTCAAAGGTTGATTACAGTTGGTTATGATCTTCATGTCTAATTGTCTAACATTTAATCAACTCCTTCACGTTCATCGAGGATTTTCTCTATTACAGGAAGTGAAGTTATTAATATGTCAGAGAGTACTAAAAGCTTCGAGGACAATTGCAACTATGTAAAAATAGTTCCATGCAAAGCACTTACAACAAAATAGTATTAATACATGCCGAAGTAACCACAAAATAAAAATATTTTCTTGTATTGTTCAAAACTTAGAAACTATATTAATTTTGTTTTTAGTACTTACTGTTTAAACACAGCAGATGGTCGATTTTGGAACAAATTTCAGATTCACAGGTAATACCGTATCTGAGATAGACCCTGAAACAAAAATTGTCTAAAATCGACCACTGAAAGAAAACATGGAAAAGAAAATCTTAGTGCTCTGCTTAAATAGTTCCAAATATCTGTACTTTACACAATAGGGTAAACATAAGATCAAATTTCTGGATCTCCTTTATTTCTGTGGAAACCTCCCAGAATATGATTTTAGATACGATATCCAGATTATGGTCGACGGAGCAGGTGACATGTGAAAATTCTAATTTTCTGATGTACTATAGGTTTGTGAGAGACGGCCAAACGGAAAGACTGGGAAACGTCAGCAATAGGGTTCCGTTCCCCGTCCGATATGAAATCCTTAAAACGATGGGAGAGTATCAGGAACAATCCATTCCATACTTTTCTAAAGCGGGTTTCTGCGAATCGCTTACGGAAATCGTATATTATGAGTAACGAGGTTCCATTGGTATGGACATACGTCAATGTGTGCACGAAAAAAACATGTATGAAAACAGTAAATTGATCGTCGGGCGGGTGGCACGTTTCGTGCTGTGTAAACCTGCAGGAGAGGACACGTGGCCAGCTCGAATCACGGCCCAGCGCCGTCACGTGACTGACATTAGCATATCAGGCGCCGGGCACGTGACCGGGGCGTGACCCTTAATGACTCTACCTGATGACTCAAACACCAACACCCCACCGGCTCGCAACCAAAACGACCACTTCAGTTTGATGTATCAAATTAACAAACTGCCAGTAGAACGAAAACAGTGTTTGACAGTTGAATCATGCTTTTAGATCTTAGCTGGAAAGAAGATATTTATTTTGTAAGTATTTTACAGATAGGCTTAATTTGCACTTCTGAAAAAAATTTCATCAAGAAGGAGATAAATGAGCTCTGGCTAATTATCGTCTCATTTCATTTCCAAGAGCTTAACTAAAAAAAATAAAGTGTTGCATATAATTATTTGGATTCACATAAATAATAATAGCAGTCTTTCTGATCAACAGTTTGGTTTTAAAATAGGTTCCCAAACGATAAAGACATTACCTACAGTAAATTAGAACCAATTGCTAGTATGTATTCACTTCTACAAGTTTCCAATGACTTGTCAAAGGTTTCGATTGGATAATTCATAATTTGATAAACAGTATCGTCAGTGTGTACTTTTTAACCAACTTAAAAAAAGGAGGAGTTTTACAATTCTACTGTATTTTTTTTATTATTTCTGCAATATCTTCGCTAATTGTGAACAGATTTTAATGATTTTTTTTTTTTAAATTGAGATAGGTATACTTCGAAAGTGGGTGTAAGAGTTTAAGAGAGGCTTCCAACCAAATGTTCACCTCTCCTTCACGTGGTTCACACCGTTTGCATGGACGAGGCTCTGGCAACTGAAAGATTCCAGTAAAGACCAACGGCCAACGGCCTTTTAAAGGAGGGCGGAATAGCGTGGAGCGGTCCAGGGCATTATCTTGCCCTTGTGGTTGCAATTAGCCCCCAAATGTGAATGAAGCAGAAATGATTAACGGCATGGGGATTCAGAAGGTAACAGATAGTCACTCCAGTGAAAACCATAAGGGTATCCGAGGCAATGTAACCATTTCAGGTTAGATATAAAATTATGGCTTCTTCCTGGGTAAAATACTCCAGAGGTAAAATGGTCCTCTAATTCGGTCTTCGGGTGGGGACTGCTCACGATGTTATAAGAATGGATAGAAACATTCTACGAATCGGACTGTGGAATGTTAGAAGTCTGAATAGGGCAAGTAGATTAGAAATCTTAAAAAGGTAGATGGAACGACTTAAGTTAGATGTTACTGGAACTAGTAACATTAAGTTAAAAGACGCACAAAATTTCTGGTCTGGGGATAACAGAATAACTATCACATAACTTACTAGTGTGGGACTTTTAATAAACCAAAGAGCTGGGAAACGGGTAAGTTATTTGAACAATTTAGTGACAGGATTATTTTGATGAAGGTAGAAACTAAGCCTGCCCCAACCACCATAGTACGAGAGTATTTGCAAACGTCACGGAAAGATGATAAACCAATGGAAAAAAAATGATGATAACTAGCTGGTGCCCACGACATCGTTCGTGTTTGTAAAGAATTTGGATTGACAGCTACCGACATGTACCCAACATAGTGCACGATGGGAGACTTAAGGCTAATAACACACACAAACATCAGTAATCTGCGCAGGGTATTTATGGCTGCAAAGTGGAGTATAGGGACACACATGTCTTTGGTCGAAATATGAAAACACCATCCGTCGGCCAATTTCAACCATCATTTCTCCCACACCCCATAACTACCAATATTACACCACCATGGTGCACGTTGGGAGACGTGAGGTTAATGCCACACTCAATCGCCAGTGGAATGTGCTAGGTAGTTTTGGCTGTGGAATGAAATGTAGGGACGCATGTCTATTTTTATATCAGGTCCACCACTTTCAATCACCATATCTACCACATCCTCACAGCCACCGACATGCAATCACCACAGGGCACGGTGAAAAACTCGTGCAAACGCGCGTGGCCTGAACTTGGTAATTTTGGCTGCAAGCTGAAACATAGGGACACACAAGTCTTTGGTCGAAATACGAAAGTTCCACAAATTGACCATTTTCAATCATATCTCCCTCAACCACATAGCTACTGACAACTAACCACCATGGTGTATTATGGGAGACTTGATGATACTACCACATACAAACAACAGTGATCTGTGGTAGGTAGTGGTGGCTGAAACGTGAAATATAGGGAAACACAAGTCTACTTTTTATATATATATATATATATGTATATAAATATAAGATTGAGGAATTGACCCAATATGTGAAGGAGAATGATAATATAATAATAATGGGTGATTGTAATTCTATAGTGGGAGAAAGTAAAGAGGGGAATATTGTAGAAAGTTTTCGTTCAGGAGAAATAAATGTGCGTGGAAGCACGTTGTTAGAATTTTGTGGAAAATATAAACTAGTCGAGGTGGAAACTCTGTTTAAGAATCATTCACATAAGATATATACCTGTAAATGTCCAGGTGATACAGGTGGATATCAGATAGATTACACCATAGTTGTTCTCAAGCAGCCGTGGTGACAAGTGCCGCCATTTCTGTGTATTTAATTTAAAGTGTTGTAGTTAGCTTTTATCTCTGAACATTTACTGTCTTCACAGAGCATCAGCTACTTGATCTTCAGCAACCGCCGTGACAAGTGCCGCCATTTCTGTTTACTTACTTTAAAGTGTTGTGATAGCTTCTGTTTTATTTGAGTTATTTAAATAGCAGCTGCGTTCAGTAATCGTGATCACCTATAATTTTTATCTGTACGAACGTATATAAAGCTTATTCGTTCTTTTATTTATTACTCTGGTTGGCTAGCACTGTTTACAAGTACGTCCTATTAACTACTTAGTGCAGTGTCCACCGTTTGGTCTAAATTTATCTGCACAGTTAGTTTTTATTTAAGCCGTGATTACCTATTGTTAGTAAGCAGTGAACATTTTTTTATTTGGACCTCTCGGTTAGTTCATCTTTCAACCTCTTCTTAGTTTCTGTTCTGAAAGTAATATGTATAGGGACTGTGATTGCTGTGTGCAGACGCGGGCTGAGGTGGCTGATCTTCACGCTCAGCTTGCAGCTTTGTTAACGAAAATTACAAGGCTGGAAGCTGCCGTAGGCGACTGCAGCAGATGTGATATGGGTGACCCGATTTAAGCTAGTGCTCTGACAGGTTCTTCCCTATCAAACATGGTACCTGCAGTCCAGGCTAAGACTTTGGAATCTGTGCGGTGGTCGCCTGACGGTGACTGTCGTGTGTTTCCGGACGTTGACGCCCCATGCGGGGGCAGTCGTATGTCTGGACCTGATTCAGTTTCACAGTCGTTATTTTGCAAGTTGCCAGCCCCCCCCCCCCTCGCTCGCTAGGTCTGAGTGACCATGGAAGGGGATTCCGGTGGTAGGTAGCTCCAACATTAGGCGGTTCATTGAGCCCATTAGGGAAATGGTGAATACGTCCTGGATTGAATACAATATCAAATTCATAGTGAATTCCGGAAGGTCTAATCCAAGATGTGGATTTGGCCATCTCGGATGCCATTGAATGAACGAGGTGTAGCCAGCTGCTGATTGTAGCTAATGTCGGCACCAATGATGCCTGCCGCCCTGAGTTGGAGAGAATCCTCTCTTCCTACCTCAAAGGGTGAACTTTGTGGTTGATAACCACAAGGTTTCGGCTGACTTAACTATCTGCAACATTGTCGATAGAACCGACTGTGGACCTCTGGTTCAGAGCCGAGTCGAGGGTCTAAACCAGAGACTGCGGCGTTTCAGCGATAATCATGACTGCAGATTCCTCGATCTTCGCACTGGGGTCGAGTTGTGTAGGGTCCCCTTCAATAGATCAGGGGTGTTCTACACACGTGAATCGGTTACACGGATGCCAGGGGCCGTATGGAGTGCAATGTGAGATTTTTTTAGGCTGAGGACGGAAGCCCCGAAACTGGGATTACATTCCGGGCAACACAATTAAATTCGCCACCATATGTTAGGAATAGCGTAAATCAATCTCGACCCATAAAAGTACTCGCTATTAACTGCAGAATTGTTTGTAACAAGCAGCCTGAGCTTTAAAGCATTATTAGTAGCACACAAGCAGATATTGTAGTAAGTAATGAAAGCTGGTTAAAACCGGCGATAAGTTCAGTAGAAATTTTAACAATAGCATGAACTTTTTTCCCTTAGGATATGTTGAATTCTAATGGAGGTGGTGTATTTATGGCTGTTAGTAAACACCTGTCGTGTAGCGAAATAGATATCAACACGGTCTGTGAAATCCTATGGATTAGACTAAACGTAGCTAGGATAAAACTTATAATATGATCTTTCTATCGTCCTCCAGTTGCAGATGTAACTATTGCTGAGGCCTTAAGGAATAATGTATGAAATATAGTTCGTCAATTTCTGGATCATGCAATAATACTAGGAGGTGTCTTCAACTTTCTGTATATCGACTTCCACGTTACTGGTGGAAGGGATAAAACATCCTGTGAAATTAATCTTAACATTTTCTCAGATCTTCATCTAGAGCAGCTCGTCACTGAACCAACGCGGTGCCATAACAATAACGAAAACATTTTAGATATTCTCGTTACAACCACGGGTACAAGTGATCATAAAGCTGTAATTGCTACTGTAAAATTAACAGCCCCGCGCAAAAAGAAAGAATCGTTTACAGGTTCGAAAAGGCCCCAAAGTAGTGTTTAAGAACATTTTTGAGGGATATTTACCTTTATAGAAGCAAGAGGCTCCGTTGAAGAGATGTGTGTTCGATTCATGCGTATAATCAGGAAAGGTATACCGAAAAGGACAATCAGGGATGGGAACCATTACCCGTGGTATACACGTGAAGTTAAAAGATTACTTAAAAAGTAGAGGAAGATATATGCACGCTCAAGAAGGACGATGTATAGGAGTGATTTAGAAAAGTTAGGTGAGACAAGAGGACAAGTTAAGAATGCATTGCGCGAGGCCTTTAATGACTTTCATTACAATTCACTTTTCAAGAGCCTCAACGAAAACCCAAAGAAATTTTGGTCGTATGTAAAAAAAGTTAGTGGTAGTGACAACAATATGCCAGTTCTACTACAAGACGGTCGGGAAGTTGATGACAGCCGCGTCAAGGCTACTGTATTTAACAACGAATTTAAAAATTCTTTAACTGACGGAAACATGGAAAACATTCCCGCTTTTACACGGCGTGTAGAATTTTAGATGGATCCAGTACAAATTGATAGTGTAGGTATTATAAAGCAATTAAAGCTCCTAAAGTGGAGGAAAGCGTTCGGTCCCGATGGTATACCAGTAAGAGTATTTTCGGAATAAGAGGAAGAAAGAGAACCATTTCTGACAGATATACTTTCTAAATCTCTAGAAGAAAGAAAAGTACCTTCTAACTGGAAAACAGCGCTGGTGATTCCTTTTATGAAGAAAAGAGATCCAAGAGATCCTAGGAATTATCGACCCATACATCTAACATCTGTTTCTAGTAGAATTCTGGAGCATGTTATATGCTCTAACGTTATAAAGTTTCTAGATGAAAACGAGTTACCTTTAGCAAACCAACATGGATTTCGGAAGAACAGATCGTGTGAAACTCAACTGGCCCTAATTTCGCATGACGTAATTAAATTTATGGATGCAGATTTACAAGTAGATGTAATTTTCTTGGATTTTCAGAAAGCTTTTGACCCTGTACCCCACAACCGACTTTTAGCGAATATTCGAGCATACGATATATAGGATCAGATTTGCGAATGGATAAGCGATTTTCTAACTGATCGGTCACAGTATGTCTTTGTTGACAAGGAAGCCTCTTCGAAGCTAGATGTTACTTCGGGAATTCCTCAAGGAATAGTAATAGGACCACTTCTTTTCCTAATTTATATAAACGATCTCGGTGACAAAGTTAATTGTAGTATGCGATTGTTTGCTAACGATGCATTTATCTATAGGGACGTAAGGTTCTCTGACGAGTGCTTAGAAATTCAGCACGATCTCGATGTTATTTCGGAATGGTGACATAAATGACAGCTTACACTTAACTGAAAAAGGTGCTAGGCAATGGAAATAAGTAATAAAAACTCCCCGTTTGCTCACGGGTACAAAGTTAACAATTCAGATGTTAACACGGTGGATTCCCTGAAGTATCTAATGGTAACAGTACAAAGCAACATGAAATGGGACTTGCACATAACTTCCGTCGTAGGCAAAGCTAATTCTAAACCACGATTCATAGGTCGTATTATGAGAAGTTTTAATGCTCATACAAAGGAAATATCGGACAAAACACTAGTGCGTCCGCATTTGGATTACTGTTGTGGAGTTTGGGATTGATTGACACGTTAGAGAAAGTACAGAAGAGAGCCACTCGATTCGTGACTGCTAGTTACAATCCTTACGAAAGTGTCACGGAGTTGATAAGTGGGTTGGGCTGCGATTATTTGGCGGACAGACAACGTCGTTTTCGTTTGAATTTGTTGGAGAATATGAGAAAATCTTTAATTTACTAGTGCAATGAATTACTTCTTTCGCCAACCTATTTAGGTCGCAATGAAGATTAGAGAAATAAGATGCCGCACTGATACTTTTATGTATTCTTTCTTTCCTCATTCTGTTCGGGATTGGAATGCACAGAATTAAGATTGGTGCTTATCACCCTCTACCACCCACAATACTTGTGAATTGCAGAGTATAGTTGTGGATAGTAAAAAGAAAAAAAAGATTCAAGAATCAAGTTACCGACTTTAAAGAAAACCCAGGTGTTTACGTAGACTCTGATCACAATCCGATAGTTATGAGGTGTAGGCTGAAATTTAAGAGAATGAAGAAGTAGTTCAAGAAGACAGACTGAATGTGAACAAACTCAAACAATCTAACAGGAGAGAAAAATTTGCAGAGATGGTAGCCATCGGTCGAAGAACTACCTAACTCTAGAAGGGGTTTAACTGAGGGCAAATGGAATGCGTTGAAGAGATAAATAATCAAAGCTGGTAAAGAAACATTAGGCTACAGGAAACAAACCGCCCGAAAACCTTGGCTCATAGAAGAAATTTTAGAGTTGATGGATTAGAGGAGAAGGCACAAAAATGCTAAAAATGAAGCAGGAACAGAATTGCACAGGCATTTTATAAATTAAATAAACAGGAAATGCCATCAAGCAAATAAAAAGCGGTTGCAAGAAAAGTGCGAAGAAGCAGAAAAAGGAAATGGTCGTAGGTAAAGCAAATGTGTCCTATTTTAAACTCAGAAGCTAGAGCTAACCAATGGAGGGAATATATAGAGAATTTGTTTGATTCGGATGATTTAAGCAACAGTGTACTGGGAAATGAAGGCGATGTGAACACTGATGACTTAGGAGATCCTGTTTTAAGAAATACGATTTGATAGAGCTTTTAAAGGACTGGAAACAAATAAGGCAGTTGGAGATATGAAGTCTTCATGGGTTCATATCGTATAGTGTTGTAGAAAGACAACAACGAGCTTTCGACGGCTAGCTCTGCCGCCGTCTTCAGGTCTGATGTTATGCAGGTGCACTGGTTCTCCCCGCATAACATCAGACCTGAAGATGGCGGCAGAGCTAGCCACCGAATGCTCGTTGTCTTTATTCAACACTGTACAGCGGAGAACCCGTGAAGACTTCATATCATCGATACGCCGTGATAGCCTTCGTTCTCACAACAAGGCAGTTTTAGTTGATGAGATTCCGGCAGAACTTCTCAAATTCCTAAAAGAAAAATGAATCCAAAAAATATTCATACTGATATCAAACAGTTACGAAACAGGGTTCCAACCAATGTTAATAAAAGTATCATCTTCACACTTGCAAAGAAAGCCCAAGCCAGTGAATGTGAGAATTATCGCACCATTAGTCTAACATCCATCAAAATTACTGACCATAATACTATAAAGAATAACAGAAAGTACAATAGAAGACATAGTAGGTGAAGATCAGTTTGGGTTTAGGAAAAATCGTGGTACAGGTGAAGCAATTTTGGCTTTAAGATTAATACTTGAAGGGTGGATCAGTAAAAACAAAGATACTTTTATCGCATTTGTTGAATTAGAAAAACTTTTTGATACTATTAAGTGGGACAAGATATTCAAAATTTTAAAAAAGTCAGGTGTAAAATACCGAATTAGAATTTTTTATAATCTATGTAAGAATCGACTGTCTATAATAAAAGTATAGAATCATGAGAAACATGCATCAGTTAAGAACAGTGTGAGACAAGGTTGTAGTCTATCTGCATTAATATTCAATTTGTGGGTAAAGGGAAAAATGATGGAAGTAACAGAAAAATTTGAATGTAACATGTGTTCAAGGAGAAAAAATTAGTATCCTACGGTATTCTGTTGGCATTGTTCTGTTAGCAAAACAGAGTAAGGATATTGAAAAGTTACTGTATGTCATGAATAAAAAGGAAAGAAGAAAGATTTTGGACTAAATATAAACCATAGTAAAACGAAAGTGATGAAATGTAGCATAAATGATTTCAACAATAGTAGATTAAATATAATAAAGTGGAATTGGATGCCACAGCTGAAGTAAATAAATTCTGATACTTAGGAAGTAAAATTTTAACTGTTGGCCGAAGCAGCAATGATGTTAAACGCGGAATAAAACTAGCAAAAACAGCCTTCTTGAAAAAGAGAAGTCTTTTAGTTTCGAATATTCATATAAGACTGAGAAAGATAATTATTTAACTTTATATTTGAAGCACGGCACTTTATGGTAGCGAAGCATGGACTTTAGGAATATCAGAAAAAACAAAAACTGAAGAATTTGATGTGTGGTGATGTAGAAGTATGCTAATTAAGTGAACAGATTAAGTACTAAATGAACGTGTTTTGGAAATTATGGGTGAGAAAAGAAGCTAGTGGAAGATTCTTACAGAAAGAAGAGACAGGATGGTAGGCCATATTTTGAGACAGGCGGGATTGGTTAATTTGTTAGTGGAGGTAACAGTCGAAGGAAAGAATTGTAGATGTAGACAAAGATTAGAATATATGAAACAGATAATTGAAGATGTTGGTTGTAAGGGGTATGTTGAGATGAAGTGGTCAGAGCATGATAAGAAGGAATGGAGGATTTCATCAAACCAGCCGAGAGATTGATGATTAAAAAAGAGCCATTTGTAGTCGTTGGGGAGTGCCGAAAGGAGAAAAAATTTAAAACTATGAATATCATACGCGCAATGCGTCATGCTCATAGCTACCGATAAAATAAATAATAATAATTCCGTGTGATCGTAATAACCTGGTGACAGGGTTATTGGCTGTGCATTCCGGCCCTGTCTTAGCCGCCTTAATCCAACCCGGTAGTGCTACCAGATTTTACCCATCCAAAAAGCGTCCAAGGCGCATATAATACGTGCAACATGTCATAGCTTGTCGGTAACGGGAAAACACAAACTCATAAATTTAACCTCATCAAAACACCGCCTAACGCGCCTATAGAAGTTTCACTTCCCAAAAAAATAAATACTTTCAAAATGACCCCACACAAATTTCATTGAGATCCTACGAAAAAAGAAGAAAAAAAATTTAGGTCACTCATACTTAATTTTTGCAAATCCCTTCAAAATTTTGTGGCGGAGCTTTCTCGCAGTCTAAATGCATACAACGATAAGTTGTAACATTAGCAACTTTCACACAGAAGCAATAAGCAAGTTATGTTGCTAGACAAGGACCCACACAATTCGATCGAAGTCAGTTTTAGTATAATGTTTTCGAAATGATGCAGGTAGAAATTTATTTTGTTTTTCAGGTGCGTTCGACACACATACAGTTTATTGACTTCAGTTAATAATCTGATTCTGCCGTGCCTTCAGTCTTGTATTTAAAATAATATTACTATAGATGACTGAATTTTCATTTTTGAGAGACAATAACCATTAATGCAAAAAATAGTAAGAAGGTTCAGAAAAAAGACACGCATTGTAGTAACAAGAGTAGGGTTACATACAAGAGACTCCAGATGAACAAAGACAGGTCAACTATGGAATCTTCAAGGGAACGTAGGCACGCTGAAAATTTTCGAGTTTATTGCCACAATTCGGCGTGAATAGATACATTCAGTTATATAAACGCTTTAGCAATAAGCCTTTATACAAGATCAAAACGTAGTATTTTAATGCTGATTAAAATAGCTACAATAAGCTACAGCAAGTTGTTGTAATATAAACACAAGCACAAGTTTTTTGTTTTTTTTTAATGGCATTTGGCAACGAAGGCCATACAGCCAGCTCAATGTAATTTTGTAGTTTTCAGAGTATAAGTCATCATCCAGCATATAGTGTGTTTTCCAATGCATGGACGCCACAGGACGGACAGGACATTCACACAGACACACAACACTTAAACACCCATGCCCGTGAAAGTACAAGTTATTACAGGCATTCTCCCTTTTATCCGATGCAAAGGGAAGACTTGAATGCTTCTTGAATTGATACTGATTAAATAGATAAGCCAACGCGGAATGAATGGTCATTACCGACTACAAGCCAACACAAACAGAACAACCTCAACCACGGTATTCCCACCTCATACAAACTTCTTAGATATTCTTCCTTCGTCATCACTGGAGGCGACATTTTACACGGCTGCGTCAGGAATCGAATGCACCCGAGCCTGAGCTCAATGTCTGAGTTCTGAGACAATTCTTGAAAGAAATTATTACCTTACCATACTACTACTGGACCATTCTAAGGTGAAAATATTTAGCAAATCATTAGAAAGATCAATGCCGTATTTTCCTGATGGTGAGTGTTGAAGAAAACGTCATAATAGCCCAAGGTACGTTCCAACGTTGCTTAATTTCGTCTTCTTATTGCTTCTACGGTTGAAACCCGCGTTCTATATTCATTTCAGGGTTATGCGGAACTGAAATCACATTCCTGTCGCTGATGCACTTCTATGATCCTACGAATTTCATGTCAGCGAAATAATTTTAACACTTTTAATATCTTTTAACGCCTCCACGACGCGAACTGCAAAGTCATGCACAATGCCAGACAGTTATCGTCCGAAGAGTAAATGATAACAGTATTTTTCTTTTCTAAAACATCTCTACAAATAAAATTTGCGTTCCGTTTTTGGCTGTTTCTTTAAACCGACATCACGCGTAAACTACAGAAACGATTAGGATTGGGTTTTCACTGTTTGAAAGCTTATGGTCTAACTGGAAATCGTATTTCCTATTTCTCTGCGTTAACGGGGAGACGGAGCGCAGAATAATAAGTTTTGTCTATCCTCAATAGATATGCTTCAAAGATTCTTAATAGAATCAGGGCCAGAGATTCCTCACACCATCAAAGATAAAAAGCCTCCAATACGGTATACTTAGAAAGTTTAGAATCTGACTTAAAATGTGTTCAGCGAGTTTCAAACATTAATATTATACTTAAAATCTGATCAGAAACTTTGTAACATTAATATTATCTAATCATGAACAATTTTCTGACACCGTGAAAAATTTACAATTCTGACCAGAGATTATATAATTCCTAAAATATATCGCCTGCTGTTTTTTGGCTGTGCTTTACTTAAGATATTTCGAAAGAGATCTTACTTAAATTCATGACCACATAACGCAAATTATTTTTTGTGCTGCTATTCGTTGTTTTTCGGTTTTTCTTTACGTTTGTAAATTGTGAATATTCCTTAACGAAGCTATGAAATGTTAGGCTAAAAAATTTAAATTAGTAATTCAAATATTTATTCTTTAGAATGAATTATTCGTAGTTGTATGCATTTAGATGAACTTTCTTATCGTAATATTTGTCCACCTTAGGAGTTCGAAAAATTTTTCCTCCTACACTTAGGACCACGTGGGCGAAGCTGCAGTTAAATACTGCTTACTACCTATAAATAGTGTCGTCAGCCTCTGTAGTAGAGCTGTCTATGTAATAAGAATGGTCCCCTGTGCAGGCTGCAGTCCGCTCGATACGTTTTTTTTTTTGTTTGATCGTTGCGCCCGATGTGTCGTCGCTAATTGCCTAGCCAGGCCGCCTATACAGCCAGTGCTGCAAATTATTATCGGTCACCGCCGTGAAATTGGACACACAAAAACGGCGCCAGCCGGGCGGCGGTTTTAATTTTTTTTTTTTATCTGCTGCCCTCGCCGCTCCATTGGCGCCGCAGCGTTCGCCTGCTAATGACTCACATTTAAATATGTTAGGCAATAATAATATTTAAACTGGTGCAGTGTTTGTTTGAATATGAATGCAGCTACCAATCGCGGAAAAATTTAAATTATCGGTGGAAGAGTTATTATTTATTTGCAGCGCATTTTTGAGCTGCGTATTCCGATGAGCACTGCAATCAACAAAATGTATTTTGCTTACTGTGACTCGTGAAATATTGTTTGGCTGCATTTAAAATTTCATTGTCGTCAGCGAATTTCTTTATCATATCAAATCAGCTATAATAAATACCTAAAAATGTATTCGCTTACCAAATAGCGTAGTAACCTACTCATAAATCTAAGCACATAAAACGTCGATGGATTCTACGGAATAAATTAAATGTTCTATTTCTCATTATATAGTCGTAAATTATCCTAAGTTTTCAAGTACATTAAATCATTTGATTTCGTTATTGCGTATAAAAGTATTAGCCAGTTCAAAATAATAATTGACTTCAATAACATACAGTTCTTCTTTTAACTATCGGTACTGACCTATAAAAATGCTGAAGTTTTCAAAGATATTTCCATTTTGCAATTAGGCTTTCTGATATACAAACTCACTGAACACATCAAATTATCAATCACTTATTGTAAGAATATAATATTAAAATTATCCAGCATCATACCGAGATATTGAATACTTGATTGCCAACTCTACAGACTATTGATTAATCTACTTTGGAACAGCCTTGCTTTGAGACATAACTTCATCTCGGATTACCTACCAGCTACAATAATTGCGTTTTTGTATTGAATCTCAAGTAACTAGTAGAATCGTATAATGATTACCATGCCTAATATTGTGCTCTGATAAAGGCATCTTCAAGCCAAGAATACATTATGCTCTAAAAATATGATACCGTAGTTAGATACCTTCCTTGTTCGTTAAATCAAATAACAGATTAAATATAGTTCACTATGCTCCACATTGGCGGAAGCTAAAATAATAAAGCAGCTATACTATCAGTAGCAATAAGTGTACAGAAACGTTAATTAAAAATGGTCTTTTCGACAAAGCAGTGCTATATCGTAATACGCTAGCACTAATCCCTAGACACAATGTGAGCGGCACTGCCATGTGCCTATCTCTCATTGTATCTGGGGTCACTGAATATATTTACATTCCAACATTGTCACCTCAATCTGACACATGAGGCCACAGTGACGTCAAACACACTCTCTAACTTGGCCATTGCTCGTTTGTTCAAAACATTATAGGTAACACCATAACTGAAAAGAAAACGGAACACTACCATCTCCTTCTTAACAAGAATCTTCCATAAGCAGCATTGGGAAAGACAATGTATCTGATACATACTTAAGGTCAGAAATAGAGGTCTACTGGCGTATTGTCAGAGAACAAACAATATGGTTACCTCATAGAGACCATACTCGCTGCTTTCTAATGGCAGTTGCGACTGATGGAATTTCAAATCTGGTCAGTTTCAGTCATGCTGCTCAAATTAGAATAAGTGTTTTCTTGATACGGGAACATTAGTCGTGAGCAAATTCTTTCTTGTGTTCCAGCTCAAACCACTGTTAAACACAGCAAAATATTTGAATGTAAGCACAGATTCATTTTTAATCTGGTTAGTATAGCAATCTTTGAAAACAGCCATGATACCTATAAGCTTATTATTTTTCAGTACTGCAAGATGAAATAGGCCGAAACAATGTTCTAAGTTTTCTTAAGGTTCTTTCTTCAATATAATTTATATTTCACAATTAGTGTAAGAACTTAAAAAACCAACATATTTTTGGATTTATTATTCGCCGTTACCGTCAAATTTGTTCCCCTTTTGTAATTTTTCAGTATTTACCTCCGAAAATGTGCCTTTTGGGATTATGTAAAAGAATTATCTAAGTAATGCGACATCTAATCTTCGAGTTACACCACAGAAAAACGAAAACAGCCCACTCAAGGTCTGTGCCACAACGAGCCGCTTGTTTCCTCGATGCAGTATGTGGTAAAATACAACCTATAATCAATTACTGGCTAGCTGGTGACCACAACTTCTTGTTTGTAAAGAATTTATGATTGATAGCTACCTACATTCAACCACCTTAGTGAACGATGGGAGACTCGAGGTTAATATCAGACACAAACTCAAGTGATCTGCTCAGGGTATTTATGGCAGCCAATTTAAATATAGAGACACATTTCTTTGGTCGAAATATGAAAATACCTTCCGTCGACTACTTTCAACCTTCATATTTCCCACATCCCGACAGCTACCGACATGCCAACACGATAGTGCACGATGGGAGACTTGAGGCTACTACCACACCCGAACACCAGTGATCTGCGCTAGGTAGTTTTGACGCAGAAAGAAATATAGTGACACACATATCTATTTTTATATCAGTTCGACCACTTCAACCACCATATCTACCACTCCCCCAACAGCTACCGACATGCAATAACCACAGTGCACGATGGAAATCTCCGGGCTACACTCAAACGCCAGTGGTCTGCGTTTGGTATTTCTGGGTGCAAGGTGAAATATAGAGACACATACGTCTTTGGTAAAAATAGGGAAATGCCCTGGATCGACCACTTTCAACCATCATATCTCTCACACCTCCATAGCTACCGACATCTAACCACCATACCATAGTGCACGATGGGAGCCTCGAGGCCCACTACCACACACAAACACCACTGGTCCGCACTTTTAGTTGTGGCAGCAAAGTGAAGTATGCTGACACACATTTCTTTGGTCGAGATACGAAAATGTCCCTGATCGACCACTTTCAACCGCCACATCTCCTACACCCCGACACCTACCGCCATTCGGTCAACATTGTGCATGATGTGTGACTCCATGCTACTACCACACACAAACACCAGTGGTCTGCGCTATGTGGTTATTGCTTAAAAGTGAAACATTTTAACACACACGTCTTTGGTCCAAATATGAAAGTGCCCCAGGTTGACCACTTTCAATCACCATATCTCCCACATCCCCATAACCACCGGCATGCAACCATCATAGCGCACTATGGGAGACCCGATGCTACTATTACACACAAATACCAGTGATCTGCGCTGTGTGTTTGTGGCAGCAAAAAGAAATATAGGGACACACGTGACTTTGTTCGAAAAAAGAAAATATCTTAGGTCGACCACTTTGAACCACCATATATCCCACAATCTTACAGCTACCAGAATTCGGACAACGTTGGGCACGATGGGAAACTCCATGCTATTACCACACATAAACGCCAGTGATCTACGCTAGGTAGTGATGGCTGCAGAGTGAAATATAGGGACACACAAGTATATATATAAGATAGATTGTGTTTCAATTATTTCCCCTTAATCTCGTGTCATTGTATAAATGCTTAAATTGATTATTGCTTTTTTCATTGTGGAATCAGTATCTCCCCGAACAGAGCAGTACAACTCCCAGTAGAACTGTAGATCAGAAAATTGTTTCTTATTATGAAGTGAACGCCGTTCAAAATATATTCTCATTACAGCGTGACCCTACGGTGAGAAATGGCACGGATATTATCCTTTTCTACTGATATCCTAATCATATAACTAAATTTTTAAGAGATTGTAATACCAAGAGCACATGAGAGATCGAAATTAAAGCAAACACCAGCAGACTCCCACTCATTCCCTAGAAGCAAACGGAGTTGCATGTTACTGCGGTCATCGTTTTATATCTAGTTATACATCCTCACACAATCAGCATTCCAGCAGTTCAACTAAGAAGAATTTACACTATGTAACGTTGCGGTGGTTTATTTAGGATTTATTTGAGCGTTTTCGAGCCATATTATAGTGTTTTAGTGATATGAGAAAATTGAAGGGGGAAAGTTGCACCATCGAGGCTTAGTGGAAGAACGGCACCTTATTGAGGCGACGCGTCGGCTAAGATCCCGCCATCGTCAGAAAGTGTGAGATGTTATGAATAGGGGTGAGCTGGGAGAAGCGTGGCTTTCCATCGCCGAACGTGAGGGGGCCCAGGAAAGGAGTGATAAGACCTTCAATCTTTCAGCTGGAGTGAAACATTGTTAGTTTTGTTGTTTGGCAATTGAAATCCGTTGACCAGTAAGAGGTTTGGCAGAGTGGTGGACTAAGAGTCGCAATTAACCGAGAAGGTTTAGTAAGGGTTCTGAATAGTTGTCTGCAGACCCATAGATTAAATTCACTGTTTTTGTTTTGAAAGGGCACCTACTGTTTAAAGTTTTTTCAAGGTCCATACAACTTCCTAACTAGATACGATTCAGCCGAGTGATTATAATATTAAATTTGTGTAGGTTTTCTCGGCATGCGAAATAAATTTGTATTGAGATGTTTCCTTTCAGTTAAGTGTGATGCATCAAGTTATGCAATAGACTTACATGGTGTCCAGGATACATGTAGGTGAATTGGTATGAATGTAAAAATAAATTTGAAGCGAACTACTTTGATTTAATAACGCTTCCGTCACTTACAGCCAGTCATTTTTCGGACTTGGCTATTGAGAGTAGTAAATGACAGCAAGTTTCAAAGGTGGTGTTAATTTTTGGGAACTTTGTAGCGGCGAGGAAACTTCTGATGATATATCTCTAAATTTACATATCGGTCGGTGACTTGATTGAAAAGAAAAGACAATTTGAAATAAAATCTCAGACAATTATAAACTTATTTGTTTTTTTCTGTCGGTACTTAAGAAATAGAAGCCTTTACTATTTCTGTGTTGATAATTTGAATTACAGGAGGCTGAGGTTCTTTCTGAAATTTATATTATATCGCCGCCGCCGATCGTATTTAAGATTAGCTGCTCCCTCGAATACACCAGTCTGTATGCATTTGAAAGCGTCATGCAGATTTGGATGACTGAATTGTTGAAATTGTTGTAATAGTTATAGCCTTATAACTTACCTCGTCGTACGTTAGTATTCAGAAGATCCTTTACAGTTTAGGCTGGACCAATATCCCGTATTAGTAAGTGTTGGCAAACTATAATTCCGTCCAATTTTTCAAGGCTGCAGCAAATCAATGTAACGCAATTTATACAATCGTGAATCGACATGCAAAAATTTCATGGTTATCGACAACCTGTGTCATAAAAATAAAGTTTCCTAAAAGAATATCTTTGGAGCGTTTGTAAAATAGAATCACATAGTTAATAGAAGCACATAGTTATATCTTATAGTAAAAACTGCAACATTCATCAAATACTATTTTGCTACAGGTATACAAAGTATAAGAGTAGTGATATAAATACAACTAAGCACTGAACAACCTTATAAATCATTCGTGTTGTAAATGAAACGATAGGTCTTCATAGTGCATATTAATTTAGAATTATAACTTCATCACAGTACTTCACAAATATATACATGTTAAGTGACGAAAAAATGCAGCAAGATCAGTGGCTGGAACTGTCTTCGACAAAGAAAATGAAAGAACTCTTTAACAATTGTGTGGTGCTTTGCATGTGTATATCACTGTGATAAATACTTTTAATTGCATTGTTTTGTTGGAATTACATAAATAAAGATGAAGGAAGCATTAAGACAAAATTGGGTGCTGCATTTTCAAGCACACTGTTTCGAAAGACACCGAACGAGCACTAACAGTAAGTTCAAAGCCTCCATCTGACAGGCGATTCATCATCAGCAGTATCATATGGCCTCACTCTGAATGTAATGTGGAAAGAGTTAGGATCCAACTGAGACTTCAGCACACAATACCCTGCTAGTCAAATCCAGAATGTGAAAGTTTCTTCACCAACGGGACTCGAAACAGCTAACCCTGTCTCAGGTCCAACGACCTTTACCAAGGAGTCGAATCTCACACATTGCCTACCTCGATGTTGGCATTAACTCCTACAACATTGCTCTCCTTCCAAAGAATAAAATTCTGTCAACAGTTTTTTTTGCCTCGCTGCTTAAATACAATATGAAAAGCGATTACCTACGCATACTGCGCATTATCACATGTTTTCCTTCAGTATAGGCTACTCGAAATTCATTATATGGTAGTAATTTATTGAACAGTTTTACAGAAATAATGTGCTATTACATTATGGGTTATTGTTCAGTTTGTGCGTTTGGATAACTGATATGTCACTCTAGACTAAATTTTATTGAATTAGTACGCTTTTCCATAAGCTATTGTTGTATCTTTTTGAATGAAAAAGTTTTTTCTTTCAAGACATTATTTGTTATTTAGTCAACAGTTATATTTAGACTCCAGAAGTCAGGGGTGTAAGGGTGTAACAGTATTCAAAAACATCCAAATATCATGCAGTAGAAGCAATACAATAGTTAATTCAGTGTTATTATTAATTCTTATGCATTTACTCACCTGATTGACCTAAAAATTAAAATAAACCTACATACATTTACCCATCTAGCACTCGGTTTCCTTCTTAGTTTCATTCAATAACTCGGATACTCACGCGTTTCCTTATACAAACTATTAAATTCACACTGAGAAACTCAATACCAAAAAAAGTATTAGGCTCTCAATTGACATAAACACTTCAATCGTCTACATTCCTACATATTTTTTAAAAAACTAACAGGTTAATGTAAAAAAAAAATTATTACAGTGAAGAACACTAAACACACTTGGATAAGTTGCTTAAAATTTGGAATTGGTATAAACCTAATTCTGTTCTTTTTTTTTTTTTTACATACATGAACACAAAATTAAGAGCAGTTTTAAAATAGAGTAGGTTTCTCAATTATACTGTGTCATTTTAATGAACGTACTACTGATCTCAATTAATGGTTAAAGGGCTTTAAGTTACAGCCCATTTCACTTTTGCCTGGTAGACTTATAGATTAACGTGAGTGCTTTAGAGTACTTTGAATATGGAGAGGTGAAGATCAGGTCAACTGTCCGAAAATGGTGTAAAATGGACAGAGGACATTCAGTTTACAAAGTACCTTTATACTTTGCGGGCTAGAAGTATGCCTTAGTCCTGAAAACGAACAGTTTAATTGAAAATTCGAAAACCACGATGGTACAAGAATGTCGCTTAATTAAGAAATTACTTAATCTGTATTTTGTGTGAACCAGAATTATCAGACGAAGAGACGTCTTCTCCAGAAAAATATGTATAAGCAAATCATATCATAATAAGTTTTAAAGCCCTTTATAACAGGAAGGAACACTTTATTGATAAATGCATGACTATACAAATTTGTCAGACAAGAATTCTGCCACTAACCATTAGACAAAAATAAAAACTATAAACAAAATAATAGGAGAGTGATTTGGCACATTAATAAATTAATTAAGATTTGAATTTGGAGCAAAGCTATATAGATCCCATCATACTCACGGAATTATTAGTCATACCATTAATGAGAAAACAAACACGAAGAACCAAAACGAACCAATGGTTGTATCAGCACTGCTATACGGAATTTAAACAGGAATAAATAAAGTATGCTATTGGAGAAAAATTGATTGAATTCCGTAGATCAGCCAAAGAATTTGTATGTACTCTGTTTTGACATATAGGATTAGGAGAGAAGCATTTAACATTTTTAGCACTGAAGTTAAAATAAAGTATAGAACGGCGAAATAAGTAGACATTATAAATAGGATGACAAGCTATATAATAGCACACACAGGCTCTCGGTATAAGTTTCTGGGTTTAAGAAATAATATAAATTCTCGATTAGTAGAGATAAGAAACTTTAAAAGTGGAGAAGATATCTAACAAATGAAGACCTCTATAATGATGCACCGAGCGTGATGGGTGAGCGGTAACGCTATGGTCTCGCATTAGGGAGGACGCGGTTTCGAATATCCGTCCATGCTCCAGATTTGGGTTTTCCATGGTTTCCCCAGATCATTCCAGGCGAATACTGTGATGCTTCCTCTAAAATGACATGGCCGAATTTCTCCCAGTTCCATGCCCCCATCATTCCTCGTATCTAATGACCTCGACGTCGATGAGGCGTAAATCAATAAGCAAAAAAAGAATATAATGCATCCCACCTAGATTTCATTGATGCTTGCTGTATATTTCTTCATCCGCAAAGAATACTTCAAGAATTTAATGTAAATATATGCTAGCCTTCTTTATGTTATACTAATAAAGAACCAATTCTAGAATATATATATATAAATGAATTAGGGTTTCTTTGCGATTGCAGAGGAACCTGTAAGAGTCTCATCTTCGAAAAAGAATGCATTTTCAGTCGTTTATTACGTTTGTATTTTTAAAAATGAGAATCCAAAAATATTCCCGGAAGTCTATTTCTTAATGGCAAACGAAGATTAATGTAAACAAAGAACGTGTGCCTGTCAATATGTCTAGAGAACGTGCACGAAAGTCATTGTTTCAAACTTCTAAGTCCTCGGCCAGTTATGAAAATTAAGCTGGCAATTATCATTTGAAGCGAAGACATTAAAAATGACATTTTACCTGCCCCGGTTTGATATATATACATATATCACGGTAGTCAACTTGCACTATTTGTGATTAATTATCAAGATATAAGAAAGCTGTTAGTACAGATATGCTGCACCAAAGATTGGAACCATATCTATTGCGGTGCTATGTGTTTTCCGTTAAAAACAGTGATATATACATTCTTGAATTTTTATTTTAACGATCATTTATTAATCAGAAGAGTTTTAAATAAGTTTAACTGTTTGAAATCAGATGTTGCTCAAAATTTTTAGTTTGTTATCATGGAGCTGGAAATATTAGTTTTTAAGCAAGATACGTTGTAGGCGGCATTTTGTAACGTCAAGACATCAAGTACATTAACAGTACTCTTACAGCAGGAGGACTTAGATTAAGACTAAATGCCAAAAAAATTACTAAAATTATTTTAAAGGAAAGCTGAATCGATCAGGAACTGGCGTGTAAAGTGAAGAGAAATAAGAAGATGAGGGAATGTCAGAACTAATATTCCAATTTGGCATCAATTAACTGCTCGTAATATACCTCCAATTTACAGATTCATCTGCACATTACGAGTAAACCACCACGCAGTTACTTCCAAGGACGTCCCATCTACAGTAGACTAAATCCCACAAACACCAGAACTGTTTAGATAGGACCAACAGCAAGAGGAAAACTACCTAAAGAACGTTGGAGACGGAATGAAATTATCAGAACATTTGGTGGTAGATCGTTATAGAGAGGAAATATAGATGAGAACAATCGATCGGAACGACATGTGCGTCGCGACGCTCAAGCACACTCCCTCCCTGTGCCGACGCCGGCGTCTCCCGGCTTCCGGCGTCCCCGCCATTAATCAACGCTCCACCGAGAGCAGTCGTCGCGACTTATTAGAGACAAAAGACTGTCTCCAGCTTCCATATTCATAAGTCGTTAACGACGGCCGGGCGGCAACACATTAAGGGCGCCTATTTAGTGTGGCGCTTCCTGTGGCGCGAGCCATTACGCTGATCCTCCCACCCTCGTCGTATCTCGGTCGAGTGCGCCACGGAGACGGCGACCGACGCCTTTTTTCCCCGCTCCCACCGGCGCCTCATCGGCGTCCTGCTAAATACTCCTCCCTAGCTCCTGCGCCGTCACTCCGCTGTCCTTGTTCTTTTCCAATTGAGCGCATAATGAAGGAGGAGGAGAGGGCTCCTCTCCGGAATACGGGAGCAGCCGGGCTAATCTCGACGCGACGGTGGCGCCGCCATTACGACAGCTCGTCACGCAGGCACACCAAGAAAGAAAGAGTCGAACCTCTCCTCCCGTAATGGGCATGTAGGATTTCCGGCCGCCGGCGGCAGTTTTGTTCTGAAGTTAACGTGGTAATGGGCGTGCGGTACCCGCGCTTTGAGTCGCCCCCAAACCCTCCAGCCACCCGAGCCCATTTTTTTCTTTCTTCTCGCGGCACCCTTCCTCGCAGGCTCGACTTTGTTCCAACAAAGACGAGGACCGTTTCGAGCGACACAAAAAGAGAGGAGGAGGTGGACTGCTGCGCGCGGAGCTCGAGTGGAAGGGAATTCTTTTGTTAGCTGCGTCAGAACGACGCGTTATAATAAAGCAAAGTGTTTTTAATTTCTTGCCGGGGCCTTCAGCGAATATGAAACTTTCCTGTTTCTATTAACATTTCGGAAGCGCTGCGCTGTGCAGGCGGGAAGCGGCATTTAAAGACATTTCCCTCCGCCAAGCCGGCCGGCACCCTAATAAGAAAAGGGGAGCACACGTCACCACCCAAAGTACGTGCTCCTCGCACAGAATAACCCTTTGTCACCCCATGTCCGTAACAGGCCAGACGTCAGCTGGGAAAAGAACTTTCAATTGTTTACACTTCTATATCAAATTAATATGCACTAAATTCAAAATGTAATAATTTTTCATAAATAACTGTAACGTACCAGTAACCAACATTATTTAAAAGATAAAAGTTTTATATACAACAGTAACTCTTCTATCAGAACTTTATTTTGTAAATGAAATTAAATTATAGAGTAAAAACAAAAACAGTTTGGTCCTAAGATCAATTTCTTTTTCGTTTTCTTTCCTCACTTATTTTAGACATATCAACACTTTTGAAGCATAATACATCTTTTAATTTCTATAAGTTACTAAGGTCAGTCAATTTTTGCAACTATGTCAAACATACGTGACTGCGTAATGATGTTGCTATTCAGGAAAATGTATAACCACAGACGGTAAAACGGCGTTTATGTTTGACTCAGCGTATTCGAAATAACTAGGTAAAAGCGAATCGAACTTAGACGGTTATCTTTCCATGCTTTGGGGGTAGATCTAACGAAATGAATTCGTATATGGCCTTTTGTAGAAACTTTTCCGGGATTCGCATGGAGTGATTTCTGGAAACCACGGAATACCGAATTCTGTGTCTTCGGACTGAGCGTGGTAGGTGAGCGGTGACGCACTGCCTCGCACTGTGGAAGACGCGGGTTCGAATCACCGTCCGACCATCCAGATTTGGGTTTTCTTTGGTTCCCACAGATGAAATTCTAGGATGGTTCCTTCAAAATGCTATGGCCGAATTCCTTCCCATTCCGTTCCCCCAGTCCTTTCCTGCCTTTAACGACCTTGATGTTGACGAGACGTGAAGCCAGAAGAAAAAGTAGGAGATTCGTATGTTCTGACAGGGATTTGAACCCGCATTCTTCCAAATGTCATGTCTGAGCGATGCCACTCATTCACTTCTTTCGGTGATCGTTGCGGCCTTAGAGCTGTGTACACTAATGACCTTAATACAGATCTTCTTGCAGTAGGTCAGAAGGTACTCATCTGCTACAAAAGGCAATGCATGACCTGATTTCAGATCAGGCAGAGGATTCCGTATCCGGAGGATCGTTGTCGCTTGAACTGCTAATGTAATAGTACGGCTCGAATAACATTGATTACACAATCTTATAGAGTTTTATATATTATTGCGAATGTGGCAAAATACCTTTAAAGCAAAAACTTTTACTTGATATTCTCAAAATTTGTGAAGTATATTACATGTATCCGTTTTTAGTATTTGCAATTGAAATACACTATATATTTATGACAAATTTCATGTTTCAAAGTAAAACCGTTTTTGATACAATACCTTAAATATTACATACAATTTATAAAAACCTTCGATAAAGTGACTCCACTTTCTTACCTTTATATACAACTTTAAAGCGTTTTCATTCGATGAAAATGAGTCTCAAGCAAATTGTAATTATTTTTCTTTATTATATCTTCTTGGTCACTTCCAGCACTGATGAGTTTGTTTGTTGGGTTTTTTTTTATTTTTTACTTGTGGGCTTACGCATCGTCTACGTCGAGGTCATTAGAGGCGGGATGGAACTGGGGACAAGGAAAGGGAAGAAATTCGCCTGGAGTGATTTGGGGAAATCATGTAAAATCCAATCTGGATGCCCGGGTGGCGATTCGAACCACCATCCTCTCGAATGCCCTCGGATGAGAACATGTTGGGTCATCTAGATGACCCCTTTCTCCGGTTTTAGTTCCAAATCTCCTCTACTTTTCTGTTATAACCTGAAAGAAAGTGTTTATACCACCTTGTCTTGCTCCCTATTCTTTTACTTCAGAAGATCCGTCACTTAGGTTATCGCCAATAACGTTCCAAATTATACTTAACACAACTTTATTTCACAACATCGCATCCTTTATAACAAATTAATCACAACTTTCTACATATTTCTGACTTCTGTGGCTGTAATCTTATATATATATATATATGTTTCCATCTATTTCACATTTCAGCCACCACTACCTAACACAGCTCACGGGTGTTTGTATGTGGTAGTAGCATGGACTTTCCTATCGTGCACAACGTTGGCCGAATGCCTATAGCTTTGGGGATGAGGGAAATATGGCGGTTAAAGGTGGTCGATGTGATATTTCTACCATAGACTTGTGTGTCTCTACACTCTTCTTTCATACCATAACTACATAGCGCATATCAATGGTGCTTGTGCGTGGTAGTAGTATCAATTCTCCCATCGTGCACTATGGTGGTTAGATGTCAGTAGCTATGGGGATGTGGGAGATATGACGGTTGAAAGTGGTCGTATTTCGACCAAACGCGTGTGAGTCTGTATATTTCACTTTGCCTCCACGACTACATCGCGCAGATCACTGGTGTTTGTGTGTTGTAAAAGCATACATTCAACGATCGTGTACAACGTTGGCCGTTTTTCGATATCTGTGCGGGTGTGGCAGATATGGTGGTTGAATGTGGTCGATCAAGGATATTTTCGTATTTTGATCAAAGGCATATGTGTCCGTATATTTCACTTTGCTGCCACAACTGCATAGCGCAGTTCACTGGTGTTTGTGTGTGGTAGTAGCATCAAGTCTCTCATCGTGCACTATGGTGGTTAGATGTCGGTAGCTATGGGGGTGTGGGAGATATAGTGGTTGAAAGTGGTCGACCTGGGGCAGTTTCGCATTTCGACCAAAGACGTGTGTGTCCTATGTTTCAATTTGCAGCCAGAACTACCAAGTGCAGACCACAGGCATTTGCGTGTGGTAGTAACCTGGAGTTTTTCACCTTGCACTATGGTGATTGCATGTCGGTACCTGTGTGGATGTGATAGACACGGAGGTTGAGAGTGGTGGACCTGATATAATAATAGACATGCGTCTATATATTTCATTCCACAGAAAAAACTACCTAGCGCAGTCCTCTAGTGATTGTGTGTGACATTAACCTAAAGTTAACCAACGTGCACCATGGTGGTGTCATGTCGGTAACTACAGGAGTGTGGAAGATGTGATGGTTGAAATTGGTCTACGGAGGGCGTTTTCATATTTCGACCAAAGACTTGTGTGTCCCTATATTTCACTTTGCAGCCATAAAAACCCTGCGCAGATCACTGCTGTTTGTGTGTGGTATTAGCGTCAAGTCTACCATCGTGCACTATGGTGGTTACATGTCGGTAGCTGTCAATCCAAATTCTTTACAAACACGAACAAAGTCGTGGGCACCAGTTAGTAAATTCTTCAAAAACCAACTGGTTGTCTCTCTTAAAATCTAACTATTTTATAACTTAAGCAACTTCCATCCAAGCTGCTTCTTTATTGTGTCTCCATTTATGTTTCTATAAATTCTACTTTGCCTCGACTCCAATGCCACCGGTGATTCTTTGCTACCGACATACTCGCAAAATTACCATTGATGTTTGACATCTGTAATTTGTATTAAAATAATTTTATATTTAGATATAATCACTCTTTTAACATCCATCTTTTAGTGGGCAGTAGAAACAGTGGTTTTTGCTCTCCACTGGTAGTCTCTGTAGCGTTTAGGTTTTCTGCGATTTCTGAACGTAAGGGGCCAATTTTTTGGCACTTCTTTCTCCGCTGACTTACAACTTGAGACCCAGCTGTCTCCAAACCGAAGTTCATTAATAATTTGCTCTTCTCCACCATCCCTGAATGTCTGTGTTGTGATCATGGAAGCACCCTGCAATTGAAGTAATCTGTAGCACATCCAGGGTTTGGATTCGACGATAAACTGGAAGTACACCCTTTCTCAATTTTAATTATAAGTCAGTGATGCATCGCAAGTTTCCCTCAAATCTCCGTATTTTCAGTTCTCCGCGGCCATTATTTGTAAATTAATTAAATTCTTTGGTATAATGTTGTGTATACATAAATCTATTTTCTCTATAAATTAACGTTTGATTTTTCCAATCTGAAGATGCTTCTATCTGCTAGAGAATTCTGAGGTTGCCTAAGCACTTTATATCATGTCCCTTTTTATCGGTTTCAAAGTGATTGATGACTTAATAGGCAGTGATTGCTGTCATAGGATTAGACACTTTAAGTCTTGTTCTACGAAATGGTACGCTGTCCTGTCTGTAGTCTGTTACTGTTCTGCGTTACATCTTTTTCAAATCAGTTTAATCATTCTCACGTGCGTGAGTATGGGTGTAAATGTCGATGGTTCAAACCCAGATCTCAGATGGTATTTTTGCATGCACTTTACCCACTCGTCTTCACTGGCAGAGCTTCCTTCAAATGCAGAATGTTCCCGTGATGATAATAGAAACTTTCGGATATAGAGAAGAGCAAAATTATCAGTTTGAAATAAGGAATAATTTGTTGGTTTATGCAGAAAATGAAAGTGGTAGGTCTATATGAGAAATTACAAATATCTGCTTGAATAGGTAATAATTTTAATTATAGGCAGTATTTTCACAAACTGTAAATATACTAACAATATTTGTTCCAAATATCGTACCATAACTTTGATAGCGTTATGATAACATCACACGAAACTGAAACTACCCCCGTGTCGTAATAATGATCTCATAGGCAGAGATCGAGCGTGGAGTGAGAGGTACGCTGGTTCAAATTCCCGATACAGATTTAGATTTTCCATGGTTTCCCCAAGTCACACTAGATGAATGCCAGGATGGTTCCTTCAAAAGGCCA
Source organism: Vandiemenella viatica (assembly GCA_031002005.1). Taxonomy (NCBI): domain Eukaryota; kingdom Metazoa; phylum Arthropoda; class Insecta; order Orthoptera; family Morabidae; genus Vandiemenella; species Vandiemenella viatica. Next base: position 359,837,315 of record JARYHS010013630.1, on the reverse strand, counting down.
TGGCCGAATTCCTTCCAGTTCCTTCCCACCAGTCCTATGCCTGTAATAACCTGAAGAAAGAAAAAGCAGTGAGAATTGTAGTCAGGAGATCCGACTTTTTTTTTTACTTGTGGCCTTATGCCTCCTCGACGTCGAGGTAATTAGAGGCGGAACTGGACTGCGGACAAGGAAGGGGAAGGAATTCGGTCATGGCATTTTGAAGGAAGCATCTCGGCATTCACCTGGAGTGATTTGGAGAAACCATGGAAAACCCAAATATGCCCGGATGGGGATTCGAATTTGCGTCCTCCCGTGTGCGAGGCCAGAACGTTAACAGCTCACCAACCACGCTCGGTCAGGAGTTTATCTTAAATCTCGGAGGGTAACTTGTGCACAAGACATTTTACATGAGACTTCAAGGAAAGATCAAGTGGGTTCAAATCAGGAAAATGAATTGGCCACGAAACAAGAACAACTCTGAAGAAATAATATCTTCACAAGAGTTCAGCCGGATAGTGTTGATAGTTTACGACACTGTCCGGCTGAAATCCTGTGAAGATTTCATTTCATCAGTACGCCGGGAAGGTTTCCACTCACATACAAGAACAACTCTATTTCCGCCAGTCCTGGCAGTGTAGTGGCTAGCGCGCTGGCTTCGCATTGCAAGGGCCGCCGGTTCGAGTCCGGCCGCGGGCATGGGTGGTTTCAATTAAGTGTTGTGTTCGTCTTGTGCTGTCCTCACTGTAGTGTCCACAATATCATGATTAGAGCCTGATGCAATACTCTGTACAAAAACAAATTGGAGCTGGCTAAATGGTCGCAATGACCGAAGGCCATTATTTAAAAAAAAAAAAAAAAAAAAAAAAAAAAAAAAAAAAAAAAAAAAAACTATTTCCGATTGAATTTTCACGAAATGTCTGACTTAAATGTTCATTAGCATCATGTGAAAAATGTAATGGGACTCTGTTATGACATACAGCGTATTGGTTGTGTTGCCTATCTTTATATCGCCAACAACCTACGAAAATCGGCCTTGATGACTGAGCAGTTTCCAAGCTGTAATTCCTTATCTGAAATAAATACATTTGGCCTTCCCCATCATTCTAGAAAGTTTGTGTTGTGATCACGCAAGGACTCTGTATGTGAAGTATAGTAGATTCAACAGTAAGCATTCTTAGATTAGGACCATACGAGAGATGGATTGCGTGCTCACTTGAAAGCTCTTTCACTCAGGAGGACCAGTTACCCTTCAAGACCTCTCGGTGAGTAATCCGATATACAATTGTGCTACTCAATAAATTATCCCTCCCGGTCCACTTTTTATTTTATATAAATTTCTCATGACTCAGAATGTGACGCTAGTTCAGTTAACACTCTTTTTTGTGGTCGACTTACAATTTTGTGGTCTACCTACGATTGTTTCTTTTCTATACTTGAAGTTTTATATGTTCAGTTGGAAGGATACGGAATCAGAAAAGCAGGTAGCATTGCTGAATACGCTAAGGAAACCCTGCTGGGAAATCTGTCGCTCGATTTAGGTCCTCTCGGTCGACAGTTTCTGCGAGACGCCGACTGGGAAATCTTGTTTCCTGCGACAGACGTCACCGTTCGGCGAGTAACGACGTTTTCCGGGGAGGAACTGCGAATCACGGTGTCTGTAATGAGTTTTCTACAGAAGTCAGGCGCCGATGACGGCCGTCGTTTAACGTACGAAGTAATGCAGCAGGCTCAGGCCTAAAGGTCACCTGTAATAACAGACGGGGAAGAAACTGACGGCGAATAGCAGACAAAGAGAACATCAAACCAAGGACGACAGGAAAACAAAATGTATGTAAGAGAGTTAAAATATCTCCCATCTAAACAAGTCAACTACGTTACATTAATCTTGTTGTAATCAAGTATAAGTTCTTACCAGTTAGTGTGTGATAATAGAAATACATCGGTTCTCACTCAACTAATTAAATAGATCAACATTCTATTACACGCTTTGTAATCTCTGAAGAGTGTTTGCTAGAATGTCGGCATTGATTTTACAGATTCGCTGAAAATTTTGCAGAAAATACATATATGATGATGGCTTTAGTCTGTTCAGTCTGTTATTTAAATAGTGACCAATTATGGTGCGAAAAAATTTAGTTAAACTTTATTGACTATTTAATCTCAGTTACAGCTATTACTATAGGTCCACGGTGCAAGTAATATGTGGTACTAGTTGTAGTCCGCAGTTTATTTCGCGTAGAACGTTAATACACACACCTCTATCTTAAACCAACAACATCCACGGCCCTTATGGATCACTTAACGCAACTCTTTTTGCATGAATGATCTCCACAACAAAAACTTCATTTCTCCAAATAATACAATGCCGCTTCTACGCTGAAATCACGATAAAAATTTCAACTCAGAGAAGTCACTTTCAAATCAATATTAAATTGTACTTACTTTTATCTTACTTAGTTTTTTGACATCACATCAAAATATAGATATATATAATACCTTGTTGTACTCATGGGACCCCGTGCTGTACATTAATCGAAACCCCATACAAATCCGAATAGCAGGTTTTGTGAGAATTGCGTTCACGGAAATATTCTCAGGTTTTCGACGTCACATCAAAATTAAACATACACTAATTTAACTCTGGGAACACTGCATTTTATTATGCTAACGACAATATGTTTTAGATTAATTTTTCTTACAATCTTGGGTGATCATTATTTTTCTTTAGATAATTTTTATAAGGTACGCAAGATTATAAAAACGGTTGTGACGCCAATGTAAATATTCATTTAATTTTAATGGACAAAAAGGATTCCGTGTGGTGAATATAGAGTTTATGATGCTGGCTTGGCTAGAAGCGTCTCCTTCGAAAAGACAATTACCGGGAAAAACCGCTACCCAGCAAGAACAATCCGCTACCAGCCTCCCAAAAAAACGAGTGGGGTGGATGATTTTACCTGGGACAACACGTCGGGGAACCTAGAGAAATATCCTAAAGAGACGGTAGTCAACAAGAGGCAGGTCAATGCACTTGGCGGGAAATAACGCGAGTCGTTCGGCTAAGGGCATAACCCACCGACAATCCTCGAGTCATCCCGAACGTCGTGTATCCCACGCAGGTTGTGAATAAAATCTCAGGAATATCACATGACATCAGGACACCCGGCACACCAGCCTATCAAAATGACTATGTGACTGAAATTCTGGGATTTTTATGGTCAGTATATTTCCGTGAGGCTACAGGGCGGGACCAACTTTTAGGTGAGTGACGGAAACCGCTACAAGACTCACTTCTGTTCCCGGTGTTGTATTACCTGACCGAGCTTGATTGCCGAGTTGTTAGGAAACCACTTTGCTTTTCAACACTAGTTTGGTACATTCACGTATAATTTTGATGACATATTTTCCATTAATGGCACTCCAGGTTATTTCTGATTGTTCAAAGTCACAACATCATTGATGACGATGTCTGAGGTCATAATTTGTTATGTACATTGCATTCGCGTGTCATTTATTCAGATGTATTAATTATTTTAGCTTAATTTAAAAGTAAATTTCATTATTTTTTGTTGAATAAACAGCTAATGTTACCTATAGGCGTTGCTTTGTCATTTTCTGCTATCCTGTATTAATATTAACGGTAAATTCGCCTAGATATGTAAATGCATAATGAAGCTTTAAAAAATGTCATATTTTGACTGTTTTTCCTACACTCCCAATAATGTCAACATTCTTGCCTTTTAAACTTGCATACCTCTTTAAAATTAAACTACCTATTATTAACTACAAGCATAAAATTAACCCTTCTACAAAGGGCCTACTTACTACAAAATTAATGGAAACGCCATTAAAACCTACGTAGCCCTTTTTTTAGGAATAGAGAACAACAAAAATTTATATTGAGCTAAACGATTCCCTGTCATTGCGATAATGTAAGTAAATTTTGTAATAATTCTCTCATAATAAGAAAGGGAAGTGGATTGTTGCCCAAACCATCTACTTGCTCGAGAAGCTGGATACATTAAGTCGAATCACAAATGATCAGCAGTATATCGATGCTGAATACATGTGAGATGGGAGAATGCCACGATGGATTGTACACACCTTAGACTGGCTTCATTCTGTATGGCCTCCGTTCGTGATTGAGGGAGAAGACTGCTGAAGTAGCAATGATTAATTATCAAACGCAGTAGGAGATAATATGTTGGAAATTTTTTTAATACAGACATGTTATATAATTTCGGGTATTTATTATGAGTCAAAAGGTTTGAAGCGAAAAATTAATATGTTAAACACAAATTCAATCGTGTGAGTTATTTTAAACGATGTATAGACAAAATAATTTGGAGAGGATAGAAATCACAAATACACACAAACTTCATAAGAATATAAGGATGGAAGACTGAATATATACATCGCAACTAAAAGACTAGTTAGACTTGTAAATATGTGAAAACCAATTGATTACAAACGACTGGAAGATTGAACGAAGAAAAGAAATATTTGATGCCGGGAATTTTAGCCTGAAAGAAACTAGTAATTCTGCCAAAACATTAACCAACACGCTAGTAAAGAATCGGAAAAGAGGGATTTATTCTCGGTTTTCTAGCTGAGAGGAATGAAAGGATTCGACTGGAAAGTTTACTGTTAAATTAGCATGGCAAGAAAAAAAATTAACAGTGCTTACTGATATTGACCAAAAATTGATTACGAGGTCTTTAGAGACGGGAATGGATGGGGGGAGGGGGGGAAGGAATTCGGCCATGGCCTTTTGAAGGAAGCATCCCGGCATTTGTCTGAAGTGATTTGGGAAACAATGGAAAACCCAAATCTGGATGCCCGGACGGGGATTCGAACTGCCGTCCTCCCACATGCGAGGCCAGAACGCTAACCGTTACACCACCACGCTTGGTTTAACGTTATCAAGAAGTAACTCAGATAAAAGCGAGTGCAGTTTGTCAAACGAAATAAAATCAAAATAAACCTCACTAAGAGCGTAAATTAGGGGCAAACGGGAATGTGCAGAACCACAGTGAATGAAATTCAAACGTACAGGAATAGAACATACTGTATAAAAACAATGTAATAAAAATTTCAAAATAATGAGTTATATAAATCAAATATGCCCAGTACGAATAAGAAACACAGCCATTCTACATTTTAGAAATGTAAAATGCCAACGGAACAAATACTATCAGAAGACAGAGAAAGAAATGATTATCGGTAAAGATGACTGAAGAGAATTTTTATCTTACTTTCTTCCGTATTGGTATCTTTTCTGTACTTGGGAGATCGATTTAATAACAAAATAAAATGAAGCATGTCATTCAGATTTGTCGAACTGAAAAATTTATTAACATTAATTAATAACTAGATTTATTTATACAAATAATTTTGACAATGTTTGTTGCAAATGTGAGTTTTAAAGTTAATGAAAATACCAATTTGACTTAAAATTCATGGTATAAGAGGACAACTTCGTTTTTTGGTGATTGGTTGGATCAATATTAGTATTGTCACAACAATATTTATTGCGTGCTTATGGATGGGTGCGTGCTGAATTTCGAAGATTAGAGGGAACTTGACAAGACTTGCTGTAATTCGGTTGCTGTTGTAGTTCTCGTCTAGAGAGACATTTTTTACCAACATCGCATGGTAGATATCGCATCATTGAGGGGTTTCGATTCATACCACCTAAGAGTATCACCATCCTGTTCGCAACTCGGGATCAAACATTGTAAATGATAAGTGTAACTTGGCTTAATGTCAAAGCAGGAAGCAAGTACTATTGACAAAGGGAAACCACATTTCAACACGCAAAACCAACGTTTTGGTGGAGGGAGGCAAAAGCCAATTTACTCGAGCCGAGTAACGCTTAGAGAAAACGTTCAGGTTTCATAACCCCCTCCGAGGAGTCGCCTCATTCACCAGGGCATGACCTTCAGGAGAACTTTGACCAGTCCCTTTATGGCTTGGGTAACATCGTCTGGAAACCGAGGGAAAACTCCTTAGTGATAAAGTCAGCATCGGCATAGCTCTGGCTACGCCACCTTCATATCTAGCATTGAATTCTCTAAAAGGGAGCTCTATCTCATTGACTCTTTCTCTTCATCCTGCAAGGTCCTAAAAAGGAAATTACAATTCCCTTATATTTATATCGTCCACACAACTACTTATTTTTTTTAGTGACTGATACGATTTTAGTCTTGATTTAAATCAGACTTTTGAAGAAGCATGTTTGTGTGATATGATGTCTACTCATTAAGAATGAAAACCAATAGGGTATTTTAGTCGAGGAATGTGAGCCATATGTTTGAGGACTGGTACTCTTTTCATAGGCTTCTGTGAAAACAAGAAAACTGAATTAACTGGTTGCTTTTGAAGTGAATTAAAAGTCTAAGTGCACGCATGTCATAGAAACAAGAAGGGAGTCGCCGTTGCCTCGACCTCGTGTGCAACAAGGCACTCCTCTCGCTGCAGGTGTTCCGCCCCCGGAAGCTCGCGGCGGTATTGGCGGAGGCATCACGATAAGCGTGTCGTCGTGTGACGTGGTTCCGAGATCGATGCCGGGCAGGGTGCGGCGCCAATCAGGACGCCCTTGGCGCGATCAATTCCGCCAGCCTCGCCTCGCAGCGAATTAGGCGCCAGGTGGCGCCCCGCCGCCATTGCTTCCGGCGACGACGCCAGACACTGTGCTATCCAGGGCCACGGTCCTCGGATGCTCATTAGACATAACCAGCTGCAAGTATTCATGTTTTCTGATTGTTCTCTCTTGGAGAATATATTTTTCACTCTTCAACCACAAAGTTGTTTAACTTTTTTTAAATATCGCACAAGTTTCTACGCTTTCTTAAAAACAGTACCGCCATTGTTTTTATACTATTCATCTAGTAAGCATATTTTTTGCGAACACTCAGACCTCTGCCCAATTTCATTTCAGCTCTAATTGATTATTATAAATGTGTATATGCCTAACAGTGACTTATTTTTATACCTATATTAATCTACTTGAATGGTGAACTCGTCTCTATGAAAAATCATTACCTTTTTTCCATTTCAGCCAGCCTCTGCCTTTAGTTTCCACTGAATCGTACAACCCCTGCGCCACCAATTAATATTCGTGCGAGGTATAACTACGACAATGCTTTCAATTATTATATGTCAACGATCTTACATGTTCGCAAAGTTCGATGAAAAACTGCTATAGAATAAAAATATGTATGTTTTCTCAAATCAAACCATTGTACGGTGATAAAACAAACTTATTTTAGATAAACCATGAGCACTTTTAATAAAATTGAATTATTATATTTTTTATATTTTTAAATTAGTTCAATATTGTATTCCCAGTAATGTATAATCGCTGATATTTTTTTCAGAATTTGCTTATAATTAAAATTTAATTCATCTAACTGATGTTTTGTTACGAACATCGATGACACAATGAATCTGATTTATTGCTTTAGAATGAAAATATGCAATGGTTATTTGTTTGAGATGAGGAGACAAAATTGTCACTGTCAACATTTAGTTTTATTTTTTCTAATCAGTGTGAACTGGATTGTCGAACAGACGAACCTATGATAAAGAACCTGAATTACAGACGCCTCAATAACTGGTTGTCAGTTGCAATCGTGCAAAAATGGCTACAAAATTCAACATTGAAACTTGAGCCTAGGATATTCCCGTTCTCAGACAGATTATACTTCCTCGACAATACTATTTCTCCTTTCTGGAGCCAAGAAATTTTACTGATTCAACCCAACGTATTTTTTTTTTTTTTTTTTTTTTTTTGCTGTCATCAGTCTTTCGACTGGTTTGATGCAATCCTCCATCCCTTCCTATCTTGTGCTAACCTCTTCATCTCTACATATCCCTTACAATCCACGTCCTCAATTATCTGCTTCATATATTCTAATCTGCGCCTTCCTCTACAGTTCTTACCTTCTACTGTTCCCTCCACTAACAAATTAACCAATCCAGCATGTATCAAAATATGACCTACAAGCCTGTCTCTTCTTCCTGTAAGCTTCTTCCACAAATTTCTTTCCTCGCCCATCATTTCCAAAACTCGTTCATTTCATTCTTCGTCTGTCAACTTAATTTTCAGCATTCTTCTGTGGCACCACATTTCAAATGCTTCAATTTTCTTTCTTTCTGGAATTCCTAAAATACATGTTTCGCTACCATAAAGTGCTGTTCCCCACACATAGAGTTCTTTCTAATTCCTAGATCAATGTTTGAAATTAAAAGACATCTCTTTTTCACGAAGGCTCTTTTTACTAGTGCTATTCTGCTTTTAACATCATTCTTGCTTCGGCCGTCGGTTGTAATTTTGCTTCCCAAGTAGTAGAATTCACTTACTTCTTCTATTGCATCCGATTCTATTTTTATATTTAATCTGCTGTGATTGGGATCGTTTGAGCTACATTTCATCACTTTGGTCTTGCTTTGATTTATATTCAGTCCAAAATCTTCTTTCAGTATTTTGTTCATACCATTCAGTAACTTCTCAATATCCTCAGCCCGTTCAGCTAACAAGACAATGTAATCAGCAAAACGTACCATACTGATCTTTTCCTCCCTGAACACATATGCCACATGAAAATTTTTCTTCTATTTCCTTTATTGCTTCTTCTACATACTAGTTGAATATTAACGAGGATAGACTACAGCTTTGTTTCACACTCTTTTCAATTGTTGTATGTCTCTAATGGTTCTTTACTTTTATTATAACTACTTACTTCTTATTACGCATTATGTAGTTTCATATCAAGTTCACAAGACGTTCTAGTATCTTTTTTTTAAATAAAAATCCCTTTTGTGTGGAGAATGACTGGAATTAGTAGCACCTCTCATTTCTTAGAAATGGATCCATATACCAGTAGTAATAGAAGTGAAACCATACATACATTTTATTTAAAAAAAATACTTAGATGGGCAGTGCGATAAAATATGCAATTCACCGTATTGGCGGATTATGTTTGCAATCAGCGAGTGTTGAAATTTTATCACTCGAAAACCTGGACAGGTCATCGCATCCTAACGGTCCCAGTCTTTCCAGGAATGCTTTACCTGCCCCGAGTCTGTGGATATCATGCAACAGAAAACTGAACGGGCCATGTTTACGACGCGGTAGGTAGCCGTTAAATTCCCTTACATCCGTCTCGAGCTGTCGAGTGTGCGATCCAGGATAGAGATGAGGAAGAAGTTTTACAAAAATAAAGCTATTCTCGAACTAAATGGAACATTACCGAAGCCAAACCATTCAATCAGCCAATCACAAAGAAGGGATACGGGAAAATTTCAGAACGTCCGTGAGAGAATGTATGAGTTAGCCAGTAAAAAAATTGTTAAAAAATGTTGTTATTTGTTTATCTTTTTTACATTATATAGCAAATCGGAGGTTATGCCAAACCAAGATATTAATTGGTGCATACTGGAAGACGCAAGACGAGCCTGGGGAGAGGAATGCCGTGGAGCGTCGTGAAAAATGCTGGAAGGAGGTTTTAGAGTCTGGAGCAGTTAAGGTGAATGTTGGGACACGAGTTGCTATCTCGAATAAATAGCCAATACTTACGTTTTGAAGTGGAAAGTGATACAGAGTTTTATTTAGTCGGTAGTGACTGGAATCTTACATTATCTCAAGTGAAGCTGTGCCCGAGAACATATCACTGTTATCTGCTAGTGTCTACAGCTACTGTCACGGTACAGTAACAGATTGTATCAGATTTTAAACTGTTTGCATTCATACGGTACTCTCAGGACCCAAATAACGCCTTGAGTGGAGCGATCCACGTGATTAATAACCTCTCTACCAAACCAATACGGAGAAAAGTCGCGTGCTGTCATTACGAACTTTGAACTGAGCAAAAACTCTCAATTCAAAAGGAATATTAAGTGTCATTGATCATTTTTCATTCTTTTTTTGTAATTTTGTTTAGCTATGCTAATTTCAACCAATCTGTAACATGATTTTTATTCAAATTTAAAATAGTGCTTTATATTAATTTAACGACCATTAATGGAGGTCTTATTTTTCGATGTTTTTGATTGTTTATCGATATAATAGTAAATGTGACTACCATCTGTCGGTCATGAATTTTTATATAATAAATGGTCAAGTTGTGACTTTTTTAGATTTACATGTACCTTCAAAATCAATGTTAAACAACTCTTTCATCTTTAAGTAAGTCTAATAATTAATGAGATAAGAAGTAATAATAATTAAATGAGTAAAAATTATAACCTTTTAATAAAGGGTACCACACACACGCACACACTAACGTACTTTATATGTGCCGACATCTATAAGCTTCAAAGTCACCGGAATATGCATTAATAGGCTGTGCTGAAGAGATATTTTTCGCAGCAGAGATGGAGATTTCTTGACAAATGGATTGCCGTCACCGGCTTCACATATTCATCCATTTTTGTTTCTACAGCTGTTCAAAATGAGCTAAGAAGCACGATATTGTAGTTCATTTCATTTCAGTTTTTTGTACACGAAACACAGCAGTTCTCCACATATATAATACAATGGTTTTAACCTTCATTGTTTTATGGGTTCATGGGTGTGTTGTTCTCTACACTTGTCACAATGGAAATGTCTTCTATATGATTTTCCTATGTGACCGTATCTCATACAATTGTATCACATCGGCAGTGTCTGAGCTTGCCTCCACCGCATATTTTGGAGGTACTGTCAGGCTAAGGATCTTAACTGCTGCGACTCTGATTGCGGTTCGATCCTTTTCCACTTTTCTCATCTTTCTCTGTGTATTGATAATTTGATGGAAGACGGAATATACTTTCTTCTTTAATGGTTGTATCCATATTAAGGCTGATTCCTTTTTTTGGAACACAAAAAACATTGAATGTGAAATTTCAGGACCTTAGTAATTGTGTTGTAACAATGTGAGCTTGTTAATCTCTTCAGTAGGTTTAGGTTAAAGTTCTGAAGTTATTCTTTTTTCATTTTCTGCCAATGCTGATGACATTCTATGTGATTTCCGTCGTTAGTTGGTTAATTATTTTACATACCACCATTTCATTAGGTAGCCCAATGTTGAATGAACACTGATCTTCATTATTCACACCTGGTTCTGCTCGTTCTAATTAATCTAAAAAAAAACATGCTAGTATCACAGAAACAACGGAATTTTTATTTAGCTATAGCATCAATACCAAGACCATAAAAATATCTTATTCAAATGGAAGTATAAACAGTTAAACATGAAACAGAAGCTGAAATAACTATAGAAAAAAAATTAAACTGCCAAAATATAGTACGAATGGTGAAGCAGCTCAAATTAAAAAAAATTCTAACAATGAGCACTTTCTTGATGATGCCATATGATTAGAACGCTGAACATAGATGAAGGAGTAATGATTAAAAATTAATCATATTTCATTAATCTCATTTGTGGAAAGTTGTTGATACGTTTCAGAGGAAACCTGTAAAGTGAAATGTAATCAAAATTTCTATTTACACGTCGTATAAGAATTGGATGACGACGACGGGTACAAACGTTTTTGGGCTTCTATGAATCATAGACAATACTTATACAGCCAGCAAATATTCTATATGTTTTTCTCCGTTGGAATCTTAAATACACAGAATGTTTGTGTATGGATTGATTTTCAATATACTTTCCTGGAATTTCTTGTTTTGTCGCCACCTATAATGGAGGCCGGTAAGTTTTAGACCATCCTTCTTTCTTGTAGCAGGAGGTGAGTAATCATAAAAATATAATATGAAATCCACTGGAAAGTGTTATAGGACTATACTTTTGTTCTTTATGAACACCGTCAGCAGAAACTTAGCTGACGGCTTACTCTCACTTACCTGAAATTCTAAAGCAATTTTACAATTTCTGTGCAGTACAATGGGTATTCCAAAACTTATACTTCTTTTTTAATATGGCTTTACGGTTTGCCTAGGTCATTAGAGATGGGAGAAAATTGGAGAGGGGATACAGTAACATGACCGTTTCAGGCAAGCTTCCCTGCTTTCCCTTGAATTGATTTCAGGAAACCATGAATAGTCCGAAAGTTGGGTAGCCGGACAGTGCATCGAATCCACAACCTCTAGAATCTCAGCCACAACCACTCACCCACCGTGTTCGGTAAAGATAATCTCGTTAAAGCTATTATGTAATATGACTACAAGTCACATCGTTTTTAAACCCGTCGATATCAGTGAGTAATGTTTTGTACCGTTGATAGTGTTTCCCTTCAACAACGTCGGGAGATAATTAAAAAGATCATGACGTCAGTGCTGGTGCTAGCACCCCACTCCTCAGTCAGTCTCGGGGTTGGTCGTGTGTTTTAATAAGACCGTCGGCCGGCACGCGGCCCACATATGTGCCGATAAGTGTGGATCGCTGTCACTCCATTAGCTGGGGGAGGTTCGCAGCAAACACCGCCACCCCCCTCCCACCACCGAGCCACCGGCCGGACATAGAGGGGAACGTCGGCTCTGGTCCACAGGATATGTCTCAAGTGTCGAAAGATGAAACAATACAGTTTCCTGTTATCACTTTTTTTACGAAATAAGACGACAAGAGTAAATAAAATTTCCAATGGAAAGTTCAGGAGGAGAAATTACGTTAAGATTAAGGCAAGACGGGTGTGTTTAAATTTTTTAATCTATTTTTATCTCTAACACAAAGTGTCAGTCAAATCAATCTGAAATATTGTTATTATAATTTTTTTAATCGGCGACCCAGTAAGAATTTATTTATAATTGAAGAGGCAACTAAATCCGTTTTACTATCAATGGAATGATGTAATAGAATACGAAACACTAAACACGTACACTATTTGAATCAATAATGAATTCAACTGCCATTATCCAACACGTATCAGTTCATCATTAGCACAAAACATCAAAGAAAAACTGACCAAACCAATTATTAACACTTTTCTCATAGTAAAATCCGTCGATGCCAGAAAATTCATCATTAGTTTGGTCAAATTTATTTTTTAAAATTAATAAAAAAATGTTTTACTTATAAATGCAGCGAGAAAACTGTTTATCGATGCTTTTAACAAAGTTTCATTGAATTTATAAAATAATGTTGAATCAATAAATACAAACACAAAATATAGTTATACTAAACACATTGTCCAACGTAGAAGAGTAAAACCAAATTAATACGTCCTTAAATTTTTTATGTAAATATCAGAAGTAATTTCTTAGTCCTGTATGCAGATTACTATTGACTCAGGGTAAACAAAAAAAAAAAAAAAAAAAGAACCGGATTGCTAATACTGTTGTTACTCCAATTGATATGATGCTAATTGTTGAAAAATGTCATAAAGTGTTTCTGAAACACGTCTTCAAACAAAAACAAAACAAGACAATTATTACCGAGCGTGGTGGAGTAACGGATAGCGTTCTGGCCTCGCATTCGGGAAGACGGTGGTTCGAATCCCCGTCCGGGCATCCAGATTTGGGTTTTCCATGGTTTCCCAAATCACTCCAGGCAAATGCCGGGATGCTTCCTTAAAAAAAAGGCCATGGCCGAATTCCTTCCCATTCCTTGCTGCCCCCCCCTATCCTTTCCCGTCTCCAAAGACCTCGCTGTTGAGAGACGTAAAAAAAAAAAAAAAAAAAAAAAAAAAAAAAAAAAAAAAAAAAACAATTATTAATCCTTAGTTCAAACACTTAGACAGATACTAGTCATTACGTATTAGAAAATCAATATACTCTACACTTATGAGCCAAAAAATTACTAACCAATCTCCACCACGAGATTAACTGGATACAGAATCGGATTTCGGTGAAAAAAGCGATTTTCGTTTTATTGGCTTATTATATTCCGCCAGGTTTCCTCTTTAAAATGACGTATCATACATGGCTCTGCTAGAAGAATTACTGTTTTATTTTTATAGATTTGTGAGATCGGGTAATGCACTATTGTTATACACTTATTACCTATGGGTCAGGAATGTTTTGATCTTCTTTCTCCGTTTCCCGTAAGTTTTCTTTTTACTTCTTCTATGAACATTATCTCAGGTATTGGTGAACCTAGAAGTCTGAAAATTTTATGTCATAGTCACAAGGGTTTCTTTTATGTACAGAAACAACGATTTTTTAATTTACAAAAGATTTAGAGGTGATAATCCAGTGAAAAGTGATGGAAAAAATTTACTTTATGGCAAATACAAAATATCTCTGTAAGTAAATACTATGACAAAAAACTGTTGTTTCAGTATTGTTACAACATATCAATGCACATACAGTAAAAATTTTATCTCTCTAGCTCCAGCAGTTTGTGCGAAAATGTTCCCTATAGTAGGCATAATTTAACATTGCGGGGATAGGCGATTCCGTATCCCCTTAAATGCCACCTGGTCATGTTGCTGGTACGTCATGCGGTAAGGAAAGAATATAAGCGCAGCACAGAAGCATAGGGAAATCCATTGATATAAATGACTTTGTCAAAGGGCGGATAGTTACAGCGCGGCGGCTGGGAATGAGTATCACGGAAACGGCTAGGCTGGTCACTTTTTCCCTTGCTATTCTAGTGAGCTTCTGTAGTAAGTGCTTGAAGGACGGAGAAATCACAAATAGGTGACAGGGTGGATGTCCACGCAAAATCACGCAACGTGGTTTTCCCGCTCTGTAAAAACTGACAGTGTACGAGCTGTGGTATACCTCACGGCAGAGTACAATGCTGGTGCAGGTAAAAATGTTCCGGAGCATACCGTTCATTGTACATTGTTGAACATGGGGCTCTGCAGCAAATGGTTACTACGTGTTCTTATGTTGACCCAACGATATCGTTACTGCGGGCACAAGATCGTAGGGCTTTTGTTTGCGGGGTGGGGGACTATGAAATCCAAAATCTGGATGTCCGGACGGGTATTCGAACTCGTGTCCTTCCGAATGCGAGGCCAGAGCATTACCGCTCAGCCACCACGCTATGGTAAGATCATAGATACTGAAGCGTGAATTAATGGAAGCATGTCGCCTGGTCGGATAAATCGATGGTCGTATTCGGATACGCCGCGCCTTCTTCCAGGGAGCACCATGCCACGGAAGCAGGCCGGTAGGGACAGTATTATTCTATGTGGCACATTCACATGAGCTTCCCTGGGATCTAGGGTAGTGATTAAAGGCATCATGGCCGCTGAGAACTACTTGAATATTAATGTGGACCACCTGCATCCCTTCATGTTCCTGTCTTCCATGACGGCGATGGCATCTTCCAGCAGGATAAGAGTCCACTTCACAAGGCCAGAATAGTGATACAGTGGGTTGAGAATCATGATAGTGGACTGTTGTTGATGCCTTAGCCACTACATTCGTCTGATCTCAACCCAACAGAACACATGGGACGTTATAGGGCGCCACCTCTACTCGTACAAACAAATTAAAAGAATTACGTTACCTATTCGTAGATACCTGGTGCCACATACCTCTGAAATTGTATCAACCTACCAAGGACTTGTCAAATCCATGCCACGCCAAATCGCTGCTGTATTGTGCTATTAAGCTTGTAGTCATATTGTTTTAGTTCTTCAGTGTACACCAGTAGCTCCATCTACATTGTGTAATTCAAGAAATTGTGGGAGGTAGAGGGGACTTTGCTCCAGAACCTACTCTTCTCATTCCAATTTCGAGTAGCACGATTCTTTTAAGTATCCGTATCTTTAACTTTATCTCTCCTTTCATTGCGACCCAAATTTCTTGGTGGTAGAAGTATTTTGTCGTACTCTTAAATAAAAGGTTTTGTTCTGGGATTTTCCAAAAAATAAAAACGACATCTATGTCGTCTGTCTGCAGACAATCCCAGCCCAGCTAGCCTCCCCAAAGGCCCATTCCCACGATCCCTTGTAACGAAGTTGTGAGACGGGACGGGACGAGACGAATACCTAACCACACGGCATGAGAACAGGGCCGCCTCTGCTAGCGGAGACGAGACGCAGCTACCCACTCTGAGTCGGTAAACATCACAGGCATGTGTAGTGGTGCGCTGTTGCCATCGGTTTGCAGCAGCGGTGCGCACCCCTTCTGTTGCTGTAAAGTGCTCTGTGCCAAACGACACTAGGCAACGTGGTGCGGAGGTGGCGGCAAGGTAAGCTAGGACTAACCTGCGGCCCGCGGTCGTCCTTACACTTCGGCTAATGAGGTCCCGTCTCGTCTCGCCTTAGTTACAAGGGATCGTGGGAACACGCCTTTAAAGAGACAGAGTCTCTTAAGAGAAGCGCTTGAAGTTGGCGGGGAACCTCAGGGAACGGTGACACCTGGGACTAGGGCGACGACCATCACTTCACATTCGTTCAGCGTATCAAAGGCGAAACTAAATAACTCTGGTCTGAGGCTCGACTCGTCCGATAAAGAATGGCGTTCTCTTTTGACAGCAGGTTGCTGAGTATTGAAGTGCCAGTCACGCTCCTGAACTTCACCTGTGACATTAGACCCGAAGCAATGGCACGCAAAGCGTCCGGTGTGCTGCTGACCACAATACCTGAATTTTTATGTTGGGATAGTAGATGAGAATGCGGAGTTCTGTGTCTTTGAATCTCACCCTACGTGCTTCAACACTCTGCAGTGGAATAGCGTAGAGAGTGATCTGAAGAAGATGGTGAAGAAGGCGCGGCATACCAGGGTAAACCTCATGTAGGTACTGAATCGCCATAATCAGCCATAACTGAACCCAGCTGTGAAAAGGGTTAAAATTGGAAAGGCATTAGCTCTGTCATGGGAGTGGTCGCTGTGGCTACTATTGGTTGGTGGGGAATCACTAGGTTAGCCCTACACAAGATTAGATGTAGGAAGGGTACACTTTCTGATTTCCTAGCTAAAGTTGTAAGTAAGTCCAATTCCAGTTATGTTAGCGGGAGAAATGTGCCTTTATTTTAGACTGGGGCAATTGGTAAGATGATAAAAATAGAGAACAAAGGGATATTAAAAATAGAAGCTCAGCTCGGGAAATCATGAGAATCGCAGAAACAGCTGAAACCGATGAAAAAATTAAAAAGAACGTCACAAAAAAGAGGGTGAAGAGCAATTACGCCAATATCACAGATCCAGTTATAAGATTATTGCTACTGAACTGTAGGATTACGCTAAACCAAAGTTATAGAGTTTGGTAACTTAATAGACATACACAATCCATAAATATTTATGGGGGTAGAAGCATGCTAAATCCTGGTGATTACGGAGCTTACCGCAGAGATAGGACAGGAAGTGTTGTAGGATAATTTACACTGGTTATCAAAGATTGCTAAATTTCGCTGGTATTCACATTTCGTACTCATGATTTACTGGAGGCAGATTTACAGGAAAATGCGAAAGAGAAAATAAGGATTTTTGCTGCGTTTCAAATTTGAAAAATGAGTGACGAAGATGAGGTACTTGCAGAAAAACTAAATTCATATTCAGAGTTCAGAGGTGTGCGTAGGATGGTCATTATTGGTGGGAACTTAAATTTACCAGGTGTGCGATGGCAGGGAATTAGGATTAATAGCTCAAGAGAGCAAACATCTGCAAATACTAAAGTGAGAGAATGACTGTTTACATAAGGGGTAGAGCATTGCACAAAGTTACAGTATATGTTGGACATTTGCGTAATAAAACCTTGTCATTGTTTTGTGATGTCTCTCGTTATTGAAGCAATCAATGAGCAAAACGCAGTTCTGATTGATATGAGAAGTTTCAGTAATCATCTGGCCAATATTGAATGTGGTTACAGGCACAATTATTGAAAGCATATTTCAGAATTAAACGGAGATGTGGGAAAATTTTAAGTAGTTATTATGAATGAGCGGAATAATGTTTATTCAAAACATAAGATAATGAAAAGTACAGAACCCACTGCATACTATAATCGGGAGGCGAAAGGGCCATATAAGTTTTAAGAGATGGCAATGCAGTTGGTAACACATGAAACAACTACACGAGGAATTAATAACATCTAAGAATGGAGCTAAAGATGGATTTATGAAAACTATAAAAGGTACAGAGGGGCCATTACACGATGCATCTAGAAATTTCTGTGGTTATGTTAGAAAACTGTCGGGATGGGAAGGTATATAGAGAGTTACGAAAGATACGAGAAGAAGCTACCGAGGGTTCAAAAATGCATTTTTATTGCTTTAATGAGAATATCATTCAAGGATGGAATGGGGAAAATCCGAGGAACGGTTTTTACATATAGGTAGAAATGAGCAGTCTATTAAAATAGATTCTGAGGGTGTTATAAAAAAAATCAAGAAAGCTCAAAACCCGTAAAGGGGCAGTGTGGAAATTATTACTGCAGATCTGTTAACGATTGACGAATATGACATTGATCATATATTGAAATCTTGTTTAAGTAGAGTCTGGAGACTTAACAGGAAATTTAAAAAGTTTTGTATTAGTAGCAGTTCACAAAGGAAGTGAGACAAATAATACTAAAAATTACGGTCATATTAGTTTGACATCAGTCGTAGGTAAATTGATGGAGAGATTTATATGTTGCACATCAGAAATGTATGTGAGGCAAGAAAATCGTTTGCAAAAAGGGCAGCATGGATTCAGGTTTGTATATTCTCGCAAATCTCAATGAACTACATGCAAGATATTTCAGGTGAGTTGGAAAAGAGAGTTCTATTCCATGGTGTAACACTAGATCTCTCCAAGGATTCTGACACAGTGAACCATAAATGAGCCTGAATAAGGTTAATAAACATTGAAGTAGACGAAAAAGTAACTTTCTTGCTAATGGAATTCTCAAAACGTAGAAAGCAAAGGGTTAGGTAAGAAATGCAATATTAAAAGAGGAGCAAGTGCAAATGGGTGTACCTTTAGGGTAGTGTACTGGAGCCATTGCTATTCGTTATTCTCATGAATGATTGTGTTGGGGGTTTACAAACAGAAGTTAGGTTGTTTGCTGATGGCACGATTATTGTACAACGGGGGGGGGGGGAGGGGGGGGATACTTAACAGTTGAAAGGGGATCTCTACAGAATACCTGACTGTGTAGGTCAACCGGGAATGGAGATAGTATAACGTGGTCTAGCCATAATACGTTCCTAACTTTAAATACTGATATATAATCCCTAATAGAAGGTGAAACTGAAGAAAAATAAAAAAACCATTTGCGTTTAAATTTACCGAAGCGGCGATAGTGTGCTTTGTTTTTTGAATGGGTTGAAAAATATTTAATTGATCAACACTAAAATATTAACTCCAGTTACACTATACGTAATATCGATATTGTTTCTTAGTTTTGTGTGTGTATGTGGTATGAGTAAATAGCACAATAAATACACAGAATTTCCACGCAGTCGCTGTGATTTAGACAGCTTCAAAATAAGCGACTATGATTTCCCTAATATGGAATACCGACCTGGTCCTAATATTGATATTATGTTAAGTTCTCACTTTAAATGTTATGTATTAATTACTTTATTGTTGAATTACATAATTAAGAATTGAAATAACTACTACTAGTATTATTTCCATAATTCCCAACGTAGACGATCATGGGATAGAGCTAGTATGAAAGCAGCTATAATGGCAGTTCAAAGAAAAGAAATGGGATACGTAAATTCTGAAAAACGAAGAAATTTCATATTCACAGAAAAAGTAAAAGTCTTTGGATGGTTAAAGAATCAAAAAGAATCAGATACGACGAATCTCTCTCAGAAACTGATTAACTGACGTGTTAAACCAAAATTGAAGATGAAAACGATGCTGAATGCATTTATTGTGGTAGATTAAGGTCCACCAGCAAAACTGACTGGATTCAATGCCAAAATTATAAAACTGTTCGAATACAACTTGTGCAGGGGAACGCAGATAAAGTTTCATCTGTTGGAATTGCAAATAAACTCATGGAAAGCGCAAACAATGAACTAAATGTTTTTCACCCTCACGGAGATTAATTAGGTAATTACTGTTATATGTGTTCTTGCTGATAAAATCGAACGTTCTTACTTACGATTTCACTTTTTACTTATTATGTAGTGGAGTTATATCCAATATTGAATTTTGGGAACAGTGTGAACCTAAAATTGAATACTTATATTAGTTTTCTATTTCTAGAATATTACAAGTTTCTAACCACAAAAATTAATCCACGAAGTCCCAAGCGCTTATGAAAGACAACTCAATATTATGTGTCCAATTTTTTGTTAAAGGATTGTACTTGTGGCATAAATGAAGAAAATTAAAATATGATTCCATATACAAACACTATACTCTGTATGCCAAGAAGAGTCAGCTGATTAATCGCACACATGATTTAATATAGATTCATTTGATTATAGGGTTTGTTAGGAATTGCTTGTTGAAGACGTTAACATTTGATAGTAAATTGGGCTGATAACATTGGGCAGATTGTAGCGAACGGTTTTAAAATCGTTAATTTATTGTAAAGGGTGATATGGGGATTTATCAAAGAAGTAAGTTAATTAGCTAACAAAACCATGGTCATACCATTATTTGAATATGGTTGTAGAGTAGGGAACCCTCATTTTGTGTATCAAATACAGGATTTGGAGGAGATGCAAAGACGGGCAGCTGGATTTGTCCGTTGATATTATTGCGGAACCTAATAGTAACTGATATGATAAATAAAATAGCTGGGCTGAGAGTCATTTAAAAACAGAAGGCAGATGAAGAGCATGCTGGCAGTGCATAAGACATACATGATGATGAGTCTTGAATGAATATTAATAGAGAAAATAGGAGTTATACGTGAATGGGAATAGATGAGTATGACAGTAAGCTGGCACTTGATATTAGTCATAAGAGAGTGGGGAATTTATCTTTGTGGTTAAAGTAGTAAAGAACTGGAGCAAATTACGAAGTAAAATTAAGAATAACTTAACAGAAATATTAAAAGATTTAAAACTCATGAAGGGTAAAAGTAGCAATTATTAATTTTGCGATTAAAATAAAAAGAAAGGAGAATGATGGAATAGGAAAGCAGATGTGTAGGGAAATGGTGGTTGTGTAGGGTCACATTCACCATCGCACTTAAATTTAATTTACATATTTAAGTCCATTTGACTGACAAAAAGTAAATACTTTTTCTGAAATTTTTTCTTATGGTTGTACGATTCGTCGACGTCGAGGTCATTAGAGGCGGTTTTTCTGATCTAACACTATTTTAGATCTAAAACCATTTCCCAGATTTACTTCATCTCAGAGAAAGTTTTTACATTATTTCTTTCTTGCTTTCTAAGATCACTTTTAAGATTGACCATAACAGTCAAAGAGGTAAGAAACAAAGGTATAAGGTCATGATGATCTGCGTATAAGTTTTATGGTTCCTGTTCCAGCCGTTTCACAGTAACATCTCAAACCTAATGAACAAAACGTTTGTGACGAAATACGAGGCGCGTCCAGAAAGTAAGTTCCGTTTCAATTTATCTCCGCTGCAGCGCTGCGATTTCAGTTCCGCACATGTGTTGTAGACGATGTGTATCGAGGGGAAGAACGTCCGCCATTTGGAGATCGCTGTCAGTTATGTACGCTTTGTTGTGCTTGTTTGAAATGTCGGCGTTGATTGAAAATCCCGCCGCCTGTGAAATCAGGTCTGTGATTCGGTTTCTGAATGCGAGGAAAGTGAAACCAAGTGAAATTTATCGGCAAATTTGTGATGTTTACGGACCAAATGTGATGAGTGATTCGATGGTGAGAAGATGGGTCCGACAGTTCAATGGCGGGCGTAGTGATGTGCACGATGAAGAACGAAGTGGGCGTCCACCTTTGGTTACAGAAGAACTGGCAAGACTTTCATCTGTTCTTACATCTCAAGTCTTTCCTTGGCGGTCATCACTTCACCAATGACGACAAGCTGAAAGAAACTGTTTTCAACTGGTTGAAGACACAGGCGGCAGATTTCTATGAAGAAGGTATACAAAACCTGGTGCCACGCTATGACAAATGCCTGCAAAATTTCGGCAGTTATGTGTAAAAGTAGTTTAAGAGTTGTAGAATTTTGTGCAATAAAAATTTCTTCTGTATCTGTGTACAATTTCATTTTATTACCAAACGGAACTTACTTTCTGGACGCGCCTCGTTCAAATATATGCAATGTAAATTGTTCGAATGAAGAAACTTGAACTCTGTTATCATGAGGAAATTAATAACTG
>JARYHS010013630.1:359759176-359814235 GCA_031002005.1 Vandiemenella viatica | reverse complement strand
AGTAGGCATGGAAATGTACGTGTGTATGCGTCTCTATCTCTGTGTGTTTTTTTTTGCGTAAATGTGGTGATACCTTCTTTATCTCGTTTGTCTGGATGTATGATGTGCTGTTCCTGCACTTATGCTTGTGTGAGGTGACATATGGATTTGTGGGTGAGACCTAGTATGAATATGGGAGTTATGATATCTGTCTGATGACCAAGTGTCTACTGCTACTCGTGGTACATGGGTGGCACATATTACTAAATGACAGAAAAGGTTGCGGTGTGGGCGAGATGTGACTGTGATTTCAAACTTCACACATCCTGTAACTCTTCAGTTTTTTCCTCCAGTTATGTGTGGTGATGAATGGAACTGTTTGAATGCATTGACATGTTAGTGTGTATGTATGTGTTTATGTGTGTCTTTCTATGATTTTTGGCCAGTCATGGGTGTTCTGTTCCACTTTTTCGTTGCCATGATTGGGCTAGTTGTTGAGTCGAGATCGCTGTAGGCCTGGAAATGAACGTGTGTATGCGTCTCTATCTCTGTGTGTTTTTTTCGTAAATGTGGTGATACCTTGCTTGTGTGAGGTGACGTACAAATTTTTGGTGGGCGAGATGTGGCTGTGATTTCAAACTTCACACATCCTGTAACTCTTCAGTTGGATCTAGCATGTTCATTCTCTTTCCTCCAGTTATGTGCGGTGATGAATGGAACTGTGTGAATGCATTGACATGTGATGTGTGTGTGTCTTTCTATTATTTTTGGCCAGTCATGGTGTTCTGTTCCACTTTTTCGTTGCCATGATTGGGCTAGTTGTTGAGTCGAGATCGCTGTAGGCCTGAAATGAACGTGTGTATGCATCTCTATCTCTGTGTGTTTTTTCGTAAATGTGGTGATATTCCTTATCTTGTTGCTTGCTTATGTGAGGTGACGTAGATTTGGGTGAGACCTAGTATGAATATGGGAGTTATGTATCTGTCTGATGACCAGATGTCTACTGCTACTCGTGGTACCTGGGGTAAATGTTACTGAATGGCAGTAAGGGTTAAGGTGTGGGATAGATGTGGTGGTGCTAATGTGAACAGTTTTGTACCTAGCACACATGATACTGGATGGTAGTGAGGTCTGTTGTGTGAGATAAATTAGATGATGTTGATGTGAAGAGTATGGTACCTGGAACATATGTTACTCATGATTTTTTGGTCAGTTATGAGCCATGGGGGTTCTGTCCCACTTTTTCTTTTCCATGATTGGGCTGGTTGTTGTGTTGAGCTCGCTGTAGGCATGGATATATGTGTCTGTGTGCGTAAGTATGGTGATACCTTCCTTAAACTCATTTATCTGGATGTATGATTTGCTGTTCCTGTTTCTTTGAGCTTGTGCATGGATACGTATGGATTTGTGGTTGAGACCTAGTATGAATATGAGGGGTTCTGGTATCTGCTGATAGTCAAATGTCTATTGTAACTCATGGTACCTGGGGCACTCTTAATGAATGGCAGATAGGGTTGCAGTGTGGGGGAAACGTATTGATGGTAAATGTAATCAATTGTGTGTGATGAACACTATTTATGATGTAAATACTTAGGTGTATGGTGAAAACATGCCATCTTTTGCACACCCTCTATCTCGCCAGGCAGATGATATGTAAGGAGAGTTCTGTTTTTCAGCCAGTCATGGGGGCAAGAAAGTACTACACCACTTTTTTTGTTTCCATGGTTGGTGCAGGTAGTTGTCCTGAACTTTCTGTAGACTTGTACATGTATATCTGCGTCTCTCTTTGTGCATGTAAGTGTAAGTATGGTGATATACCTCGTCTGTCTGATGATTTTGGTAACGATAGTTCTGTCCAGTTAATCAGTGGTAACGACAATTCTGCCCCCACTTCATCGTTTCCATGATGCTTGCTGTTAGTTCTGTCGACCTCGCTGTATGTATGTACAAGTGTGTGCGTGTGTCTACTTCCTCTGTTAATTTGAGTCTAAAATATATGGTTATATTTTTTTTTTTTTTTGTAACAGTTTAACGTCCCTTTTTAACAACGTGGTCTTTAGAGACGGGAAAGGATGGGGGCAAGGAATGGGAAGGAATTCGGCCATGGCCTTTTGAGGAAGCATCCCGGCATTCACCTGGAGTGATTTGGGGAAACCATGGAAAACCGAAATCTGGATGCCCGGACGGGGATTCGAACCGCCGTCCTCCCGAATGCGAGGCCAGAACGCTATCCGTTACACCACCACGCTCGGTTATATGGTTATAGAATTATGCTCACCATCAACGTGTGCTTCTAACCATTGCTTCAGGGCTTAGGCAATCTCCCATTTGACTGTACTCTTTACAGTTTACTGCCGGTTGTGTTGGCATACGAATTGTGTTTCTCACGTTTTTCACTACATAAAAATCATTTAACAGAGAGGGTGATGAGGGAATGTACCAGAGAAGCGAAGGACTTGGATACAAACCCACAATCAGACCATTGTTTGTAAATAGTGTAGTATGGAGTCCACATTTTTAGTACATCAAATGCATGGTGCAAAATATGGCAGCTAGATTTATTAGTGGAAAATATTCAACAAGTGCCTTAATAAAGGAACTGGACTGGATGTCATTGGGAGATTGGAAGAGTGTCAGGGGCTGTATGTGGTGTATAATGCTGTTAGAATGGATATTGGAGGAATAATTCTGAGTGGTGTATGGAGCCTAAGTTGGCAATTACCACAATCTGGCATTAGACTTTAGATGATGAGGCCTGAGTGGATAAAATATCCAAACACCCACTTTGATCTAACAATTTACGACAATTCAAGCGTGGGTACTATCTTCGGCGCAATAGAACTAGTGTCTGCACCTATTGATACTTGTCGATGTGTGGGGGTCTATGAAAATGTGGGTTATGATGTCTGTTTGATGACCAAGTTAGCTAAGGGCATTATGTCACTTTTATCGTGGTTAGTTGGATGAAGCATGCAATTATAAACAAATGTCACACTTGGCCCTGAATCCGAAGTTTGGCGTCAGATGGGAACATTTAAACCGAATGGAGAACTCCCCTGGGTCCTGATTTATTGAAAAATAATTTCCTGGAAAAGGGGAGAATTTTCCTGGAAAACTGCAGTAGAACCACCTTAAGTGAACTTGGAATCCCTGCTACTGATTAGGAGAAGACTGTATGAGTTTTTGGTTTACTTTAACACACGAACAAAAGGTAACCCTGTCAGTAACTGTTCAGAGGTTGGATTGGGAATCATTGGAAACAGAATGAAGTTTGGGGAAGTGCTGGGCGTATGTTGGCGATGAGGCTAGGGTAGATCTTGGTGAAAGAATTAGGAATAGTGCACTGGATTTCTTCTATAAGTAAGTGGGTAAATTTTCTATATCTCCACCTTGGAAAATATCTAAACACCCACTTTGACCTAACAATTTACGACAGTTCAGGTGTGAGCACTATCTTAGGCGTAATAGAACCTATGGTGACGTTTTGGATACTTGTCGATGTGTGGGGATCTTCTATGAAAATGTATCTAGCCAAAATTCGTGAGCTATCATTAATGCTGTTAGCTATTAAATTGGTTCATAACGAATCCGATATGATGTGCAAAAGTATGTTTTCGGTATATGAATGAATTTTTAATTAGGAACACTATATAGAAAAAAGGGGGGGGATAGAGGACTATGATCAGACATTATAGGGTAAAGCCAGGGACTGAAAAGGCTGTCAAGGAATAAACTCACTGTAACTTCACTTTATCAGGTGTCATTGGAGATGTGTGAAATATTCTTTAATTCTTGGCCACTAAGTTTGGGGGGAATAACATATATGAAATATTGCTGTACTGTATAGCAATGTGACTGATTAATAGTATGTGCTTTGCTCTGTAATAACAAGGAGACATGGGAACAGAAATGTTTTGTAGGTAATATACGCTAATGTTGGACTTCTTTTGTTTTAGTAAAAAATAGTAATGGTTCACGCTTAATCAAACGCAAGTATATTTCACGACACAAAAGGCGAAGAAAATATTTTACTGTGCTGAAATTATTTGCACCTTGCTGTGTACAGAGTTTCGCAACCTGGGCAAACAGAACGCCGAGAATAACTCCATAGTTTCGAAATACTTGTCACATTGATATACCGATAATAGCAGACAGCAGGCAGGAAATACCTGAAATATTCTCATAAAAGCTTGGTGAAATGATGTGTGCCACGCCATCTTTCGGAACCAGGATACTTTGCACCTCGGCAGTCGAATTTTTTTTAATGTATCTCTAACAATGTGGTCTTTAGAGACGGAATGGGAATGAATTCGGCCATGGCCTTTTGAAGGAAGCATCCCGGCATTCACCTGGGGAGAAAACCATGGAAAACCCAAATCTGGATGCCCGGAAGGGGGATTCCCCGAATGCGAGGCAAGAACGCTAATAATTTCACGAAATCAAGGTACACATAGAATTCTTCCTCGGTTTTATATCTTGAGTATATGACGTTTTTTTTTCATATCGAACGTTAAAGGAAAAATTTATCACCCACTTTCTTTAGCTAGCTTGACAGTATACATCTGAGAGGAAGTGGATTCGTGACCATCATACTCGATTTCCCGATTAATGGATGAACTAATCGTCCATTGTCTACTTAAACCAATGGGTCCATTTTTTTTTATTTTTTTTTTAACGTCTCTCTAACAACGTGGGTCTTTAGAGACGGGAAAAGGAATTCGGCCATGGCCTTTTGAAGGTAGCATCCCCGGCATTCACTTGGAGTGATTTTGGGAACCGTGGATGCCCCGGAACCTCCGTCCTCCCGAATGCGAGGCAAGAACGCTAAATAATTTCATGAAAACAGGTACACATAGAATTTATATCTGGAGTTTTATGACGCTTTTTTTCCCCGTTAAAAGGATACATTTATGCTTTTCGAGGCGTGGAAATTACGTAACTTTGCGGCTTTTCCACAAAACACTTAAACACCGCGGCCGGACTCGAACCGGTGACCTAGCCCCAACACTGCCGAGGTCGTTTTAATGTGGACTTTTTTTGTTTTTATTAAATTGCAATGGTTCACGCTTAAGTACCGAAGAAAATATTTTACTGTGTGTCGATAGTAGCCAAGATGTTCAGTGCTTGCTTAACAGGATATCACAGCCAACCTGTTGCAATATTCATTGAATTTATTGTTTACCGGTTTCGACCTGCCTTAAGGGAGTCTTCTGCAGAACTTGTTAAAAAGTATTATATAAAGAGTTATCGACGACCTTTACAGGGCAAACGAGAAGGCCATCAAGATTGCGGAATTCTGGTCACATTCTATATAATTGTGTTTATAGTTAATATTAATTAATTAATGTTATTTGTTTTTTCAACTTGTTATGTCCTGGACACGAGAAATATAAATAAAAATATAAATACCCCTAATTTAATACATCCTTTAAAATACACGGACTGTAGGTGACACTCGTGAGTTATATTATATTGTTCATAATGAAAAAGTGAGTTTGTTTCCCGTCTCTTCGTCGGTGAATTAATTTTTAATGTCTGCCTGCTTCGATGAACGGAATTTATGTTAACAGCGAGGTCTTTAGAGACGGGAAAGGATGGGAAGGAATTCGGCCATGGCCTTTTGAAGGTAGCATCCCCGGCATTCACTTGGAGTGATTTTGGGAAACCATGGATGCCTGGAACCTCCGTCCTCCCGAATGAGAGGCAAAAACGCTAAATAATTTCATGAAAACAGGTACACATAGAATTTATATCTGGAGTTTATGACGCTTTTTTTCCCGTTAAAAGGAAACATTTATGCTTTTCGACTTATTTTTTTAGGCGTGGAAATTACGTAACTTTACGGCTTTTTCACAAAACACTTAAACACCGCGGCCGGACTCGAACCGGCGACCTTCGGCACTCTAGCCCCAACACTGCCGAGGTCGTTTTAATGTGGACTTTTTTTGTTTTTAGTAAAATTGCAATGATTTATGCTTAAGTACCGAAGAAATTGGACGCCCTAATTTCTTTGTCCGCCAGCTATGCTTTCACAATGGTGGATGGCCTAGCTGTATCGCTCTGTAATGGAGCCATTTCGTAACCTGTCGGACTCCCGAAATATTTCACGCATATTGGGACACCCGCTCCATCTAGCGGCAAATGTCTTCTACCGTGTGCTGACCTCTAGCGAGAGTTATGCAAGTTATCGCGCATGTCGCAACAGGGTCTCGGCGGCCGAGCAAGTACGTACATGTCGACACCTGTTCAAATACGCCTTAGGGTTGGGTTTTCCCCCGCTAGCTTTCACTCTCCTAGGGGAGTGGAATATCTGCGCCCAAAGAAATTAAGCCCTTGGGAGATGGTGCCATCTGCCAGCGGATCGGTGAACTAACGGTGCAGCGCCATCTATCCGCAGATCGGGGAACTAACGTGTGACGTCACGCGACCGTGCTGCCACCTGGCGGTGCGCCAGAATCGGCTATCCCCTCCTACTATGTTGAGATGAAGAGGTTAGAGCCTGATAAGAAGGAATGGAGGATTTCATCAAATCATTCGAGAGATTGATGATTAAAAAGGTACAATTTACAGTCATTGGGGAGTTTTGACAGGAGAAAAAACTTAAAACTATGAATATCATACGCGCAACGCGTCATGCTTATAGCTACATATAAAATAAATAATAATAATTCCGTGTGGTCGTAATAACCTGGTAACAGGGTTTCTATTGGCTGTTCATTCCGGCACTGTCTTAGCCGCCTTAACCCAATCCGGTAGTGCTACCAAATTTTACCCATCCAAAAAGCGTTCAAGGCGGATATCATACCTGCAACATGTTATAGCATGTCGATAACGGGAAAACACAAACTCATAAATTTAACCTCATCAAAACACCACCAAACGCGCCTATAGAAGTTTCACTTCCCAAAAAAATAAATACTTTCAAAATGGCACCACATAAATTTCATTGACATCCTACGAAAAAAAAATTTAGGTCACTCATTCAGAATTTTTGCATATCCCTTCAAACTTTTATGGTGGAGCTTTCTCGCAGTCTAAATGCTTACAACGATAAGTTGTAACATTAGCAACTTTCAAGACGTGGTTTTCCTCAGTCACTCTAGGCGAATGCTGCAAGGCCACGGCCGACCTTCCATCCCCCCTCCCACCCCGTAATGTAGTGACTGAAAAGGATCTCCACGATCCTCCAGCAGCCCGCCTCCCAGCCTTCAGCTGAAAAAAAAAAAAAAAAAAAAAAAAACCATTTGCAATGAGAAAGTTATGTTGCTAGACTAGGACCCACACAAGTGAATTGAAATTCAGTTTTAGTATAATGTTTTCGAAATGATACAGGTAGAAATTTATTTCGATTTTCAGGTGCGTTCGACACACATACAGTTTATTGACTTCATTAATAATCTGATTCTGCAGTGCCTTCAGTCTTGCATTTAAAATAATATTACTGCAGATGACTAAATTTTCATTACTTTTTTGAGAGACAAAAACCATTAATGCAAAAATAGTTAGAAGGTTCAGAAAAGAGAGTCGCATTGCAGTAACGAGAGTAAGGTTACATACAAGAGACTCCAGATGAACAAAGGCAGGTCAACTATGAAATCTTCAAGGGAACGTAGGCAAGCTGAAAATTTTCGAGTTTATTACCACAATTCGGCGTGAATAGATACATTCAATTATATAAACGGTTTAGCAATAAGCCTTTATACAAGATCCAAACGAAATAAAAGGATAGGATTTTAATGCTGATTAAAATAGCTACAATGCCACAGGAAATGGTTGTAATATAAACACAACTACAAGTTATTACAAGCATTCTTCCCTTTTATCCAATGCAAAAGGAAGACTTGAATGCTTCTTGAATTGATACTGATTAAATAGATAAACCAATGCGGAATGAATGGTCATTTCCGACTACAAGCCAACACAAACAGAACAACCCCAACCACGGTATTCCCACCTCTTACAATCTTCTTAGATTTTCTTCCTTCGTCATCACTGGAGGCGACATTTTACACGGCTGCATCAGGAATCGAATGCGCCCGAGCCTGAGTTCAATGTCTGAGTTCTGAGAGAATTCTTGAAAGAAATTATTACCTTACCTTACCACTACTGTATCAATCTAAGGGGAAAATATTTAGCAAATCATTAAACAGATCAATGCCGTATTCTCCTGATGGTGGGTGTTGAAGAAAACGTCATAATATCGCAAAGTACGTTCGAATTTTGCTTAA
Organism: Vandiemenella viatica; assembly: GCA_031002005.1. Classification (NCBI taxonomy): domain Eukaryota; kingdom Metazoa; phylum Arthropoda; class Insecta; order Orthoptera; family Morabidae; genus Vandiemenella; species Vandiemenella viatica. Next base: position 359,806,028 of record JARYHS010013630.1, on the reverse strand, counting down.
TTTCGTCTTCTTATTGCTTCCACGGTTGAAACCCGCGTTCTATATTCATTTCAGGGTTATGCGGAACTGAAATCACATACCTGTCGCTGATGCACTTCTATGATCCTACGCATTTCATGTCGGCGAAATAATTTTAACACTTCTAATATCTTTTAACGCCTCCACGACGCGAATTGCAAAGTCATGCACAATGCCAGACAGTTATCGTCCGAAGAGTAAATGATAACGGTATTTTGCTTTTCTAAAACATATCTACAAATAAAATTTGCGTTCCGTCTTTGGCTGTTTCTTTAAACCGACATCACGCGAAAACTACAGAAACGATTAGGATTGTGTTTTCACTGTTTGAAAGCTTATGGTCTAGCCAGAAAACATATTTTTATTTCTCTATGTTAAAGGGGAGACGGAGCGAGGAATAATAAGTTTTGCCTATCTTCAATAGATATGCTTCAAATATTCTTAATAGAATCAGGGCAAGAGATTCCTCACACCATCAAAGATAAAAACCTCCAATACGGTATAGGTACTTAGAAAGTTTAGAATCTGACTTAAAATGTATTCAGCGAGTTTCAAACATTAATATTATACTTAAAATCTGACGAGAAACTTTCTAACATTAATATTATCTAATCATGAAAAATTTTCTGACACCATGAAAAATTGACAATTCTGACCAGAGATTATATAATTCCTAGAATATATCGCCTGCTGTTTTTTGGCTGTGCTTTACTTAAGATAGTTCGAAAGAGATCTTACTTAAATTCATGACAACATAACGCAAATTATTTTTTGTGCTGCTTTTCGTTGTTTTTTGGTTTTTCTTTACGTTTTTAAATTGTGAATATTCCTTAACGAAGCTATGAAATGTTAGGTTAGAAAATTTAAATTAGTAATTCACATATTTATTCTTTAGAATGAATTATTCGTAGTTTTATGCATTTAGATGAAATTTCTTATCGTAATATTTGTCCACCTTAGGAGTACGAAAAATTTTTCCTCCTACACTTAGGACCACGTGGTAAATACTGCTTACTACCTATAAATAATTACCAATTTTTAATTGTGTTCTCAGCCACTGTAGTAGAGCTGTCTATGTGATAAGAATGGTCCCCTGTGCAGGCTGCAGTCCGCTCGATACGTTTTTTTTTTTGTTTGATCGTTGTGCCCGATGTGCCGTCGCTAATTGCCTAGCCAGGCCGCCTATACAGCCAGCGCTGCAAATTATTATCGGTCACCGCCGTGAAATTGGACACACAAAAACGGCGCCAGCCGGGCGGCGGTTTTAATTTTTTTTTTTTATCTGCTGCCCTCGCCGCTCCATTGGTGCCGCAGCGTTCGCCTGTTAATGACTCACATTTAAATATGTTAGGCAATAATAATATTTAAACTGGTGCAGTGTTTGTTCGAATATGAATGCAGCTACCAATCGCGGAAAAATTTAAATTATCGGTGGAAAAGTTATTATTTATTTGCAGCGCATTTTTGAGCTGCATATTCCGATGAGCACTGCAATCAACAAAATGTATTTTGCTTACTGTGACTCGTGAAATATTGTTTGGCTGCATTTAAAATTTCATTGTTGTCAGCGAATTTCTTTATCATATCAAATCAGCTATAATAAATACCTAAAAATGTATTCTCATCCCAAATAGCGTAGTAACCTACTCATAAATCTAAGCACATAAAAAGTCGATGGATTCTACGGAATAAATTAAATGTTCTATTTCTCATTATACAGTCGTAAATTATCCTAAGATTTCAAGTACATTAAATCATTTGATTTCATTATTGCGTATAAAAGTATTAGCCAGTTCAAAATAATAATTTTCTTCAATAACATACAGTTCTTCTTTGAAATATCGGTACTGACCTATAAAAATACTGAAGTTTTCAAAGATATTTCCATTTTGCAATTAGGCTTTCTGATATGCAAAATCACTGAACATATCAAATTATCAATCACTTATTGTCAGAATATAATATTAAAATTATCCAGCATCATACCGAGATACTGAATACTTGATTGCCAACTCTACAGACTACTGATTAATCTACTTTGGAATAGCCTTGCTTTGAAACATACCTTCATCTCGGATTACCTACCAGATACAATAATTGCGTTTTTGTATTGAATCTCAAGTAACTAGTAGAATCGTATAATGATTACCATGCCTAGTATTGTGCTCTGATAAAGGCATCTTCAAGCCAAGAATACATTATGCTCTAAAAATATGATACCGTAGTTAGATACCTTCCTTGTTCGTTAAATCAAATAACAGATTAAATATTGTTCGCTATGCTCCACATTGGCGGAAACTAAAATAATAAAGTATCTATATTATCAGTAGCAATAAGTGTACAGAAACGTTAATTAAAAATCGTCTGTTCGACAAAGCAGTGCTATATCGTAATACTCAAGCACTAATCGCTAGACACAATGTGAGCGGCACTGCCATGAGCCTATCTCTCATTGGCTCAGGGGTTACTGAATCTATTTACATTCCAACATTGTCACCTCAATCTGATACATGAGGCCACAGTGACGTCAACACATTCTCTAACTTGGCCATTGCTCGTTTGTTCAAAACATTATAGGTAACACCATGACTGAAAAGAAAACGGAACACTACCATCTCGTTCTTAACAAGCATCTTCCACAAGCAGCATTGGGAAAGACAATGTATCTGATACATATTGAAGGTCAGAAATAGAGGTCTACTGGCGTATTGTCAGAGAACAAACTATATAGTTGCCTGATAGAGACCATACTCGCTGCCTTCTAATGTCAGTTGCGACTGGTGGAATTTCAAATCTGGTCAGTTTCAATCATGCTGCTCAAATTAAAATAAGTGTTTTCTTGATACGAGAACATTAGTGGTGAGCAAATTCTTTCTTGTGTTCCTACGCATACAGCTCAAATCACTGTTAAACACAGTACAATATTTGAATGTAAGCACAGATTCATTTTTATTCTGGTTAGTATAGCAATCTTTGAAAACAGCCATGTTACCCATAAGCTTATTATTTTCCAGTACTGCAAGATGAAATAGCCCGAAACAATGTTCTAAGTTTTCATAAGGTTCTTTCTTCAATATAATTTATATTTCACAATTAGTGTAAGAACTTAAAAAAGCCAACATATTTTTGGATTTATTATTCGCCGTTACCGTCAAATTTGTTCCCCTTTTGTAATTTTTCAGTATTTACCTCCGAAAATGTGCCTTTTGGGATTATGTGAAAGAATTATCTAAGTAATGCGATATCTAATCTTCGAGTTGTACCACAGGAAAACGAAAACAGCCCACTCAAGGTCTGTGCCACAACGAGCCGCTTGTTTCCTCGATGCAGTATGTGGTAACATACAACCTATAATCAATTACTGGCTAGCTGGTGCCCACAACTTCTTGTTTGTAAAGAATTTATGATTGATAGCTACCTACATTCAACCACCTTAGTGAACGATGGGAGACTCGAGGTTAATATCAGACACAAACTCAAGTGATCTGCTCAGGGTATTTATGGCAGCCAATTTAAATATAGACACATTTCTTTGGTCGAAATATGAAAATACCCTCCGTCGACTACTTTCAACCTTCATATTTCCCACATCCCGACAGCTACCGACATGAAAACACGATAGTGCACGATGGGAGACTTGAGGCTACTACCACACCTGAACACCAGTGATCTGCGCTAGGTAGTTTTGACGCAGAAAGAAATATAGTGACACACATATCTATTTTTATATCAGTTCGACCACTTCAACCACCATATCTACCACTCCCCCAACAGCTACCGACATGCAATAACCACAGTGCTCGATGGAAATCTCCGAGCTACACTCAAACGCCAGTGGTCTGCGCTTGGTATTTCTGGGTGCAAGGTGAAATATAGGGACACATACGTCTTTGGTAAAAATAGGGAAATGCTCTGGATCGACCACTTTCAACCATCATATCTCTCACACCTCCATAGCTACCGACATCTAACCACCATACCATAGTGCACGATGGGAGACTCGAGGCCCACTACCACACACAAACACCACTGGTCCGCACATTGTAGTTGTGGCAGCAAAGTGAAGTATGCTGACACACATTTCTTTGCTCGAGATACGAAAATGTCCCTGATCGACTACTTTCAGCCGGCACATCTCCTACACCCCGACACCTACCGCCATTCGGTCAACATTGTGCATGATGTGTGACTCCATGCTACTACCACACACAAACACCAGTGGTCTGCGCTATGTGGTTATTGCTTAAAAGTGAAACATTTGAACACACACGTCTTTGGTACAAATATGAAAGTGCCCCAGGTTGACCACTTTCAATCACTATATCTCCCACATCCCCATAACCACCGGCATGCAACCATCATAGCGCACTATGGGAGACCCGATGCTACTATTACAAACAAATACCAGTGATCTGCGCTGTGTGTTTGTGGCAACAAAAAGAAATACAGGGACACACGTGACTTTGTTCGAAAAAACGAAAATAGCTTAGATCGACCACTTTCAACCACCATATATCCCACAATTTTACAGCTACCAGAATTCGGACAACGTGGTGCGCGATAGGAAACTCCATGCTACTACCACACATAAACGCCAGTGATCTGCGCTAGGTAGTGATGGCTGCAGAGTGAAATATAGGGGCACACAAGTCTATATATAAGATAGATTGTGTTTCAATTATTTCCCCTTAATCCCGTGCCATTGTATAAATGCTTAAATTGATTGTTGCTTTTTTCATTGTGGAATCAGTATCAACCCGAACAGAGCAGTACAACTCCCAATAGAACTGTAGATCAGAAAATAGTTAATCTTTTTCTGAAGTGAACGCCGTTCAAAATATATTCTCATTCAGCGTGACCCTACGGTGAGAAATGGCACGGATATTATCCGTTTCTACTGATATCCTAATCATATAACTAAATTTTTAAGAGATTGTAATACCAAGAGCACAGGAGAGATCGAAATTAAAACAAACATCAGCAGACTCCCACTCATTCCCTAGAAGCAAACGGAGTTGCATGTTACTGCGGTCATCGTTTTATATCTAGTTATACATCCTCACACAATCAGCATTCCAGCAGTTCAACTAAGAACAATTTACACTTTGTAACGTTGCGGTGGTTTATTTAGGGATTTATTTGAGCGTTTTCGAGCCATATTATGGTGTTTTAGTGATATGAGAAAATTGAAGGGGGAAAGTTGCACCATCGAAGCTTAGTGGAAGAACGGCACCTTATTGAGGCGACGCGTCGGCTAGGATCCCGCCATCGTCAGAAAGTGTGAGATGTCATGAATAGGGGTGAGCTAAGAGAAGCGTGGCTTTCCATCGCCGAACGTGAGGGGGCCCAGGAAAGGAGTGATAAAACCTGCAATCTTTCAGCTGGAGTGAAACATTGTTAGTTTTGTTGTTTGGTAATTGAAATCCGTTGGCCAGTAAGAGGTTTGGCAGAGTGGTGGACTAAGAGTCGCAATTAACCGAGAAGGTTAAGTAAGGGCTCTGAATAGTTGTCTGCAGACCCATAGATTAAATTCACTGTTTTTGTTTTGAAAGGGCGCCTACTGTTTAAAGTTTTTTGAAGGTCCATACAACTTCCGAACTAGAGACGATTCAGCCGAGTGATTATAATATTAAATTTGTGTAGGTTTTCTCGACATGAGAAATATATTTGCATTGAGATGTTTCCTTTCAGTTAAGTGTGATGCATCAAGTAATGCAATAGACTTACATGGTGTCCAGGATACATGTAGGTGAATTGGTATGAATGTAAAAATAAATTTGAAACGAACTACTTTGATTTAATAACGCTTCCGTCACTTACAACCAGTAATTTTTCGGACTTGACTGTTGAGAGTAGTAAATGACAGAAAGTTTCAAATGTGGTGTTAATTTTTGGGAACTTTGTAGCGGCGAGGAAACTTCTGATGATATATCTTTAAATTTACATATCGGTCGGTGACTTGATTGAAAAGAAAAGACAATTTGAAATAAAATCTCAGACAATTATAAACTTATTTGTTTTTTTCTGTCGATACTTAAGAAATATAAGCCTTTACTATTTCTGTGTTGATAATTTGAATTACAGGAGGCTGAGGTTCTTTCTGAAATTTATATTATATCGCCGCCGCCGATCGTATTTAAGATTAGCTGCTCCCTCGAATACAGCAGTCTGTAGGCATTTGAAAGCGTCATGCAGATTTGGATGACTGAATTGTTGAAATTGTTGTAATAGTCATAGTCTTATAACTTCCCTTGTCATACTTAAGTATTCAGAAGTTCCATTACAGTTTAAGCTGGACCAATATCCCGTTCTAGTAAGTAATGGCAAACTATAACTCCGTCCAATTTTTAAAGGCTACAGAAAATCGATGTAACGCAATTTGTACAAATGTGAATCGACATGCGAAAATTTCATGTTTATCGACAACCTGTATCATAAGAATAAAGTTTGCTAAAACAATATCTTTGGAGAGTTTGCAAAATAGAACCCTTCACATAGTTATATCTTATTGTAAAAACTCCAACATTTAGCAAATACTATTTTTTAAGGGTATACAACGCATAAGAGTAGTGAGATAACTACAACTAAGCACCGAACAACCTTATAAATCATTCTTATTGTAAACTAGCTGATACCCGTGAATTCGTAAGCGTGGATAAGAATTTATTTGCCACTATTGAATATAGAAAGTTGATGGTAGCGAAGGATTGGTCCCAAACAACACCTAGTTGGCATAATATGACCGGAAAGAGATCACTATATCATTCTACCATCGAACCTGTCTCTTGAAGAGAATCAATTTCCAACATATTTAAAACAGAAAAACAAAATGGTGAGGGGTTGTGGGGGGGAGAGGGTGTTAACTAAGGGCAGATTTATTTTAGCTAGATCTTTTCTTCTTTCTTCACAATTAGCATCCGATTCTTGGGTTCTAATAACTTAAGCTGCTCGCGCCCTGCAAGAACTACAACTTAGGCCAATTTACGCCCGCAAGACATGTCAAAAAAGAAGGCAAAATAAAATGGTGCCGAAACATTTAAGCAGATACAAAGTAATAGGACAGAGAAAATCGACATCAATACTAAATAATACGTTTTTTCTCTAAACGAAAGTTATTAACAAATTATACACTAACATAATGCCGAGAAGCATAGCTTGAGCAAGTGACGTAACATTACAGACTAACAAAACATCCGTCTCTCTGTCACCATTCGATAAGTTCTCAAAATTTCGTGACTACAATTGTTAATCATAACGAAAAAAAAAAGTCCTGTGCCCTCACTACAGATTTTCTTGCCAAATTCCGTCAATATCGGTATATGCATTTAGTAGTCAAAACGTAACATAAGACAGAGACTTACTTCCGCATTTATAGTATTATTACTGCAGATCACACACACACTAACTGCGAATCACGCTTGAGGGACCAGTATAACGTAAAGAAGTGCACACCTACAGCATTGCAAAACTACCTACGATTTGCCTCGCATTGCACCCCTAAGTTTGTGATATCTACAGTTTAACATTCAATCCGAATAACCGACGGCCCAGGCGTGAGTCTTACGATCAAAAACAATTTTTTTAAAGATCTTAGCTTCCACAGAGGTTTGAACCGGAGACTACGACGCAAACAGCAGTAAGCAAGCGCTTTAACCACTGAGCTACCTGACCGCTACAAGGAAAAAAAGTACAGAGACCTCCACATCCAACGCGTCAGTCTATCGCCGTTCAGTAATTTTTCGAAATTACAAGACAACATGTATTTTTAATAGAGATAATTTTTCAACCAAATGTAGACAGTATTTTTCTCCTTGTTTCAAAGGATAAGTGTGCAAAGTTTCATCGAGATCGGATGAAAACTGTGGATTTGTATGAAGAACAAACAAACCAACAAACAAACATTCATCTTTGTTTATATAGATGAGAGGATAGGTCTTCATAGTACCCATTAATTTAGAATTATAACTTCATCACAGTACTTCACAAATATATACATGTTAGATGACGAAAAATGCATCAAGAACAGTGGCTGGAACTCTCTTCGACAGATAAAATGAAAGAACACTTTATCAATTGTGTGGTGCTTTGCATGTGTATATCACTGTGATAAATACTTTTAATTGTATTGCTTTGTTTGAATTACATATATAAAGATGAAAGAAGCATTAAGGTACAATTGGGTCCTGTATTTTCAAGCACGCTGTTTCGAAAGACGCCGAACGAGCACTAACAGTAAGTTCAGAGCCTCCATCTGACAGGCGATTCACCATCAGCAGTATCATATGGCCTCACTCTGAACGCAATGTGGAAAGAGTTAGGATCCAACTCAGAACTTAAGCACACAATCTGGTGGCCTCTTCTACCCTGCTAGCCAAATCCAGAAGGTGAAAGATTCTTCACCAACGGGACTCGAAACAGCTAACCTTGTGTCAGGCCCAACGATCTGAATCAAGGAGTCGGATCTCACGTATTGCCTACCTCGATGTTGGTATTATCTCCTAAGACATTTCTCTTCTTGAAAAGAATAAAATTCTGTTATTAGATTTTTTGCCTCGCTGCAAAAATACAATATGAAAAGCGAATACCTACGCATACTGCGCATTATCACATGTTTTCCTTTAGTATAGGCTACTCGAAATTCATTATACGGTAGAAATTTATTGATCAGTTTGAAAGAAATAATGTACTGATTACATTATGGATTATTGTTCGGTTTGTGCGTTTGGATAACTGATATATCACTCTAGACTAAATTTTATTGAATTACTGCGCTTTTCCATAAGCTATTGTTGGATATTTTTGAATAAAATAGTTATTTCTTTCAATCATCATTTGCTATTTAGTCAACACTTATATTTAGACTCCAGAACCAACATGATTTGTTGGAACCACCTAAATGCATCATTTGACGAAAGATACTAAACAAATAATACAATAGGGTCTACGTTGATATTAGTAAAGTAACTATAACTAAGACATAGCTAATAATAACAGTTCTTTTTCAGCAGCTTAAATCTCCCGAAGAGACAACCACCAAAGCTTCAATGAGTCAAGGGTGTAGGGTGTAACAGTATTCAAAAACATCCAAATATTATGCAGTAGAGGCAATACAATAGTTAATTCAGTGTTATTCTTGTGGAAGTAATGTTTAATTCTTATGCATTTACTCACCTGATTGACATAAAAATTAAAATAAACCTACATGCATTTACCCACATAGCACTCGGCTTCCTTCTTAGTTTCAATAAATAACTTGGATACTCACGTGTTTCCTCTTACAAACGTTTGTTGCACCAATTGATTAAATTCACACTGACAAACTCAACACCAAAAAAAAAAGTATTAGGCTCTCAATTGACATAAACACTTTAATCGTCTACAGCGATATGTTCCTACATACTTTTTTAAAACTAACAGGTTAATGTAAAAAACATATTACAATGAAGAACACTAAACACGCTTGGATAAGTTGCTTCCAATTTGTTATAAACCTAATTCTGTATTTTGTATTTTTTTTTTTTTTTTTTTCTTTACGTACGTGAACACAAAATTAAGAGCAGTTTTAAAATGCAGTAGGTTTCTCAATTAAACCGTTAAATTCGGGAATTTATATATGCCATTAATGTTTCTGTTATTCAGTATTAATTCAGTTCTTTAGATTTTCGTATTGACATACTTTAAATCATCTAATCATCTCCTCATTCATCACCAATAGAAAACTTTAACTGAGGTTAGAGATTCTTATAAAATGTACGAAATTAATTGGCTTTTACCAACCATACGTTATATGTTGATAATATATCTAACTGAAAATACCTTTACAGACGCAGAATACTTGAGTGCTGTAACAAATACGGCCAATAAGTTACTTAATGACAGTAAATATTTTCTGATGCACCACATGAGTTCTTTCTAACTGACACAGGATCGTTAATCCTAACAACTATGCTAGTTAATTTCCAACAGTAATTATTAAGCATGAGATTAAATAAACATAAAAAATTATACAAAGCTAATCATAAATAACTAACAGAAATTAGGTAGGATACTATTTGTAGGTTTCATTTCAATGACTGTCAATTTTCATTTGATTTTGTGTTATTTTAACGGAAGTGCGACTGATCTCAACTAATGGTTAAAGAGTTTTAAGTTACAGCCCATTTCACTTTTTCCTGGGTAGACCTATAAGTTAACGTGAGTGCTTTAGTGTACTTTGAATATGGAGAGGTGATGATCAGGCCAACTGCCCGCAAAAACGGACAGAGGACTTTCAGTTTACAATGTACAATTATACTTTGTGGCCTTGAAGTATGCCTTAGTCCTGCAAACGAACGGTTTAATTGAAAATTCTAAAACCATGATGATACACGAATGTCGCCTAATTTAGAAATTACTTAATCTGTATTTTGTATGTACCTGAATTATCAGACGGAGATACGTCTTCTCCAGAAAAATATGTATATGCAAATCATATAATAAGAAATTTTAGAGCCCTTTATATCAGGAATGAAATTATATCTTATGTTCTACTTTCTTGAAAAATGCATGACTATGCATATTTGTCAGACAAGAATTTTGCCACTAACCTGTAGATTTACCTTAAAAATGCTTTAAGAAGAGATCTTAACAATAGAATATACTTAAAACTCTTAGACTGGACAAAAATAAAAACTATAAATAAAATAATAGGACAGTGATTTGCCACATTAATTAAGATGGAAATTTGGGGCAAAACTATATAGGGCCCAGCATGCACACGGAATGATTAGTCGTATCATTAATGAGAAAACAAACAGGAAGAACCAAAACGAAGCTATGGTTGTATCAGCACTGCTATACGGAATTAAAACAGGAATAAATAAAGTATGCTATTGGAGAAAAATTGATTGAATTCCGTAGATCAACCAAAGATTTTGCATGTACCCTGTTTTGACATATAGGATTAGGAGAGAAGCATTTAAAAATTTTAGAAGGTTAAATAAAACGTCGAACGGTGAAATAAGTATAAACAGGATTACAAGCTATATAATAGAACACATAGACTGGCGGTATGAGCAGTTGGGTGTAAGAACTAATATAAATTCTCGATTATAAAAGATAAGAACCTTTAAAAGTGGAGAAGATATCTAACAAATGAAGATCTCTGTAATGATGCACTGAGCGTGGTGGGTGAGCGGTAACGCTATGGTCTCGCATTAGGGAGCACGCGGGTTCGAATTCCCGTCCAAGCATCCAGATTTGGGCTTTCCATGGTTTCCCCACATCACTTCAGGCGAATACCGGGATGCTTTCTTTAAAATTCCATGGCCGAATTTTTCCCAGTTCCATGCCCCCCGACCTTCCTTGCGTCTAATGACCTCGACGTCTATGACGCGTGAAGACAAAAGAAAAAAGAAAATTAAAAAAAAAACAATATAATGCATCCCATCTAGATTTCGTTGATGCTCGCTGTATATTTCTCCATCCTCAAAGAATGCTTCAAGAATTTTATGTAAATATGCTAGCCTTCTTAATATTATAAACAACCGATTCTAATATATATATATATAAATAAATTAGGGTTTCTTTGGGATTGCAGAGGAACCTGTAAGAATTTCATCTTCGAAAAAATGCATTTTCAGTTATTTACTACGTTTGTATTTTTAAAAATGAGAATAAAAAAATAGTAGCATAAGTCTAACTCTAAACGGCAAATGAAGATTAATGTAAACAAAGAACGCGTGCATATCAATATGAGTAGAGAACGTCCACGAATGTCAATGTTTTCATTTCAAAGCCCTTGCCCAGTCATGAAAAATTAAGCTGGCAATTAACATTCGAAGCGAAGGCATTAAAAATGACATTTTACCTGCACCGGTTTGATATATATATATATCACGGTAGTCAACTTGCACTATTTGTGTTTAATTATCAAGATATAAGTAAGCTGTTAGTACAGATATGCTGTACCAAAGATTGGAACCATATCTATTGCGGTGCTATGTGTTTTCCGTTAAAAACAGTGATATATACATTCTTGAGTTTTTATTTTAACGATCATTTATTAATCAGAAGAGTTTTAAATAATTTTAACTACTTGAAATCAGATGTTGCTCAAAACTTTTAGTTTCTTGTCATGGAGCTGGAAATATTAGTTTCTAAGCAAGATACATTGTACGCGGCATTTTGTAACGTCAAGACATCAAGTACATTAACAGTACTCTTACAGCAGGAGAACTTAGATTAAGACTAAATGCCAAAAAATTTACTAAAATTATTTTAAAGGAAAGCTGAATCGATCAGTAATTGACGTGTAAAGTGAAGAGAAATAAGAAGATGAGGAGGAACGAATGTCAGAACTAATATTCCAATTTGGCATCAATTAACTGCTCGTAGTATAACTCCAACGTACAGATTCATCTGCACATTGTGAGTAAAGCACCACGCAGTTACTTCTACGGACGTCCCATCTACAGTAGACTAAATCCCACAAACACCAGAACTGTTTAGATAGGATCAACAGCAAGAGGTAAACTTCCTAATGAATGTTGGAAACGGAATGAAGTTATCAGAACATTTGGTGGTAGATCGTTATAGAGAGGAAATATAGATGAGAACAATCGATCGGAACGACATGTGCGTCGCGACGCTCAAGCACACTCCCTCCCTGTGCCGACGCCGGCGTCTCCCGGCTTCCGGCGTCCCCGCCATTAATCAACGCTCCACCGAGAGCAGTCGTCGCGACTTATTAGAGACAAAAGACTGTCTCCAGCTTCCATATTCATAAGTCGTTAACGACGGCCGGGCGGCAACACATTAAGGGCGCCTATTTAGTGTGGCGCTTCCTGTGGCGCGAGCCATTACGCTGATCCTCCCACCCTCGTCGTATCGCGGTCGAGTGCGCCACGGAGACGGCGACCGACGCCTTTTTTCCCCGCTCCCACCGGCGCCTCATCGGCGTCCTGCTAAATACTCCTCCCTAGCTCCTGCGCCGTCACTCCGCTGTCCTTGTTCTTTTCCAATTGAGCGCATAATGAAGGAGGAGGAGAGGGCTCCTCTCCGGAATACGGGAGCAGCCGGGCTAATCTCGACGCGACGGTGGCGCCGCCATTACGACGGCTCGTCACGCAGGCACGCCAAGAAAGAAAGAGTCGAACCTTTCCTCCCGTAATGGGCATGTAGGATTTCCGGCCGCCGGCGGCAGTTTTGTTCTGAAGTTAACGTGGTAATGGGCGTGCGGTACCCGCGCTTTGAGTCGCCCCCAAACCCTCCAGCCACCCGAGCCCATTTTTTTCTTTCTTCTCGCGGCACCCTTCCTCGCAGACTCGACTTTGTTCCAACAAAGACGAGGACCGTTTCGAGCGACACAAAAAGGGAGGAGGAGGTGGACTGCTGCGCGCGGAGCTCGAGTGGAAGGGAATTCTTTTGTTAGCTGCGTCAGAACGACGCGTTATAATAAAGCAAAGTGTTTTTAATTTCTTGCCGGGGCCTTCAGCGAATATGAAACTTTCCTGTTTCTATTAACATTTCGGAAGCGCTGCGCTGTGCAGGCGGGAAGCGGCATTTAAAGACATTTCCCTCCGCCAAGCCGGCCGGCACCCTAATAAGAAAAGGGGAGCACACGTCACCACCCAAAGTACGTGCTCCTCGCACAGAATAACCCTTTGACACCCCATGTCAGTAAAAGGCCGCACGTCAGCTGAGAAAAGAACTTTCAATTGTTAACACTTCTATAGCAAATTAATATGCACTAAATTCAGGATATGATCATTTTCATAAATAACTGTAACGTACCAATAACAAACATTATTTGAAGGATAAAAGTTTTATAAGAACAGTAACTCTTTTACCAGAACTTTATTTTGTAACTGAAATTAAATTATAGAGTAAAAACATCTTGGTCCTAAGATCAATTTAGTTTTCTTTTGTCACTTATTTTAGACATATCAGCACTTTTGAAGCATAATACATCTTTTAATTTCTATAAGTTACTAAGGTCAGTCAATTTTTGCAACTGTGTCGAACATACCCGAATGCGTAATGATGTTGCTATTCAGGAAAATGTATAACCACAGACGGGAAGGTGACGTTTATGTCTGACTCAGCGTAATAGAAATAACTAAGTAAGAGCGAATCGAACTTAGACGGTTATTTTTCCTTGCTTTGGGGTATAACTAACGAAATGAATTCGTCTATGGCCTCATGTAGAAACTATTCCGGCATTCGCGTGGAGTGATTTCTGGAAACCACGGAATACCGAATTCTGTGTGTTCGGACTGAGCGTGGCAGGTGAGCGGTGACGCTCTGCCCTCGCACTGTGGAAGACGCGGGTTCCAATCACCGCTCGGCCATCCAGATTTGGGTTTTCCTTGATTTCCACAGATGAAATGCTAGGATGGTTTCTTCAAAATGTCATCGCCGAATTCCTTCCCATTCCGATCCCCCAGTCATATCCTGCCTCTAACTACCTCGATGTTGACGAGACGTGAAGCCAGAAGAAAAAGTAGGAGATTCGTATGTTCTGACAGGGATTTGAGCCCACATTCTTCCAAATGCCATGACTGAGCGTTGCCACCCACTCACTTCTGCCGGTGATCGTTGTGGTATTAGAGTTGTGTACACTAATGATCTTAATACAGATCTTCTTGCAGTAGGTCAGAAGGTACTCATCTGGTACAAAAGGCAATGCATGACCTGTTTTCGGATCAGGCAGAGGATTCCGTATCCGGAGGATCGTTGTCGCTTGAACTGCTAATGTAATAGTTCGGCTCGAATAAAATTGATTACACAATCTTATAGAGTTTTATATATTATTGCGAATGTGGCAAAATATCTTTAAAGCAAAAACTTTTACTTGATTTTCTCAAAACTTGCGAAGTATATTACATGTATCCGTTTTTAGTATTTGAAATTTAAATATATTTATGACAAATTTCATGTTTCAAAGTAAAACCGTTTTTTATACAATACCTTAAATATTATATACAATTTATAAAAACCTTCCATAAAGTGACTCCACTTTCTTACCTTTATATACAACTAAAAAGCGTTTTCATTCGATGAAAATGAGTCTCAAGCAAATTATAATTATTTTTCTTTATTATATTTTCTTGGTCACTTCCAGCACTGATGTGTTTGTTTATTGGTTTATTTTGTTATTTTTTTTACTTGTGGCCTTACGCCCTCGTCGACGTCGGGGTCATTAGAGGCGGGATGGAACTGGGGACAAGGAAAAGGAAGAAATTCGCCTGGAGTGATTTGGGGAAATCATGGAAAACCCAATCTGGATGCCCGGGCGGCGATTCGAACCACCATCCTCTCGAATACCCTCGGATGAGAACATGTTGGGTCATCTAGATGACCCCTTTCTCCGGTTTTAGTTCCAAATCTCCTCGACTTTTCTGTTATAACCTGAAAGAAAGGGTTTATACCACCTTGCCTTGCTCCCTATTCTTTTACTTCAGAAGATCCGTCACTTAGGTTATCGCCAATAACGTTCCAAATTATACTTAACACAACTTTATTTCACAACATCGCATCCATCTATTTCACATTTCAGCCGCCACTACCTAACACAGCTCACGGGTGTTTGTATGTGGTAGTAGCATGGACTTTCCTATCGTGCACAACGTTGGCCGAATGCCTATAGCTTTGGGGATGAGGGAAATATGGCGGTTAAAAGTGGTCGATGTAATATTTCTACCATAGACTTGTGTGTCTCTACACTCTTCTTTCATACCATAACTACATAGCACAGATCAATGGTGCTTGTGCGTGGTAGTAGTATCAATTCTCCCATCGTGCACTATGGTGGTTAGATGTCAGTAGCTATGGTGGTGTGGGAGATATGAGGGTTGAAAGTGGTCGATTAAGGACATTGTCGTATTTCGAGCAAACGAGTGTGAGTCTGTATATTTCACTTTGCCTCCACCACTACATCGCGCAGATCACTGGTGTTTGTGTGTTGTAAAAGCATACATTCAACGATCGTGTACAACGTTGGCCGTTTTTTGATATCAGTGCGGGTGTGGGAGATATGGTGGGTGATGTGTCTGTATATTTCACTTTGCTGCCACAACTGCATAGCGCAGTTCACTGGTGTTTGTGTGTGGTAGTAGCATCAAGTCTCTCATCGTGCACTATGGTGGTTAGATGTCGGTAGCAATGGGGGTGTGGGAGATATAGTGGTTGAAAGTGGTCGACCTGGGACAGTTTCGCATTTCGACCAAAGACGTGTGTGTCCCTATGTTTCAACTTGCAGCCAGAACTACCAAGTGCAGACCACAGGCATTTGCGTGTGGTAGTAACCTGGAGTTTTTCACCTTGCACTATGGTGATTGCATGTCGGTACCTGTGTGGATGTGGTAGACATGGAGGTTGAAAGTGGTTGACCTGATATAGTAATAGACATGGGTCTATATATTTCATTCCACAGAAAAAACTACCTATAGCAGTCCTCTGGTGATTGTGTGTGACATTAACCTAAAGTTTACCAACGTGCACCATGGTGGTGTCATTTCGGTAACTATAGGAGTGTGGGAGATGTGATGGTTGAAATTCGTCTACGGAGGGCGTTTTCATATTTCGACCAAAGATTTGTGTGTCCCTATATTTCACTTTGCAGCCATAATAACCCTGCGCAGATCACTGCTGTTTGTGTGTGGTATTAGCGTCAAGTCTACCATCGTGCACTATGGTGGTTACATGTCGGTAGCTGTCAATCCAAATTCTTTACAAACACGAACAAAGTCGTGGGGCCCAGCTAGTAATTTCTTCAAAAACCAACTGGTTGTCTCTCTTAGAATCTAACTATTTTATAACTTAAGCAACTTCCATCCAAGCTGCTTCTTTTTATTGTGTCTCCATTTATGGTTCTATAAATTCTACTTTGCCTCGACTCCAATGCCACCGGTAATTCTTTTCTACCGACATACTCGCAAAATTACCATTAATGTTTGACATCTATAATTTGTATTAAAATAATTTTATATTTAGATATAATCACTCTTTTAATCATCCATCTTTTAGTGGACAGTAGAAACAGTGGTTTTTGCTCTCCACTGGTAGTCTCTGTACCGTTTGGGTTTTCTGCGATTTCTGAACGTAAGGGACCAATTTTTTTGGCACTTCTTTCTCCGATGACTTACAACGTGAGACCAAGCTGTCTCCAAACCGAAGTTCATTAATAATTTGCTCTTCTCCACTATCCCTGAATGTCTGTGTTGTGATCATGGAAGCACCCTGCAATTGAAGTAATCTGTAACACATCCATGGTTTGGACTCGACGATAAACTGGAAGTACACCCTTTCTCGATTTTAATTATAAGTCAGTGATGCATCGCAAGTTTCCCTCAAATCTCCGTATTTTCAGTTCTTCGCGGCCATTATTTGTAAATTAATTAAATTCTTTGGTATAATGTTGTGTATACATAAATATATTTTCTCTATAAATTAACGTTTGATTTTTCCAATCAGAAGAAGTATCTATCTGCTAGAGAATTCTAAGGTTGCTTAAGCACTTTATATCATGTCCCTTTTTATCGGTTTCAAAGTGATTGACGACTTCATAGGGAGTGATTGCTGTCATAGGATTAGACACTTTAAGTCTTGTTCTACGAAATGGACGCTGTCCTGTCTGTATCTGTTACTGTTCTGCGTTACATCTTTTTCAAATCAGTTCAATCATTCTCACGTGCGTGAGTATGGGTGTAAATGTCGATGGTTCAACCCCAGATCTCAGATGGTATTTTTGCATGCACTTTACCTACTCGTCTTCACTGGCAGAACTTCCTTCAAATGCAGAATGTTCCCGTGATGATAATAGAAACTTTATGATATAGAGAAGAGCAAAAGTATCAGTTTGAAATAAGGAATAATTTGCTGGTTTATGCAGAAAATGAAATTGGTAGGTCTATATGAGAAATTACAAATATCTGCTTGAATAGGTAATAATTTTATTTATAGGCACTATTTTCACAAACTGTAAATAAACTAACAGTATTTGTTCCAAATATCTTACCATAACTTTGATAGCGTTATGATAACATCACACTAAACTGAAACTACCCCGTGTCGTAGTAATGATTTCGATTTTCATGGTTTTCCCAAATCACTCTAGGTGAATGCTGGGATTGTTCCTTCAAACGGCCATGGCCGAATTCCTTCCAGTTCCTTCCCACCAGTCCTATGCCTATATTAACCTGAAGAAAGAAAAAGCAGTGAGAATTGTAGTCAGGAGATCCGACTCCTTTTTTTTACTTGTGGCCTTATGCCTCCTCGACGTCGAGGTAATTAGAGGCGGGACTGGACTGCGGACAAGGAAGGGGAAGGAATTCGGTCATGGAATTTTGAAGGAAGCATCTCGGCATTCACCTGGAGTGATTTGGAGAAACCATGGAAAACCCAAATATGCCCGGATGGGGATTCGAATTGGCGTCCTCCCGTGTGCGAGGCCAGAACGTTAACAGCTCACCAACCACGCTCCGTCAGGAGTTTATCTTAAATCTCGAAGGGTAACTTGTGCACAAGACATTTTACATGAGACTTCAAGGAAAGATCAAGTGGGTTCAAATCAGGAAAATGAATTGGCCACGAAACAAGAACAACTCTGAAGAAATAATATCTTCACAAGAGTTCAGCCGGATAGTGTCGATAGTTTACGACACTGTCCGGCTGAACTCCTGTGAAGATTTCATTTCATCAGTACGCCGGGAAGGTTTCCACTCACATACAAGAACAACTCTATTTCCGCCGGTCCTGGCAGTGTAGTGGCTAGCGCACTGGCTTCGCATTGCAAGGGCCGCCGCTTCGAGTCCGGCCGCGGGCATGGGTGGTTTCAATTAAGTGTTGTGTTCGTCTTGTGCTGTCCTCACTGTAGTGTTCACAATATCATGATTAGAGCCTGATGCAATACTCTGTACAAAAACAAATTGGAGCTGGCTAAATGGTCGCAATGACCGAAAGCCATTATTTAAAAAAAAAAAAAAAAAAAAAAAAAAAAAACCTCTATTTCCGATTGAATTTTCACGAAATGTCTGACTTAAATGTTCATTAGCATCATGTGAAAAATGTAATGGGACTCTGTTATGACATACAGCGTATTGGTTGTGTTGCCTATCTTTATATCGCCAACAACCTACGAAAATCGGCCTTGATGACTGAGCAGTTTCCAAACTGTAATTCCTTATCTGAAATAAATACATTTGGCCTTCCCCATCATCCTAGAAAGTTTGTGTTGTGACCACGCAAGGACTCTGTATGTGAAGTATAGTAGATTCAACAGTAAGCATTCTTAGATTAGGACCATACGAGAGGTGGATTACGTGCTCACTTGAAGCTCTTTCACTCAGGAGATCCAGTTACCCTTCAAGACCTCTCGGTGAGTACTCGATATACAATTGTGCTACTCAATAAATTATCCCTCCCGGTCCATTTTTTATTTTATATAAATTTCTCATGACTCAGAATGTGAGGCTTTTTTGTGGTCGACTTACAATTTTGTGGTCTACCTACGATTGTTTCTTTTTATACTTGAAGTTTTATATGTTCAGTTGGAAGGATACGGAATCAGAAAAGCAGGTAGCATTGCTGAATCCGCTAAGGAAACCCTGCTGGGAAATCTGTCGCTCGATTTAGGTCCTCTCGGTCGACAGTTTCTGCGAGACGCCGACTGGGAAATCTCGTTTCCTGCGACAGACGTCACCGTTCGGCGAGTAACGACGTTTTCCGGGGAGGAACTGCGAATCACGGTGTCTGTAATGAGTTTTCTACAGAAGTCAGGCGCCGATGACGGCCGTCGTTTAACGTACGAAGTAATGCAGCAGGCTCAGGCCTAAAGGTCACCTGTGATAACAGACGGAGAAGAAACTGACGGCGAATAGCGTAGACAAAGAGAACATCAAACCAAGGAGGACAGGAAAACAAAAGTCTTGTATGTAAGAGAGTTAAAATATCTCCCATCTAAACAAGTCAACTACGTTACATTAATCTGGTTGTAATCAAGTATAAGTTGTTACCAGTTAGTGTGTGATACATCGGTTCTCACTCAACTAATTAAAAAGATCAACATTCTATTACACGCTTTGTAATCTCTGAAGAGTATTTGCTAGAATGTCGGCATTGATTTTACAGATTCGCTGAATATTTTGCAGAAAATACATATATGATGATGGCTTTAGTCTGTTCAGTCTGTTATTTAAATAGTGACCAATTATGGTGCGAAAAAATTAAACTTTTTTGACTATTTAATCTCTGTTACAGCTATTACTATAGGTCCACGGTGCAAGTAATATGTGGTACTAGTTGTTGTCCGCAGTTTAGTTCGCGTAGAATGTTAATACACACACCTCTATCTTAAACCAACAACATCCACGGCCCTTATGGATCACTTAACGAAACTCTTTTTGCATGAATGATCTCCACAACAAACTGTAACTTCATTTCTCCAAATAATACAATGCCGCTTCTACGCTGAAATCACGATAAAAATTTCAACTCAGAGAAGTCACCTTCAAATCAATATTAAATTGTACTTACTTTTATCTTACTTAGTTTTTTGACATCACATCAAAATATAGATATATATAATACCTTCTTGTACTCATGGGACCCCGTGCTGTACATTAATCGAAACCCCATACAAATCCGAACAGCAGGTTTTGTGAGAATTGCGTTCACGGAAACATTATCAGGTTTTCGACGTCACATCAAAATTAAACATACACTAATTTAACTCTGGGAACATTGCATTTTATTATGCTAACGACAATATGTTTTAGATTAATTTTTCTTACAATCTTGGGTGATCATTATTTTTCTTTAGATAATTTTATAAGGTACGCAAGATTATACAAACGGCTGTGACGCCAATAAATATTCATTTAATTTTAATGCAATGGACAAAAAGCATTCCGTGTGGTGAATATAGAATTTATGATGCTGGCTTGGCTAGAAGCGTCTCCTTCGAAAAGACAATGACCGGGAAAAACCGCTACCCAGCAGGAACAATCCGCTACCAGCCTCCCAAAAAAAGTAGTGGGGTGGATGATTTTACCTGGGACAACACGTCGGGGAACATAGAGAAATATCCTTAAAGAGACGGTAGTCAACAAGAGGCAGGTCAATGCACCTGGCAGGAAATAACGCGAGTCGTTCGGCTAAGGGCATAACCCACCGACAATCCCCGAGTCATCCCGAACGTCGTGTATCCCACGCAGGTTGTGCGATTACGAATAAAATCTCAGGAATATCACATGACATCAGTACACCCGGCACACCAGCCTATCAAAATGACCATGTGACTGAAATTCTGAGATTTTTATGTTCAATATATTTCCGTGAGGCTACAGGGCGGGACCAACTTTTAGGTGAGTGACGGAAGACGCTACAAGACTCACTTCTGTTCCCGGTGTTTGCACTCTCATAGGGAACGCTGAGCCTGCTGTTTGAGTCTATCTCTGGCTTCTGATATTGTTCGGACGCTGTTCGTCCCGACTTGCTAATATTAGTATTACCTGACCGAGCTTGATTGCAGTTGCCTTGTGGGGCACAGGTCTCACATTCCGTGGGTCCAACTTCGACCGTCGCCGGATACAGACGCAGCTGCTATTTGAACGTGTTACATTGCCAGGTCCAGTGTTTGTGCATTCCAACAAACAGATAGTGGCCCTTAAGCGTCCCCAAAATAAGAAGTTTCTGCTGTAACTGTATTAATAAAACCCTGCTGAGCTAACGGCATGATTTACCAGACTGATACGAGTTGTTAGGAAACCACTTTGCTTTTCAAGACATTCACGTACAATTTTGATGACATATTTTCCATTAATGGCACCCAGGGTTATTCTGATTGTTCAAAGTCACAACATCATTGATGACGATGTCTGAGGTCATAATTTGTTATGTACATTGCATTCGCGTGTCATTTATTCAGATGTATTAATTATTTTAGCTTAATTTAAAAGTAAATTTCATTATTTTTTGTTGAATAAACAGCTAATGTTACCTACAGGCGTTGCTATGTCATTTTTGTTATCCTGTATTAATATTAACGGTAAATTCGCCTAGATATGTAAATACCTAATGAAGCTAAAGAAATGTCATATTTTGACTGTTTTCCTACACTCCCAATAATGTCATGATTCTTGCCATTTTAGACTTGCATACCTCTTTAAAATTAAACTACCTATTATTAACTACAAATTAAATGATAAAGCATAAAATTAACCCTTCTACTAAGGGCCTACTTACTACAATATTAATGATAACGCCATTAAAACCTACGTAGCCCTTTTTTTAGGAATAGAGAGCAACAAAAATTTATATTGAGCTAAACGATTCCCTGTCATTGCGATAATGTAAGTACATTTTGTAATAATTCTCTCATAATAAGAAAGGGAAGTGGATTGTTGCCCAAACCATCTTCTTGCTCGAGAAGCTGGATACAGTACGTCGAATCACAAATGATCAGCAGTATATGGATGCTGAATACATGTGAGATGGGAGAATGCCACGATGGATTGTACACATCATTCTGGATGGCCTCCGTTCGTGACTCAGGGAGAAGACTGCTGAAGTAGCAATGATTAATTATCAAACGCAGTAGGAGATAGTATGTTAGAAAAATTTATAATACAGACAGGTTAGATAATTTCAGGTATTTATTATGAGCATTAATAAAGTCAAAAGGTTGGAAGCGAAAAATTAATATGTTAAACACAAATTCAATCGAGTGAGTTATTTTAAACGATGTATAGACAAAATAATTTGGAAAGGATAGAAATCACAAATACACACAAACTTCGTAAGAATATAAGGATGGAATACAGAAAATATACATCGCAACTAAAAGACTAGATAGACTTGTAAATATGTGAAAACCAATTGATTACAAACGACTGGAAGATTGAACGAAGAAAAGAATAATTTGATGCCGGGAATTTTAGCCTGAAAGAAACTAGTAATTCTGCCAAAACATTAACCAACACGCTAGTAAAGAATCGGAAAAGAGGGATTTATTCTCGGGTTTCTAGCTGAGAGGAATGAAAGGATTCAACTGGACAGTTTACTGTTAAATTAGCATGGCAAGAAAAAAAATTAACAGTGCTTACTGATATTGACCAAAAATTGATTGTTGCGAATTCAAAATTTAAAGTTAACTGTTTAACGTCTCTTAACAACGAGGTCTTTAGAGACGGGAAAGGATAGGGGGGGGGGGAGGAATGGGAAGGAATTCGGCCATGGCCTTTTGAAGGAAACATCCCGGCATTTGTCTGGAGTGATTTGGAAACCATGGAAAACACAAATCTGGATGCCCGGATGGGGATTCGAACCGCCGTCCTCCCGAATGCGAGGCCAGAACGCTAACCGTTACACCACCACGGTCGGTTTAACGTTATAAAGAAGTAACACCGATAAAAGAGAGTGCAGTTTGTCAAACGAAATAAAATTAAAATAGACTTCACCAAGAGCGTAAATTAGGGGCAAACGGGAATGTGCAGAACCACGTACAGGAATATAACATACTGTATATAAACAATATAATAAAAATTTCAAAATAATTAGTTATATAAATCAAATATACCCAGTACGAATAAGAAACACAGCCATTCTATATTTTAGAAATGTAAAATGACAAGGGAACAAATACTATCAGAAGACAGAGAAGGAAATGATTATCGGTAAAGATTACTGAAGAGAATTCTTATCTTACTTTCTTCCGTATTGGTAGGAGGCACTATCTTTTCTGTACTTGGGAGATCGACTTATAACAAAATAAAATGAAGCATGTCATTCAGATTTATCGAACTGAAAAATTTATTAAGATTAATTAATAACTAGATTTATTTATACAAATAATTTTGACAATGATTGTTGCAAATGTGAGTTTTAAAGTTAATGAAAATACCAATTTGACTTAGAATTCATGGTATAAGAGGACAATTTCGTTTTTTGGTGATTTGTTGGATCAATATTAGTATTGTCACAACAATATCTTCTGCATGCTTATGGATGGGTGCGTGCTGCATCTCGAAGATTAGAGGGAACTTGACCAGAATTGCTGTAATTCGGTTGCCGTTGTTGTTCTCGTCTAGAGGGACATTTATTATCAACATCGCATGGTAGATATCGCATCATTGAGGGGTTTCCATTCACACCACCTATGAGTATCACCATCCTGTTCGCAACTCGGGATCAAACATTGTAAATGATAAGTGTAACTTAGCTTGATGTCAAATCTGGAAGAAAGTATTATTGACAAAGGGAAACCACATTTCAACACGCAAAACCACGTTTTAGTGGAGGGAGGCAAAAACCAATTTACTCGAGCCGAGTAAAGCTTAGAGAAAACGTTCAGGTTTCACTACCCCCACTGAAGAGTCGCCTCATTCACCAAGGCATGACCTTCAGGGGAACTTTGGCCAGTCCCTTTATGGCTAGGGTAACATCGTCTGGAAACCGAGGGGAAACTCCTTAGCGATAAAATCAGCATCGTCATAACTCTGGCTACGCCACCTTCAAATCTAGCATTGAATTCTCTAAAAGGGAGCTCCATCTCAGTGAATCTTTCTCTTCATCCTGCAAGGCCCTAAAAAGGAAATTACAATTCCCTTATATTTATATCGTCCACACAACTACTTATTTTTTTTTAGTGACTGATACGATTTTAGTCTTGTTTTAAATCAGACTTTTGAAGAAGCAAGTTTGTGTGATATGATGTCTAGTCATTAAGAATGAAAACCAATGGGGTATTTTAGTCGAGGAATGTGAGCCATATGTTTGAGGACTGGTATTCTTTTCATAGGCTTCTGTGAAAACAAGAAAACTGAATTAACTGGTTGCTTTTGAAGTGAATTAAAAGTCTAAGTGCACGCATGTCATAGAAACAAGAAGGGAGTCGCCGTTGCCTCGACCTCGTGTGCAACAAGGCACACCTCTCGCTGCAGGTGTTCCGCCCCCGGAAGCTCGCGGCGGTATTGGCGGAGGCATCACGATAAGCGTGTCGTCGTGTGACGTGGTTCCGAGATCGATGCCGGGCAGGGTGCGGCGCCAATCAGGACGCCCTTGGCGCGATCAATTCCGCCAGCCTCGCCTCGCAGCGAATTAGGCGCCAGGTGGCGCCCCGCCGCCATTGCTTCCGGCGACGACGCCAGACACTGTGCTATACAGGGCCACGGTCCTCGGATGCTCATTAGACATAACCAGCTGCAAGTATTCATGTCTTCTGATTGTACTCTCTTGGAGAACATATTTTTCAGTCTTTAACCACAAAAGTTATTTAACTTTTTTAAAATATCGCACAAGTTTCTACGCTTTCTTAAAAACAGTACCGCCATTGTTTTTATACTATTCATCTAGTAAGCATATTTTTTGCGAGCATTCAGACCTCTGCCCAATTTCATTTAAGCTCTAATTGATTATTATAAATGTGTATATGCCTAACAGTGACTTATTTTTATATCTATATTAATCTACTTGAATGGTGAACTCGTCTCTATGAAAAATCATTACCTTTTTTCCATTTCAGCCAGTCTCTGCCTTTAGTTTCCACTAAGTCGTACAACCCTTGCGCCACCAATTAATATTCGTGCGAGGTATAACTACGACAATGCTTTCAATTATTATATGTCAACGATCTTACATGTTCTTACAAGTTCGATGAAAAACTGCTATAGAATAAAAATATGTATGTTTTCTCAAATCAAACCATTCTATAGCAGTCATAACGGTGATAAAACAAACTTATTTTAGATAAACCATGAGCACTTTTAATAAAATTGAATTATTATATTTTTAAATTAGTTCAATAATGTATTCCCAGTAACGTATAATCGCTGAAATTTTTTCAGAATTTGCTTATAATTAAAATTTAATTCATCTAACTGATGTTTTGTTACGAACATCGATGACACAATGAATCTGATTTATTGCTTTAGAAAGAAAATATGCAATGGTTATTTGTTTGAGATGAGGAGACAAAATTGTCACTGTCAACATTTAGTTTTATTTTTTCTAATCAGTGTGAACTGGATTGTCGAACAGACGAACCTATGATAAAGAACCTGAATTACAGACGCCTCAATAACTGGTTGTCAGTTGCAATCGTGCAAAAATGGCTACAAAATTCAACATTGAAACTTCGCATTTTTTAAGTAAAATTTCTTAGAAATTTGAGCCAAGGATATTCCCGTTCTCAGACAGATTATACTTCCTCGACAATACTATTTCTCCTATCTGGAGCCAAGAAATTTTACTGATTCAACCCAATGTATTTTTTTTTTTTTTTTTTTTTTTTTTTTGCTGTCATCGGTCTTTCGACTGGTTTGATGCAATCCTCCATCCCTTCCTATCTTGAACTAACCTCTTCATGTCTACATATTACTTAAAACCCGCGTCCTCAATTATCTGCTTCATATATTCTAATCTCTGACTTCCTCTACAGTTCTTACCTTCTACTGTTCCCTCCACTAACAAATTAACCAATCCAGCATGTATCAAAATATGACCTACAAGCCTGTCTCTTCTTTCTGTAAGCTTCTTCCACAAATTTCTTTCCTCACCCATCATTTCCAAAACTCGTTCATTTCGTACTTCGTCTGTCAACTTAATTTTCAGCATTCTTCTGTGGCACCACATTTCAAATGCTTCAATTTTCTTTCTTTCTAGAATTCCTAAAGTACATGTTTCGCTACCATAAAGTGCTGTGCCCCACAGATAGAATTCTTTCTAATTCCTAGATCAATGTTTGAAACTAAAAGACATCTATTTTTCACGAAGGCTCTTTTTACTAGTGCTATTCTGCTTTTAACATCATTCTTGCTTCGGCCGTCGGTTTTAATTTTGCTTCCCAAGTAGTAGAATTCACTTACTTCTCCTATTGCATCCGATTCTATTTTTATATTTAATCTGCTATGATTGGGATCGTTTGAGCTTTTGTCTTGCTTTGATTTATATTCAGTCCAAAATCTTCTTTCAGTATTTTGTTCATACCATTCAGTAACTTCTCAATATCTTCAGCCCGTTCAGCTAACAAGACAATGTCATCAGCAAAACGTACCATACTGATCTTTTCCTCCCTGAACACTTATGCCACATGAAAATTTTTCTTCTATTTCCTTTATTGCTTCTTCTACATACTAGTTGAATATTAACGAGGATAGACTTCAACTTTGTTTCACACTCTTTTCAATTGGTGTATGTCTCTAATGGTTCTTTACTTTTATTAAAACTACTTGCTTCTTATTACGCATTATGTAGTTTCATATCAAGTTCACAAGACGTTCTAGTATCTTTAAAAAAAATACCTTTTGTGTGGAGAATGACTGGAATTAGTAGCACCTCTCATTTCTTATAAATTGATCCATATACCAGTAGTAATAGTAGCCAAACCATACATACATTTTATTAAAAAAAAATACTTATATGGGCAGTGCGATAAAATATGCAGTTCACCGTATAGGCGGATTATGTTTGCAATCAGCGAGTGTTGAAATTTTATCACTCGAAAACCTGGACAGGTCATCGCATCCTAACTGTCGACCATCCTAACTGTCTGAGTCTTTCCAGGAATGCTTTACCTGCCCCGAGTCTGTGGATATCATGCAACAGAAAACTGAAGGGGCCATGTTTACGACGCGGGAGGTAGCCGTTAAATTCCCTTACATCCGTCTCAAGCTGTCGAGTGTGCGATCCAGGATAGAGATGAGGAAGAAGTTTTACAAAAATAAAGCTATTCGCGAACTAAATGGAACATTACCGAAGCCAAACCATTCAATCAGCCAATCACAAAGAAGGGATACGGGAAAATTTCAGAACGCCCGTGAGAGAATGTATGAGTTAGCAAGTAAAAAAATTGTTAAAAAATGTTGTTATTTGTTTATCTTTTTTACATTATATAGCAAATCGGAGGTTATGCCAAACCAAGATATTAATTGGTGCACACTGGAAGACGCAAGACGAGCCTGGAGAGAGGAGTGCCGTGGAGCATCGTGAAAAATGCTGGAAGGAGGTTTTAGAGTCTGGAGCACTTAAGGTGACGGTTGGGACACGAGTTGCTATCTCGAATAAACAGCCAGTGGAAAGTGATTTAGAGTTTTATTTAGTCAGTAGTGACTGGAATCTTACATTATCTCAAGTGAAGCTGTGCCTGAGAACATATCACTGTTATCTGCTAGTGTCTACAGCTACTGTCACGGTACAGTAACATATTGTATCAGATTTTAAACTGTTTGCATTCATACGGTACTCTCAGGACCCAAATAACGCCTTGAGTGGAGCGATCCACGTGATTAATAACCTCTCTACCAAACCAATACGGAGAAAAGTCGCGTGTTGTCATTACGAACTTTGAACTGAGCAAAAACTCTCAATTCAAAAGGAACATTAAGTGTCATTGATCATTTTTCATTCTTTTTTTGTAATTTTGTTTAGCTATGCTAATTTCAACCAATCTGTAACATGATTTTTATTCAAATTTAAAATAGTGCTTTATATTAATTTAACGACCATTAATGGAGGTCTTATTTTTCGATGTTTTTGATTGTTTATCGATATAATAGTAAATGTAGCTACCATCTGTCGGTCATGAATTTTTATATAATAAATGGTCAAGTTGTGACTTTTTTAGATTTACATGTACCTTCAAAATCAATGTTAAACACCTCTTTCATCCTTAAGTAAGTCTAATAATTAATGAGATAAGAAGTAATAATAATTAAATGAGTAAAAATTATAACCTTTTAATAAAGGGTACCACACACACGCACACACTAACGTACTTTATATGCGCCGACATCCATAAGCTTCAAAGTCACCGGAACATGCATTAATAGGCTGCGCTGAAGAGATATTTTTCGCAGCAGAGATGGAGATTTCTTGACGAATGGATTGCCGTCACCGGCTTCACATATTCATCCATTTTTGTTTCTACAGCTGTTCAAAATGAGCTAAGAAGCACGATATTGTAGTTCATTTCATTTCAGTTTTTTGTACACGAAACACAGCAGTTCTCCACATATATAATACAATGGTTTTAACCTTCATTGTTTTATGGGTTCATGGGTGTGTTGTTCTCTACACTTGTCACAATGGAAATGTCTTCTATATGATTTTCCTTTGTGACCGTATCTCATGCAATTGTATCACATCGGCAGTGTCTGAGCTTGCCACCACCGCATATTTTGGAGGTACTGTCAGGCTAAGGATCTTAACTGCCGTGACTCTGATTGCGGTTCGATCCTTTTCCACTTTTCCCATCTTTCTCTGTGTATTGATAATTTGATGGAAGACGGAATATACTTTCTTCTTTAATGGTTGTATCCATAGTAAGGCTGATTCCTTTTTTTGGAACACAAAAATCATTGAATGTGAAATTTCAGGACCTTAGTAATTGTGTTGCAATAATGCGAGCTTGTTAATCTCTTCAGTAGGTTTAGGTTAAAGTTCTGAAGTTATTCTTTTTTCATTTGCTGACAATGCTGATGACATTCTATGTGATTTCCGTCGTTAGTTGGTTAATTATTTTACATACGACCATTTCATTAGGTAGCCCAATGTTGAATGAACACTGATCTTCATTATTCACACCTGGTTCTGCTCGTTCTAATTAATCTAAAAAAAAAACAAAAAACATGCTAGTATCACAGAAACAACGGAATTTTTATTTAGCTATAGCATCAATACCAAGACCATAAAAATATCTTATTCAAATGGAAGTATAAACAGTTAAACATGAAACAGAAGCTGAAATAACCATAGAAAAAAAATTAAACTGCCAAAATATAGTACGAATGTTGAAGCAGCTCAAATTAAAAAAATTTCTGACAATGAGAACTTTCTTGATGATGCCATATGATTAGAACGCTGAACATAGACGAAGGAGTAATGATTAAAAATTAATCATATTTCATTAATCTCATTTGCGGAAAGTTGTTGATTCGTTTCAGAGGAAACCTGTAATGTGAATTGTAATCAAAATTTCTATTTACACGTTGTATAAGAATTGGATGACGACAACGGGTACAAACTTTTTTGGGCTTCTATGAATCATAGACAATACTTATACCGCCAGAAAATATTCTATATGTTTTTCTCCGTTGTAATCTTAAATACACAGAATGTTTGTGTATGGATTGATTTTCAATATACTTTCCTGGAATTTCTTGTTTTGTCGCCACCTATGGTGGAGGCCGGTAAGTTTACAGACCATCCTTCTTTCTTGTAGCAGGAGGTGAGTAATCATAAAAATATAATAGCAAATCCACTGGAAAGTGTTATAGGACTATAATTTTGTTCTTTATGAACACCGTCAGCAGAAACTTAGCTGACAGGCTTACTCTCACTGACCTGAAATTCTAAAGCAATTTTACAATTTCTGTGCAGTACAATGGGTATTCCAAAACTTATACTTCTTTTTTAATATGGCTTTACGGTTTGCCTAGGTAATTAGAGATGGGAAAAAATTGGAGAGGGGATACAGTAACATGACCGTTTCAGGCAAGCTTCCCTGCTTTCCCTTGAATTGATTTCAGGAAACCATGAATAGTCCGAAAGTTGGGTAGCCGGACAGTGCATCGAATTCACATCCTCTAGAATCTCAGCCACAACCACTCACCCACCGTGTTCGGTAAAGATAATCTCGTTAAAGCTATTATGTAATATGACTACAAGTCACATCGTTTTTAAACCCGTCGATATCAGTGAGTAATGTTTTGTACCGTTGATAGTGTTTCCCTTCAACAACGTCGGGAGATAATTAAAAAGATCATGACGTCAGTGCTGGTGCTAGCACCCCACTCCTCAGTCAGTCTCGGGGTTGGTCGTGTGTTTTAATAAGACCGTCGGCCGGCACGCGGCCCACATATGTGCCGATAAGTGTGGATCGCTGTCACTCCATTAGCTGGGGGAGGTTCGCAGCAAACACCGCTACCCCCCTCCCACCACCGAACCACCGGCCGGACATAGAGGGGAACGTCGGCTCTGGTCCACAGGATATGTCTCAAGTGTCGAAAGATGAAACAATACAGTTTCCTGTTATCACTTTTTTTAGGAAATAAGACGACAAGAGTAAATAAAATTTCCAACGGAAAGTTCAGGAGGAGAAATTACGTTAAGATTAAGGCAAGACGGGTGTGTTTAAATTTTTAATCTATTTTTATCTCTAACAGAAAGTGTCAATCAAATCAATCTGAAATATTGTTATTATAATTTTTATAATCGGCGACCCAGTAAGAATTTATTTATAATTGAAGAGGCAACTAAATCCGTTTTACTATCAATGGAATGATGTAATAGAATACGAAACACTAAACACGTACACTATTTGAATCAAGAATGAATTCAACTGCCATTATCCAACACGTATCAGTTCATCATTAGCACAAAACTTCAAAGAAAAACTGACCAAACCAATTATTAACACTTTTCTCATAGTAAAATCCGTCGATGCCAGAAAATTCATCATTAGTTTGGTCAAAATTATTTTTAAAAAATAATAAAAAAATGTTTTACTGATAAATGCAGCGAGAAAAATGTTTATCGATGCTTTTAACAAAGTTTCATTGAATTTATAAAATAATGTTGAATCAATAAATACAAACACAAAAATAGTTATACTAAACACATTGTCCAATGTAGAAGAGTAAAACCAAATTAATACGTTCTTAAATTCTGTATGCAGATTACCATTGACTCAGGGTAAACAAAAACAAAGAACCGGATTGCTAATACTATTGTTACTCCAATTGATATGATGCTAATTGTTGAAAAATGGCATAAAGTGTTTCTGAAACACGTCTTCAAACAAAAACAAAACAAGACAATTATTAATCCTTAGTTCAAACACTTAGACAGATACGAGTCATTACGTATTAGAAAATCAATATACTCTACACTCATGAGCCAAAAAATTATTAACCAATCGCCACCACGAGATTAAGGGGATACGGAATCGGATTTCGGTGAAAAAATCGGTTTTCGTTTTATTGGCTTACGCCAAGTTTCCTCTTTAAAATGACGTATCATACATGGCTCTACTAGAACTATAACTATTTTATTTTTATAGATTTGTGAGATCGGGTAATGCGCTTTTGTTATACACTTACTACCTATGGGTCAGGAATGTTTTGATCTTCTTTCTCCGTTTCTCGTAAGTTTACATTTTACTTCTTCTAGGAACAATATCTCAGGTACTGGTGAACCTAGAAGTCTGAAAAATTTATGTCATAGTCACAAGGGTTTCTTATATGTACAGAAACAACGTTTTTTAATTTACAAAAGATTTAGAGGTGATAATCTAGTGAAAAGTGATGGAAAAAAATTTAATTTATGCCAAATATAAAATATCTCTGTAAGTAAATACTATGACAAAAAACTGTTGTTTCAGTATTGTCACAACATATCAATGCACATACAGTAAAAATTTTACTTCTATATCTCCAGAAGTTTGTGAGAAAATGTTCCCTATAGCAGGCATAATTTAACATTGCAGGAATAGGCGATTCCGTATCCCCTTAAATGTCACCTGGTGATGTTGCTGGTACGTTATGCGGTAAGGAAAGAATATAAGCGCAGCACAGAAGCATAGGGAAATCCATTGATATAAATGACTTTGTCAAAGGGCGGATAGTTACGGCGCGGCGCCTGGGAATGAGTATCACGGAAACGGCTAGGCTGGTCACTTTTCACTTGCTATTCTAGTGAGCTTCTATGGTAAGTGCTTGAAGGACGGAGAAATCACAAATAGGTGACAGGGTGGACGTCCACGCCTCATCACACAACGTGGTTTGCCCGCTCTGTAAAAACTGACAGAGTACGAGCTGTGGTATATCTCATGGCAGAGTAAAATGCTGGAGCAGACAAAAATGTTCCTGAGCGTACGGTTCATTGTACATCTTTGTAAATGGGGCTCCACACCAAATGGTTCCTACGTGTTCTTATGTTGACCCAACGATATTATTACTGTGGGCACAAGATCGTAGGGCTTTTGTTTGTGGGGTGGGGGACTATGAAAACCGAAATCTGGATGTTCGGACGGGTATTCGAACTCGTGTCCTCCCGAATGCGAGGCCAGAGCATTACCGCTCAGCCACCACGCTAGGGTAAGAGCTTAGAGACTGGAGCGTGGATTAATGGAAACATGTTGCCTGGTCGGATAAATCGATGGTCGTATTCGGATACGCCGTCTTCCAGGGAGCACCATGCCACGGAAGCAGATCAGTGGGGACAGTATAATTCTATGTGGCACATTCACACGAGCTTCCCTGGAATCTAGGGTAGTTATTAAAGGCATCATGGCGGCTGTGGACTACTTGAAACCACCTGCATCCCTTCATGTTCCTGTCTTCCATGACAGCTATATTCCAGCAGGATAAGTGTCCACTTCACAAGGCCAGAATAGTGATACAGTGGGTTGAGGATCATGATAGTGGACTGTTGTTGACGCCTTAGCCACCACATTCACCTGATATCAACCCGATAGAATACACATGGGACGTTATAGGGCGCCACCAATGCTCGTACAAACAAATTAAAAGAATTAGGTTACCTATGCGTAGATATCTGGCACCACATACCTATGGAGTCGTAACAACCTACCAATGACTTGTCAAATAAATGCCACGCCAAATCGCTGCTGTGTTGCACTTTTAAGCTTGTGGTCATATTGTTTTAGTTCTTCAGTGAACAACTGCAGCTCCACCTACACTGTGCAATTCAAGAAATTGTGGCAGGTAGAGGGTGCTTTGCTCCAGAACTTTCTCTTCTCATTTCTAATAGCACGATTCATTTAAGTATCCGTACAACACATAATTTCTCTAACTTTATCTCTCCTTTCATTGCGACCCAAATTTCTTGGTGGTAGAAGTATTTTGTCACACTCATAAATAAAAGTTTTCGTTCTGGGGTTTACCAACTAATAAAAACGAAATCTACGTCGTCTACCTGCAGACAATCCCAGCACAGATAGCCTCCCTTACAGAGACAGAGTCTCTTAAGAGAAGCGCTTGAAGTTAGTAGAACACAGCCAGCGGGGAACCTCACGGACCGGCGACACCTGGGACTAGGGTGACGACCCTCACTTCACATTCGTTCAGCGTATCAAAGGCGAAACTAAATAACTGTTGTGTTTATCTCTGGTCTGAGGCTCGACTCGTCCGATAAAGAATGATGTTCTCTCTGACAGCAAGTTGCTGAGTATTGAAGTGCCAGTCACGCTCCTGAACTTCAACTGTGGCATTGGACCTGAAGCAATGGCACGCAAAGCGTGCGGTGTGCTGCTGATCGCAATACCTGAATTTTGATGTTGGGATGGTAGACGAGAATGCGGAGTTCTGTGTCCTTGAATCTCACCCTGCGTGCTTCAACACTCTGCAGTGGAATAGCATAGAGAGTGATCTGAAGAAGATGGTGAAGGAGGCGCAGCATCCCAAGGTAAAGCTCATGTGTGTACTGAATCGCCATAATCAGCCACAACTGAACCCAGCTGGGAAAAGGGTAAAATTTGGAAAGACATTAGCACTGTCATGGGAGTGGTCGCTGTGGATACTACTGGTTGGTGGGGAATCACTAGGTTAGGCCTACACAAGATTAGATGTAAGAAGGATACACTTTCTTAGTTGCTAGCTAAAGCTGTAAGTAAGTCCAATTCCAGTTATGTTAGCGGGAGAAATGTGCCTTTTTTTAGACTGGGGCAATGATAAAACAGAGAACAAAGGGGTATTAAAAACAGAAGCTCAGCTCGAGAAAACATGAGAATAGAAGAAACAGCTGAAAAAAATAAAAAGAACGTCACAAAAAAGAGAGTGAAGAGCAATGATGCCAATATCACAGATCCAGTTATAAGATTATTGCTACTGAACTGTAGGATTACGCTAAACCAAAGTTATAGAGTTTGGTAACTTAATAGACATACACAATCCATAAATATTTATGGGGGTAGAAGCATGCTAAATCCTGGTGATTACGGAGCGTACCGCAGAGATAGGACAGGACAGGATAATTTACAGGGGTTATCAAAGATTGCTACATTTGGCTGGTATTCACATTTCGTACTTATGATTTACTGGAGGTAGATTTCCAGGAAAATGCGAAAGAGAAAATAAGGATTTTTGCTGCGTTTCAAATTTGAAAAATGAGTGACGAAGATGAGGTACTTGCAGAAAAACTAAATTCATATTCAGAGGTGTGCGTAGGATGGTCATTATCGGCGGGAACTTAAATTTACCAGGTGTGGGATAGCAGGGAATTAGGATTAATAGCTCAAGAGAGCAAACAGCTGCAAATACTAAAGTGAGAGAATGACTGTTTACATAAGGGGTAGAGCATTGCACAAAGTTACAGTATATGTTGGACATTTGCGTAATAAAACCTTGTCATTGTTTTGTGATGTCTCTCGTTACTGAAGCAATCAATGGACAAAACGCAGTTCTGATTGATATGAGAAGGTTCAGTAATCCTCTGGCCAATATTGAATGTGGTTACAGGCACAATTATTGAAAGCATGATTCAGAATTAAACGGATATTTCAGGGAAAGATTGAGTAAGTGGAAACGGAGATGTGGGAAAATTTTAAGTAGTTATTATGAATGAGCGGAATAATGGTTATTCAAAACATAATGAAAAGTACAGAACCCACTAAATACTATATTTGGGAGGTGAAAGGACCAGAGAAGTTTTAAGAGATGGCAATGCAGTTGGTAACACATGAAACAACTACACGAGGAATTAATAACACCTAAGAAGGGAGCTAAAGATGGATTTATGAAAACTATAAAAGGTACAGAGGGCCATTACACGATGCATCTAGAAATTTCTGTGGTTATGTTAGAAAACTGACGGGATGAGAAGGTATATAGACAGTTACGACAGATACGAGAAGAAGCTACCGAGGGTTCAAAAAATGCATTTTTAACTGTTTTAATGAGAATATCATTCAAGGATGGAATGGGGAAAATCCTAGGAACGGTTTTTACATATAGGTATAAATGAGCAGTCTATTAAAATAGATTCTGAGGGTGTTATGAATAAAAAATCAAGAAAGCTAAAAACCCGTAAAGGGACAGTGTGGAAATTATTACTGCAGATCTGTTAAAGATTGATCATATATTGAAATCTTGTTTAAGTAAAGTCTGGAGACTTAACTGAGAATTTAAAATGTGTTGTATTAGTACCAGTTCATAAAGGAGGTGAGACAAATAATACTAAAACCTACGGGCATACTAGTTTGACATCAGTGGTAGGTAAATTGATAGAGAGATTTATAGTTTGCACTTCAGAAGTGTATATGAGGAAAGAAACTCGTTTGCGAAAAGGCAGCATGGGTTGAGGTTTGAATAGTCTCGCAAATCTCAATGAGCTACATGCAAGATATTTCAGGTGAGTTGGAAAAGGGAGGTTGATTTAATAGTGTAGCACTAGATCCCTCCAACTAGTCTGACACAGTGAACCATAAATGGGCCTGAATAAGGTTAAAAAAACATTTAAGTGGACGAAAATGTAACATTCTTGCTAATGGAATTCTCAAAACGTAGAAAGCAAAGGGTTAGATAAGAAATGCAATATTAAAAGAGGTGGAAGTGGAAATGGGTGTACACCTTTAGGGTAGTGTACTGGAGCCATTGCTATTCGTTATTCTCATGAATGATTGTGTTGGGGGTTTACAGACAGAAGTTAGGTTGTTTGCTGATGGCACGATTATTGTACAACGGGAGGGGATACTTAACAGTTTCAAGGGGATCTCTACAGAATATCTGACTGTATAGGTCAACAGGGAATGAAGATAGTATAACGTGCTCTAGCCATAATACGTTCCTAACGTTAAATACTGATGTATAATCCCTTCTAGAAGGTGAAACTGAAGAACAATAAAGAACGCATTTGCGATTAAATTAACCGAAACGGAAATAGTGTTGAAAAATATTTAATGGATCAACACTGAAATATTAACTCCAGTTACACTATAAGCATTATCGATATTGTTTCTTAGTTTTTTGTGTGAATGAGGTATGAGTCAATAGCACAATAAATACACAGAATTTTCACGCAGTGGTTGCGATTCAAACAGCTTCAAAATAAACCATTATGATTTCTCTAATATGGAATACCGACCTGGTCCTAATATTGATATTATATTAAGATCTCACTTTTAAATGTTATGTATTAATTGCTTTATTGTTGAGTTACGTAATTAAAAATTGAAATAACTAATACTAGTATTATTTCCATAATTCCCAACGTAGACGATCATGGGATAAAGCTAGTATGAAAGCAGCTATAATGGCAGTTCAAAGAAAATAAATGGGCTACATAAATTCTGAAAAACGAAACAATTTCATATCCACAAAAACGCAATTACAGTAAAAGTCTTTGGATGGTTAAAGAATCAAAAAGGGTCAGATAGGACGAATCTCTCTCAGAAACTGATTAACTGACGTGTTAAACCAAAAGTGATTATGAAAACGATGCTGAATGTATTTATTGTGGTAGATTGAGGTCCACCAGCAAAACTGACTGGATTCAATACCAAAATTATAAAACTGTTCGCATACAACTTGTGCAGGGGAACGCAGATAAAGTTTCATCTGTTGGAATTGCAAATAAACTCATGGAAAGCGCAAACAATGAACTAAATGTTTTTCACCCTCACGAAGATTAATTAGGTAATTACTGTTATATGTGTTCTTGCTGATAAAATCGAACGTTCTTACTTACGATTTCACTTTTTACTTATTATGTAGTGGAGTTAAATCCAATATTGAATTTTGGGAACAATGTGAACCTAATATTGAATACTTATATTAGTTTTCTATTTCTAGAATATGACAAGTTTCTAACCACAAAAATTAATCCACGAAGTCCCAAGCGCTTATGGAAGACAACTCAATATTATGTGTTCAATTTTTTGTTGAATGGTTGTACTTGTGTCATAATTGAAGAAAATTAAAAAATGATTCCATATACAAACACTTTACTCTGTATGCCAAGAAGAGTCAGCTGATTAATCGCACACATGATTTAATATAGATTACTTTGATTATAGGGTTTGTGAGGAATTGCTTGTTGAAGACGTTAACATTTGATAGTAAATTGGGCTGATAACATTGGGCAGATTGTAGCTAACGGTTTTAAAATCGTTAATTTATTGTAAAGGGTGATATGGGAATTTATCAGAGAAGTAAGTTAATTAGCTAACAAAACCATGGTCATACCATTATTTGAATATGGTTGTAGAGTGGGGAACCCTCATTTTGTGTATCAAATACAGGATTTGGAGGAGATGCAAAGACGGGCAGCTGGATTTCTCCGTTGATATTATTGCGGAACGTAATAGTAACTGATATGATAAATAAAATAGCTGGGCTGAGAGT
Organism: Vandiemenella viatica; assembly: GCA_031002005.1. NCBI lineage: Eukaryota > Metazoa > Arthropoda > Insecta > Orthoptera > Morabidae > Vandiemenella > Vandiemenella viatica. The sequence goes on along the minus strand of JARYHS010013630.1, from coordinate 359,767,674 downwards.
CATTTAAAAACAGAAGGCAGATGAAGAGCATGCTGGCAGTGCATAAGACATATATGATGATGAGTCTCGAATTAATATTAATAGAGAAAATAGGAGTTATACATAGATGGGAATAGATGAGTATGACAGTAAGCTGGCACTAGATATTAGTCATTAGGGACTGGGGAATTTATATTTGTGGTTAAGGTAGTAAAGAACTGTAGCAAATTACGAAGTAAAATTAAGAATAACTTAATAGAAATATTAAAAGATTTAAAACTCATGAAGGGTAAAAGTAGCAATTATTAATTTTGAGATTAAAAATAAAAAGAAAGGGAAATGATGGAATAAGAAAGCAGATGTGTAGGGAAATGGTGGTTGTGTAGGGTCACATTCACCATCGCACTTAAAATTAATTTACATATTTAAGTCAATTTGACTGACAAAAAGTAAATACTTTTTCTGAACTTTTTTCTTATCGTTGTACGATTCGTCGACGTCGAGGTCATTAGAGGCGGTTTTTTTCTGATCTAACAATATTTTAGATCTAAAACCATTTCCCAGATTTACTTCAGCTCAGAGAAAGTTTTTACATTATTTCTTTCTTGCTTTCTAAGATCACTTTTAAGATTGACAATTACAGTCAAAGAGGTAAGAGACAAAGGTATAAGGTCATGATGATATGCGTATAAGTTTTATGGTTCCTGTTCCAGCCGTTTCACAGTAACATCTCAAACCTAATGAACAAAACGCTTGTGACGAAATACAAATAGATGCAATGTAAATTGTTCGAAGGAAGAAACTTGAACTCTGTTATCATGAGGAAATAAATAATTGGGACTAATTTTTCCGTTCTATAAAACTCTGGGTTCAGGTTTTTTACTGCTAAATTACTTCTTAACAAAACCCCATATTGGATGACTCTGACTGATAGATCTGGCACTGTAAAGGATAGAGATAACATTTGCTAAACAATCGTTAATTGAATGATACGGTACGAGAGACGGTAATACATGATGCGTGACTGAATTTTATATTAAAGTACGCAGGAACTGAATTGCTAGAAATAATTTGAAGTTAAAGCGCCTGCGTTCTGCTGGACCGCATTCCACTTTACCGAACCAGGTGTCTGGTAAACAAGGTTTTTTTTTTTTTAAATCAAAAAATCTGTCGGCTGGTGAAACTGTTTCTATCGCGAATTGAACTGCAAAAAAAGTTATTATCCTCCGTTTATTTGCACGGGACTCTCCTCTAACGCGGCCACCAAACACAATTTCCCTCACGCCAGGGGAAATACGTATTTTGAAAATCATCAAAAAGATAATGCAAATATCGAACAGCATTTTTCAATATCGTTGGATCTCAAATACAGCTGTGCCGGGCGAAAATAAAAGCCTGTTGGGAGCCCATCCCACTTAAGGGCGCTAATACAGAAATCGCATTCATTTCCGAACAGGGTTGGTGACGCGCGGATTCTTTTTTTTTTTTTTTTTTTTTTTTTTTGCTCGATGCGCGCGATCTCCGCGAATATATTGTCGGCTGTTAGCAGCCGGAGACCAGCAAAAATAATGGTCACCCAGAATGCTGAGGATAGTGATATAGTCGATATAGTATGACTTCACCTTGTGTGATTCCCGATTGGTTTATGTGCAGTACTACTGTAATGACTAGCCTCTTAGTCGAGGTCGCTGTGATTGTGATGGTGTCTTGCGCTAGATACGAGTTGGTTGGTTCGAACTGGAGTCGTGACAAACGTTTCCATCGTTCCATAGTTGTGTAGCGAGATAGGAGATATGTCAGCTCGCAGTTTCTTAGATTGTGAACGGGCTAAATCGAAAACTTTTCCTCACTATGAACGGAATAAGCGTATAGGACTGTCCGTCTGATGGTACCGTATATTGTAACTACTCCCAAGAAGTACTGCCTGAACGGGCAAGCACCAGGTTTCACTTCCCATCGCGCTTTTACCTCCATGTACTCAACAGACTACAGTTAACAACACTTATCGCAGTCGTATTAAAAAAAAGACGAGTATTCTTAGACACAAGGTGAAAAGCATTTCTCCACGTTGCTTCCATACAATAATAAAATTGACGAATATTACGATGCCTCGTTCGAGTAATTGACACACCACTGTAATTTTAACAACGTTTTGGGAAAAATTTATATTTATGACGACAGATTTTCTTCTTGGTCACATTTCATTCACTTGTCACGGCAACTTTTTTTGTTTAAGGTTTTACGTTACGTAGACAGTGAGGTCATTAGAGGTGTTAAATGACTGAGGTAAAGCTTTTTTTTAGTGTATCATTCGCTAAAAGTAGAATCTTCATATTAAAATTATAGGAATGCCCTTTCCTAAACGAAGTAAGCTGTTAAAAAAAAAAAAAAAACTCTTCCAAATAAAATCCGTGCACTACAGTGCATTTTAATGTATAGCAGGTGAGTCAACTATCTATTGTTGGGGAATACTAAACTGTAATCCAATCAAGTCATTTTTGTACCACTTCAGAAATTTTCACAAACATTACAGAAGTTATAATTTTAATGTCTACATCTCTCAAATTGATTATCAGTAATGTCATCTAACTAATCTGTGCAAATATTTCGGTATTCACAAGAAGCCATAATTAAATCCCAAATCATTGAGCACGGAGTAAGAACAAAGCGGCAAAAATGACAGATATCTTTAACAACATTCATCAAATACAAAATATAATACTCAACATTATTTCATTACAGTCATTATACTAAAAAAAAAGTTTCGAACACAATATTGTCAGCGGCAGAAACCAGCTGACCCAGATATCACTACAGGCAGCTTAGACTGAATTAGCTTTCACTGGTTAACAACTGGAAATGTGGGGGTAACATTTTGTTTGAATTTAATGAAGGCTATTGGAACTGGATGATGTTCGACACATCAGATTTGTGAAACTAAGGGAATGCTAGACCAGTGTTGTCAGTATTCTTTGTGAAATTAAATTTCATTGGCAACAAGAGAGTAAGCAAAGGAAAATTGAGATTCTGGCAGGTACAATCGTCTTTGGATAGATCTGAATCGATTTGTACCAAACACTGTTCAGCGCCAACACAGCGATAAAACATGTAGACCCACATGGTCCTATTACCTGGTGAAAGAGTCCCGGCTTCCAGCACATTCCTCCTCAGCTCCTATAGTTTACTGTGGAATCCTAACCACTGAGAGATCCGTCATAAAAACTATCACAACTGACATAAATTCCTGAATTTTGAAAGCATGCTACTTAACCATTGAGCTGCTAGGCTGCAAGACGCACTGCTACAGTAAGAAAGCAACAATTTAACACATCTGACGAATAACAGCTAACTCTGGCCCATGAGTGGTGGGGCAGTATGTCTGCTTCCTAGGAAAGCAATTGGAAAACAAATAAAAAATAATCTGCTGAACATATGAAGTAAAACACCGTTGCAAGCCATCTACGGTTTGCTTTCCTGCAAGAATTATATCTAAATAATAGTAAATCCCAATTAAAGTGTTTTAGAAACAAACTTAACAACAGGACATATGTGTGAAAACATATTTAACATTTTTGGCAATGATTAATTTTGATGAAAAATATTAATGGTAAAATGAGGCATCATTTTACATGGTAGCACAAAATTTCGCTCTTTAACTGTGAATGTTACAATGTTTTTGATATTAACAACCGTGGCTGTCAAAAAAGGTATAAGTTTATTATCCAGCATAGTCAGATCCAGAACTGCTGCGTTCTTGTATAAGCGTAAATGAGAAAGTTCCAAAATTCAAAACATATCCACTTTAGTTCAATTATACAAAAATTATCTTTTTCTCAGTTATATGTTTCTGAAAAATATCTAAAATCAAATAAATCTATGAACATAACACAGAAAACATTAAAAACTTTTGTAGATGACAGCCTTGTTCGCATGCGCTTAAACAAACCTTATATAGATCGACTCAGTAGAAGCATGAACTCTACCCCACCCATAACCCAAAAAATCAGGGCAGACAAACAGCAAGTAAGAAGAAAATAATGCAATTAACAATGGTCCATAAGAGTCTATAAATTAAAATGTTGCAAAACTTGAGATCGAACGAATATTGGTTTTTGTATGTCAAAATCAGAATAAATAGTTGCAGCACATTAATATAGTGGTAAAACAAAATTTTATAGACTGTGATCAGTTACAGATGGAGAGGCTGATGAAATGTGAGACATAAATCAAAAGATAATGTAAAATAGGAATTATTGTAGATCATAACAGTCCTATGGAGAGGCCAACATGGAAGAAAAATTATAAGAGCCGTTTATTTAAAGTTTTCTCAGATTTCAATTCTTTCACGAGCCTAAAGAGGCAACCAGTAACAGCAGGTAGCAAGACTGCGTCTACAAACTTGAGCACAGTTTCTGAGAGAGTCGTCACACCGTCAATTCGTGCTGTGACGCTGTCGCCAGGTATCCGGAAGTTCCGGCGGCCGCAAACTGCAAGCTGCGCATCAGCCGTCCGGTCAGCATGAGCAGTGCTTCGCGGATCGGCTAGAGCAATAAAAACCGGCGATGGGTTGAGAGCGATATATCGACGGGGATCGATACCCGAGCGAGAGGTCGTTTGACGGGGGAGGGTGGACAGGACTGGGCGACAGAGGGCAAAAAAAAAAAAAAAAGCGCAGCGGCCGGCCGAACACAATGACGGGTTGATTCGCGCGGAAATGGCTAACTACGCCGGATTCAGTTATATCGACGGGCCGCGCGCGCGAGGCGACAAGGCCATCGGCCATGGCAGAGGCGAGCTGAGGGGGTGGGGGAAGAGTGGTCTGCGCACGGCACGCCGACGCAAGCGCCATCTGAATCACGCGCGCCCAGGCGTCGTTAAACAATTGCCGGCGGCCCGCCGCACGGACCAAACAGAACACTGCGCGGCGCCAGCTCTATCTTGCGCCGTAAAGCGAACTGTCTCCCTCGCAAAATTTCTGTCCACAGTTCCGTCACGTGTGAATATGAGCTGTATACTGCTAACACAAACACTCGGATTTATGGATGAGCAACCTTTCAAACGTCGGTGGTTATTTTCAAGCCGATAAAATTAATCTTGTCACTTTTATTAGTCTAAAGGAATAAATCTTTCATTGTAACCCTACATTCATACTAAAGTGTTTCAGCCAACTATACTTTAGTTCAAGATGTTTTCTTTACCGGCCACGCAATGTACAGTTTTTCTGCTGGCCGATAAAATCTTAAAGATGTGATGTATTGATGCCATGCATCTTTTATTATTTGAGTGCACTGTAACGGTTATTTATTATTCCCATAAGTGAAATTTCACTTGCTTACCATCTTAAACCATTATTTACAAAACCTTTTTCTTTTTTTAAAAAATAAACTTCAATAACTTCCAATGAATATATTACCTACAAATTGTGGTATATATAAAAATAAAAGCTAAATAATGTAAAAAAAGAAGCAAAGCTCAATCATATTTCAAATCCGATGGAATTTTGCCATGTTTTCGGAGATACTGAAAATGAATCTCATAAAATATAAACGTAGGATAACAATATAAACAAAAATTCTTGTAGTACACATCTACCTTAGAGCATGTAAACAAACTGAGTAATGTAATTAAAATTATCAACATTAACGTACAAAGTGTAATACATACATTTCAGTATTACAATAACAAGGTTTCATTTATATTCTGTCAAATGGAAAACAATTTACGAACAGAGAACGAGTTTATTTGCGTTCCATAACTTTTCAAAACAATTCCCATGGAGAACACATAAATTTATTTGAAGCTGCATAGAAGTTATAAGAGAAAAGAAATTAAGTGAACACCTTTCGGGCAGAGCGCGTGAGCATTTGAACTCTGAGAGTCCATGCCACCTAGTCAAGTGAGAGTTATCATTCCTTCTGATACCTCATTGTAATGACAACTTCTGACTGATCTCGTCTTGCTGGCTGATAGTCGCCCCTCGTCACCAAAGGCATGTTTTAAAGTTATGTTTGAAGAAAGACTGCAGTCAGAATAGCGTGAAAAATAATTCTGCGGGGAACCTTTTCCCAAAGCAGAATGGACTATGACGTTGAGGCAATTAATTCTCAAAGAAACTATGCACAAAAGCTCATATTCAATAAGTGATCGCCAATACTTAACCTCCAGAAAAAAATTAACGTGGTAGTTTAAGTAATTTTGATCGTATTCTTTTTAGGTCCACATATGAAATATTGTTATTTCTCCATCTCATATATCTTTTTATGAAATGACCGAATCAAGCGTTTTATTGAACCGCTTGTTCAGTAATACCATATAACATTGTTTTGGCCATTGATTTCATTAGATTAATTCTGAAGTAGATATGTCAGAAGTCTATCGGCAACCCTATTATTTTCAGAAGCAGGCAGCTTAATCTAAAGGGGTGTTAAGATGGCCTTCCTTTCTACAGGCAGTACGTTATTTCATCTATAATGACAGGGACATCACAAGTATAGTGTTTCGCTCTGATGAGTATGCATCATGGATGTTAATGTCACATTCTAATTGACCTTCATTTCCACAGATTGTACCTTATTTCATCTACAGATGCGTTGCATCTTATAGTTAGTAGGCTGCATTTCAAGCTTTACTATCGTCCTCATTCAGTAAAAAAATTCTTAACTTTCTGTCTTTGCTTCGCGAACTAGTTTTAAGCATTCTGCTGTAAATAGAAAAGAACAAACATCAGAGTTTTCCAGAGCCTTGTTTCAAGTTGATTTGTTGCGAACCATGCGTCTACTAATTAGAGGTCCAAGTAGATCGGAAAAATCACGAGTTCAGATGGTGACACAGGCGAGTTAATGCCAGCAGCACAGCGGGAGGGGCAGTGCCGCAACCCGTGCTACAAGCAGATACAAGCGCACGACAAATAAAACGGAAAACAATTAGTGCGAGGCACACCTCTCTCTCTCTCATCCTTCTCCCTCCCTCACTCTCACACACAAACATACACAGAGAGAGACTATAAACATGAACTGATGGCTGACAATGTGGCACATACAGGTGTAAGACCATACTCCATACGGAATACACCATCAGAGGACGATATAGCACACACAAGTAGAAATAACTTTACTACATTTGATTCGATATTACTAAAAATGAATCTTCCATGTGGTAGGTCTCGATATTTACACATCTGATCCCCTTGCCATATGTCTCATCTCTAACATGACTAAGATATTTCATTTAAATATTGTAAAGTGTGTCCTCCTGTCTTCATCTGGGGCAGTGGCGGTTTTTTCTTGTTATTTCTTAACTGCACTCAGACTAAATACAAATCTCAAACATTAATATTACATAAGAGTACTTTCTTTCCAAAGATGTAAACAAAAAATACAATTATGTAACTACATAATCATTTGAAATGCCGCGAACTTCTGCTCTTTTGCTTTGTATATTACTATAACATATTTTTCAGTTTGTTTAATTTACTTGCAAGGTAAGATTATATATATTTATTACCTTCTTCCTTTTTGGTTCAATCATGTCTCTGCTCTTGATAAAATATTTGGTGTAAAATAAAAAGAGGTGTAATTTGGTTTTATTTCATTCAGTAATAAATTGTCATTCTGCGTGTGAACACTGAAACATAAAACATATACAAGATGTCGTTTCCATATGCTCCGTATCCGTTTATTTCCGTTAATTGTTTTAACACCACATATTGCACACTACTCACTTTTTTCCTTTTATTTTTCACAACATCAGTCAAATATACTCAGAGGAATGCATCATGCAGTTCCCAATGTTTATTTCCAGAGGAAATAGTGGGACAGGTTGTCTGGTACTATGTGGCATGTCTCCTTCAATATACCTTTTAAAGCTTTATAATCACTGAAAGCTAGGTTAGATGATATTAAATAAGGTCGAGTTCAAATCGGTATATTGACTGTTACGAATCAAAGCCTTCTGAGCAGCCACAGATATATCAGCGAACTTACAATGAAGCTGTCATACCATTGCTTCTAGCAATCCATGTGCTACTTTCCATGATGATAACTGCCAGGGATGTTGATCTCTGTTCGCAGGCTTGGCATAAATAGTTGTACACCATTTTGGCTACTGAGAACGTGTGAGATATTTCACTAGGCAAATGTTGCCACCAGTTCTTCCTCAAATAAGCAGTTAGGGGAATTGTTTCCAAAACCTTTTTGAGTAGTGGCACAATTAGTAGTTCTTGTTTCAGATGTTGACGGCTTCAGAATATAGTGCTTCAATGTTACAACTATGGTGTTATTCTAAAAAAAATATTCATTTATACACAGTCACATCAGTAACATATGAGATATAATTTTTAGTTAGGTCTTTAGTACTATTTTCATCTCTTGCTTTTATTTTAGTATACAAAATGATTGCAGTCTCTGATTATGCCAACTACCAGAGAAACTGAAATAGGTGCAACATTTATTAAAAAAGTTCAGTTTTTTTTATATTTATTAAGTCCTATCCTTATTCGTACATATGCGTTGAGCGTTGAC
>JARYHS010013630.1:359569386-359758176 GCA_031002005.1 Vandiemenella viatica | reverse complement strand
TGTATCAGTCATAGTCTAATTGTAAATAAATAATAATAATATCATACAGTCTGGCTTACAAGTTTATATGTGGAAATTTACGGTAATTATTTTGCCTATACAGTTCTGTCGGAATATCTATATACTATTGTAAGTCTGTAAGTAAGCTGCGTGTGTCTTTTTATTTGAACGGGAGCCGCACAAAAACAATGAAAACAATTTGGACGGGGTTTTCAAATTTTTAGATCTAATGGGGAGAGTCAATATCCGCGAAAATAGCTAATGATTTATATGTACCATGGGAAGGAGCAAGCAATTAAAAATCTTTATATATGGGAAATTGTGGACCGCGGATCATTATGCACTTTCAGACGCTCACTCCTTTCGCAAAAATCTGACAAGACTAAAGGATTTCATTTTACTTTTTTACTTTTGTTATTGAGTTTTCTGTACCGCAGTACTCTAAAGTAAACGGAATACGTGAATCAAACGTAATTACCATTAATTTACATCATAACAGGTCTGTTGTCATGTGAAATGCGGTATTAGATTACTAATGTGGTAGACATAGATTGTCTTTGGTAGACAGTTAAACAGTTTGTCTCTGGTACAATATGTCTTACGTGATCGCTAAAGAAAGTACAATAAACATTATTACACCAATATTGTTTCGTTACATATCATTATGGATACGAAATTCAGTTTGTTTTTTTTTTTTCAAAGGAAGATGTCTTAGAAAAAACTAACAGGTAACAATGCGTAGTTTTTCCATAATAACTTCTACAGAACTGCATATTATTTCGATGGACTTTATTCGATTAATATATATTTGATGGCTCTCATGTGGAAATATTCTTAAACGTGTATAAAAATTTCGGCTGCTGTTTAAACCACAGGCAGTGAAATAAATTCTTTCTATAAAATAACTTCATAACCTTGATTTTCTAATGTTTATCTCCATACGTGCAATTGAGTTAATGACGATAGCAACATGCAACCAATGAAAATAAAAAATTAATTAGGCATCTTAACACCTCATGTTATACCAAATTATAAAATTAGATTCATTATGCCTTATGCTGTAACATAGCGTGTCAATTGCCATTCTGGTCCAGGCTGCATTTCAACCTAACTACAAACTTGGCTTCTGTCACAGGCGCATTAGTTCATTCACTGTTTCGCTATCGAATCTTGGCCTGCTGGAGGTACTTATATGCAACTAAAATAATATCAATAATACGGCTTTATTGAAAACAAAAAGAAATTAAAATAATTCATATCCTGATGCTACATCGCATTCATTATAAAGCTAAATCCATATTGTCTCTTATGTTTCAACAAAGCTTATCAAATCCTCATGGTCCAGGCTGTACTTCAACCAAACCACAATCTCAGATAATTTTTTTTTGCTGTCGTCAGTCTTTAGACTGGTTTGATGAAATCCTCCATCCCTTCCTATCCTGTGCTAACCTCTTCATTTCTACATATCCCTTACAACCCACGTCCTCAATTATCTGCTTCATGTATTCTAATCTCTGTCTTCCTCTACAGTTCTTACCTTCCACTGTTCCCTCCACTAACAAATTAACCAATCCAGCATGTCTCAAAATATGACCTACCAGCCTGTCTCTTCTTCCTGTAAGCTTCTTCCATAAACTTCTTTTCTCACCCATCATTTCCATAACTCGTTCATTTCTTACTTTGTCTGTCCACCTAATTTTCAGCATTCTTCTGTAGGACCACATTTCAAATGCTTCAAGTTTCTTTCTTTCCGGTATTCCTAAAGTCCATGTTTCGCTACCGTAAAGTGCTGTGTTCTACACATAGAGTTTTAAAAAGTTCTTTCTAATTCCTAGATCAATATTTGAAACTAAAAGGTTTCTCTTTTGCTAGTGCTATTCTGCTTTTAACATCATTCCTGCTTCGGCCATAGGTTGTAATTTTGCTTCCCAAGTAACAGAACTCGCTCACTTCTCCTATTGCATCCGATCCTATTTTTATATTTAATCTGCTAGTATTGGTATCGTTTCTGCTACATTTCATCACTTTTGTCTTACTTTGATTTATATTCAGTCCAAAATCTTCGTTCAATATTTTGTTCATGCCATTCAATAACTTCTCAATATCCTCAGATAATATTGAGGTTCAAAAATCATAGCTTCAGTCAAACGTGCATCAATACATACACTGTACACCGTGAACAAATCATGACATTTTGGAATCATATATATGTTTCTGAAATAATGACATTAGTAATACGATGATTTGAAAGCGAAGGAGATTAAAAATAATTCTTAACGTATGATACCGCGCAAGATTAGTTTTAATCCACGTAAATATATATTTTATATAAAAAATAACTGATCGTACTAACATATTGTCAAAATAAAACCAATATCCTAACAGCAAAAGGAAAAAAAAATTATTTCAGAAAATTAAATTGGGATTGGGAATCACTGAATGAGGTAGGAGTGTGAAGAGAGTGCTGGGAATATACAGGGCATATGTTGGTGATGAGGCATGGTGGGTTATTGGTCAAAGAATTAGGAATAGTGCATATAAGGGGAAACACGACCATGACCACAAGCTGGCGCTCGATTTCATGCGTAAGGGCGCAGGATAAGTTTTTGTTTGTTTGTTGGTTAGGCTGTCAGGGATCGGAATGAATTACCAAGTGAAGTAATGAGCAAGTAATGTACCAAAAACGCTTAAGGAATTTAAAATTAAAAATTATTGTAAATCAGAAAAATAAATTGGGGAGGGATTTTAAAAAAAACAATTATAAAAGAAAATGTTAAAAAATAAAATGTTAAAAAATAAAATGAAAATGAGTAATTAGATGACTGGGAGAATTGACAACGGAGTATTAGCTCCATTGCAATTATATTAATAATAATAAATCGTGCAGTCCTCCGTATCAGCATTTGAAATGGCACACTAAGGCGTTAAAGTGACCAACCTACTAAGTAAGGCAAAGGCAACATTTTATTTCTCTTAAACATAGATACACCTACTTATATCACTTTCTAAACATTTATTTTTCTTCTCACAATTATTATCTCTACGAATTAGTACAGTTAATTTTTCAGATAGATTTTCTACTACTTATAAATTGTATAACATTAAAATATGAATTAAACAAAACTCTCGGACATCAGTATGAAAACCGAACCTAAGGCAATAACTAAATAAAGGAAAAATTTTAGAATACATTTAGAATTAACTCCTCTCAACGTTAATATTTGGTAATAGAATAAAATCGGTAAAGAATTTTTACACATACCAAAGCACCCACGCATGAAGCAGTTGGCAAATGCTAGTCTATATTATAATTTCGTAAGTCGACTGTACTGCAATCACCTCCATAGCTATTCGCTGGAGAATGGTGACGTCATGCGCCTGACTCAATCATGAATTAACAGAGACCAGAGACTCAAAATTCTCTGTGCGTAATTTATTAGCTAAGCAACTGCAATGAAATGAATTGCCAAAATACTTTCGTTAAATTAATTTTATATTGAATTTCATTTTAAATTAATTATCAACTTTTACGGCTCAAAAAAGTGAAATAAAATTGCATTCTCGATTCAAGTATGTCCTTCCAGTCATTACAATTTTTCAGTCTCTGCTGTCACCCTCAGTCATCTTCAGATATGCAGGTATTTGCATTGGGTATCAGACTTGATATTAAGGTTATTGAAGGTAAAAATGTGTGTATATATACACACATATATATATTGATATTTACGGTGGATGTGTGTTATTCGTAACTGGGTCATTACGTTACTTACTCTTCCATCTCTTTCCGTGTTTAATACTTCTATTATTATTTCTAAGTCCCTTCAAACTCAAGACGTTTCATTCAAATTTTTCAGAGAATAAAAACAGAATAGTAGTCAGGCATGGAATAAATATTTCGTGGAACAGCTATCCACGATGTGTATAACCGTCTCATCCTCTCCGCAGTCACAATAGGAGTCATTATACACACCGTGCGTTCGTGGGTTTTTGTCAGATACACGCACAGATAGACAAAAATTTCAAAATTTATGTTTTTGGACTCTCTATAATCGGGGACTTGTTTAAATAAAATGTATCCTGTATCCTGATGCAAGAAATAAGCTATCACCATGCGCAGTTTAGTTAGTATTTACATGAGTGAATAAACAGACAGACTGACTGACAGACAAATATTCTATGTATGCGGTTTACGCATTTCTAATAATATTAATGAACTTTCCTGTTTTTCCTTCTGGGATAAATTTAATATATTCAATCAATTTTCCTGCAATTTTATGAGCAAGTATAGAGTGTAAATACCGATATATGCTGTAAATATTCTCATGTGGCAATGAATAACCTGTCTTTGGCTTTACAAATGCTAATCGAATGTGACGTTTTTCGTGTTCTCAGTGCCGTAAGAATCTAACAGTGACTATATATGCACAGTGCCAAACAAAACCGAGGGCAAACGGAGATACTTGTCCCAGAAGCCAACTTCAGGAGGAGAGGGGCGGTAAACTCATGTGTTAATGACTTTTTTTTAGGGTAAAGTGCGTGAGCTGGAACTTTAGAGGGAGGACAGGTAATCGCAACTTTTAGTCCCACTCTGAAAAAACGTAGATCAATCACTGTGTACGAAGCTCATGTGGATTGTGTGACTTCTGTTTGACAGTACGTTATTTGGTCCAAAGAAGCAACAATGAGATTTAGGTCTACATTTGATTCAGTATCAGTTAAATTAATTAATAAGTTACAATTTCCGCTGTTGTTTTGCTTTTAGCATGTGAAAAAATGAAACAGACGTTTAATTTTCATCTTATTGAAAATATCATATATACGAGTATGTAGGGTGTCCAGGAATGAAAGGATAATCCTGCAACCTCAGATAGGTCACATCATGTCCTACTACATGACAAAAAAATTTTTATTCAAAGTCTTACCATTTTCGAGTTATTGATTTTGTCTTTTAAATTTTCCGAACATGTGACTTCGTTCAGTTTATTCCATACCATTTTTACAAATTAAGACTTTTTCAACACTGTTTTTTTTTTTATTTAATTTATTCAAGGATGTTTGAGTCATCTAAAACAATGTTCTTTTTTCTTAAAGCGTTAAAAAAACTTGATTAAAAACAATTATTATCATTTTTTTCTACATAAACACAGTGGTCTCTTTAGCAGATTGAACTACCATAAAACACTCATTTTAGAAGATTTAAAAGTTTTATTTTAACATTTTAAGGAAAAAAGAACATTGTTTTAGGTGACTCTAATATCTTTGAGTAAATTTTATATAAAAAATAAAGGTTGCCGGACTATCATTTTATTCTTGGATTGCATGGAATAAATTGAACAAAGTCACATGTTCAAAAAAATATTAAAAATATCGATATCTTGAAAATAGTCAGACATTTACTAATTTAAAATGTTGGCATATAGTAGGAAATTATGTAACCTATCTGCGGTTGCTGGACTATCCTCTCATTCCTGGACAACTTGCATATTTCAAACAGTTTCACTTTTACTCCTTTCTTGTGTGACAAATTTGAGTTTCTAAACTAAACTATATTAAAATTTTTGGTTTCATATTTCTACATCTACATCTATACTCTGTAATTGTGGGTAGCAGAGGGTGCTAAGCACCAGTCCTAATTCTGTTCATTCCAATTCCGAACAAAACAAGAAAAGAAAGAATACATGAAAGTATCAGTACGGCATCTTATTTCTCGCATCTTATCCCTCCTGTCATTGTGACCTAAATAGATTAGCGGAAAAAGTATTCATTGCACTCATAAATTAAAGATTTTCGTATATTCTCCAACAAATTAAAACGAAAACGACGTCTGTCCGCCAAAAATCCCAGCCTAACCCACATATCAGCTCTGTGACACTTACGTAAGGATTGTAACTGGCAGTCACGAATCGAGCGTCTCTCTTCTGTACTTTCTCTAACGTGTCAATCAATCCCTTACGATACGGATCCCAAATTCCACATCAGTAATCCAAACGCGGACGCACTAGTGTTTTTTTGCGCTATTTCCTTTGTGTAAGCATTACAACTTCTCAAAATACGACCTATGAATGGTAGTTTAGAATAAACTTTGTCCACCACGGAAGTTATGTGCAAGTGCCATTCCATGTTGCTTTGTACTGTTACGCCTAGATATTTCATAGAATCCAACGGGTCAACAACTGTATTGTTAACTTTCTACTCGTGAGCAAACGTGGGTTTTTTATTACTTATTTTCATTTCCTTGCACTTTTTGCAGTTAAGTGAAAGCTGCCATTTACGGCACCATTCCGAAATAACATCCAGATCACGCTGAATTTTCAAGCAATCGTTAGAGCACCTCACTTCCCTATAGATAAGTGCATCATCAGCAAAGAATCGCATCCTGCAATTCACGTTTCACAGAGATCGTTTATAAAAATTACAAAAGAAGTGGTCCTATTACCCTTCCTTGATGAACGCCCGAAGTAACATCTAGCTTAGAAGAGGTTTCTCAGTCAACAACGACCTACCAGTTAGAAAATTGAGTATCCATTCGCAAATCTGATCCGATATACCGTATGCTCATATCTTCGCTAAAAGTCGATTGTGTGGTACACAGGCAAAAGCTTTCTGAAAATCCAAAAAAATTACATCAACTTGTGATCCTGCCTCGATAACTTTCATTACTTCATGCGAAAATAGGTTCAGTTGCGTTTCACACGATCTGTTCTTCAGAAATCCGTGTTGGTTTACTGTAAGTAACTCGTTTTCATCTAGAAACTTCATAACGTTAGAGCATATGACGTGCTCCAGAATTCTACTTCAAACAGATGTTAGAGATATGGGTCGATAATTCCTAGGATCTCTCCGATCTCTTTTCTTGAAAACGGGAATCACCTGCGCTATTTTCCAGTCAGAAGGTACATTTCTTTCTTCTAAAGATTTTCGAAATATATCTGACAGAAATGGTTCTGTTTTTTCGACGTATTCCGAAAATACTCTTACTGGAATATCATCCGGACCCGGCGCTTTCCCTCACTTCAGGAGCTTTAATTGCTTTATAATTGCACTATCAATTTGTACTGGATATATCTCAAAACCTATACGCCGTGGAAAAACAGGAATGATTTCCATGTTTCTCTCAGTGAAAGAATTTTTAGATTCGGTGTTAAATGTGGTAGCCTTGTCGCAAATGTTATCAACTTCCCGACCGTCTTCAATAGAACTGGCATATTGTTGTCACTACCACTAACTGTTTTTACATGCCGCCAAAATTTCTTTGGGTTTTCCTTGAGGCTCTTGGAAAGTGAATTGTAACGAAAGCCATTAAAGGCCTCGCGCATCACATTCTTAACATGTCCTCTTGTCTCACCTAACTTTGCTAAATCACTCCTATACACCGTCCTTCTTGAGCGTGCATGTATCTTCCTTTGCTTTTAAAGTAACCTTTTAACTCCTCGTGTATACCACTACTGGATTTCCCTTTAGGCTGTATAGGCCTAAGCCTAGGGGCGGCAAATTTCATAGGGTGCCCGCTGTAGTAAGCCGTCAAATTTGTGTGTGATTATAAACGTAATAGAAAAACGTCTACTATAAATTTTCATTTAAGTTATGACATCTAGTAGTCAAGTGACAAACTCGGAACAATTAATAAAAGAATTACACGCTTAGTATCAATTTTCATTTAGGTAAGTGGTGACAGCGACCTATTAGCTAAATTATTAATTTAATTCTTCATCAGTTTCCTGACTTTCTATCATGTTCAATTCAGTCTGTAGCCCGTCGTATATTTCCCAAGGAAGACTCTATAGACAGCGGTACGTTTCTGCTGACAGACTTACATTTCATGATTTCTATAACAAAAAAATACTTAAGTATGATCTAAGATTTCATTAATTGAGTATCTGGATGTTGAAAGTCCCAGAGCGCTTGAAAGAATTGAAAAAATCATTGAAAAGTCATTGATCTTCTAAACTTAACTCGTCATTTCTCAGCTATTAATAAATTAAATTCTTTGAAATTTTTAAGAAATACGCATTGAACTATGCCGAAACCGGTATTCTGATTAAAATTAATATGAATTATAATCGTTTAATAATAATTGATTACAAATCAGAGCCTATGTCTTAACGTGTTTTCTGTTCTTTGCCGATAAAAAGTGTGTTACGAAGTTTGTCATATGAAAAATTATCAGTGAGATAGTTGTTCCTCTATGTTCGCCAATCAAAAATCCCGAAGAAAACTATAATAATATGGGTTGTAAAAAATACAGCAACCAATCACACTATGTTGACTGGTTGCTGTATTTTTTACAACCCATATTTGACATCACAGTCGCGGAAGTTCCACCAATCCATCATGGATAAAATATTATAACTATAATAATGTATTACATTTTTTATTTTCTTCTATGTATTCTTGTTTCATAATAAACATTCATTTTTCTTGTTTCTATTTTATGACTAAATCTGAATACTTTCAAGTAATGAAGTCACTCTTAATCTATATCCATTCACATCTACATATAATCGTTTGCCACCTAACAAAGGTAATACAAATTAATGATTAGTATAAGTATGAAGGAGGAAAGGGAGGCACAAAATGAACAGCCTACACTAAAAAAAAAGTTTAAATCCGGCACTGGTGTATACCACGTGGGATCGTTCCCATTTCTGATTGTCCTTTTCGGTATATATTAAGTCCATACCTTTCCTGACTATACGCACGAATCGAAGACACATCACTTCAACCTAGCCTCCTACTTCTATAACAGTAAGGCAATTATCCCTCCAAAACGTTCTTAAACACTGCTTTGGTGTCTTTTCGAACATATAAACGATCCTTTCTTTTTTCTTTTTGCGCGTGGCTATCAACTTTACTGCAGCAATTACAGCTTTATGATCACTCATTCCTGTGGTGGTAGAAATGTTGGTGAATAACTCAAGCCTATTTGTAACAAGAATATCTAAAATGTTTTCGTTATCGTTGTGGCATCGCGTTGGTTTAGTGACGAGCTGCTCAAGATGAAGATCTGAGAAAAGGTCAAGAATAATTTCACAGGATGTTTCATCCCTGCCACCAGTAACGTGGACGTAATTAGTCCAGTCGATATACGGAAAGTTGAAGTCACCCCCTAGTATTATAGCATGATTCCGAAATTGCCGAGCTATAATACTCACATTATTCCTTAAGACCTCAGCAATAGTTACATTTGCATCTGGTGGACGATAGAAAGACCCTATCACAAGTTACGTCCTAGCTACATTTAGTCTAATCCATACGATTTCACAGACTGTATCGATATCTGTTTCGTTACTAACAGCTATAAATACACCACCTCCATTAGAATTCAACATACCCTTACGGAAAAACGTTCTGCTGTACTTATAACCGGTTTTAACCTGCTTTCATTAGCTAATACAATATCTGGTTCTGTGCTAGTAATAATGCTTTCAAGCTCATGCTTCTTGTTACAAACACTTCTACAGTTGATAACTACAACTTTTAACGCTGGAGATTGATTTACGCTACTCCTAACATATGGCGACGAATTGAATTTTGCTGCCCGTAACTGTAATCCAAGTTTCGGGTCTTCCTTCCTCAGCCTAAAAAATCCCCCAATTCACTCCTTACATCCCCTGCCACCCGTGTAGCCGATTCACGTGTGTAGTGCACACCTGATCTATCCAAGGGCATTGTACACAACTCGACCCCAGAACGAAGATCTAGTAATCTGCAACAATGATTATCGTAGAAACGCCGCAGTCTCTGGTTAAGACCCCTGACTCGACTCTGAACCAGAGGTTCACAGTAGGTTCTATCGACAATGCTTCAGATAGTTAACTCAGCCGAAATCTTGCGGTCATCAACCACAGAGTTCACACTTTGAGCAAGCCGCCGGAAGGAATAGAGGATAACCTCCGATACCATCCGATACCAGGTGGCAAACATCATTGGTGTCGACATGAGCTACAATCTGCAGCTGGCTACACCTCGTCCGCTCAATGGCATTCGGGATGGCCTGTTCCACATCTTGTATCAGACCTCCCGGAATGCACAATGGATATTGGATTTAATCCCTGACCTATTCGCCTCAATGAGCTGCCTAAAGTTGGAGTTACCTACCATAAAAATCCCCTTCTGTGGTCGGTCAGACCTTGCGGGAGGGGGGGCTGGCAACTCGCAGAATGACGATTGTGAAACTGAATCAGTCCTAGACAACACATTAAACCTATTGGACAGTGGTACAAGCTTGCCTTCCTGGGATTAAGACTTGTACGATTGCCCCCGCATGCGCTGTCGATTTCCGGAAAACACACGCCAGTACCGTCAGGCGACCTCCGCACAGAATCCAAAGTCTCAACCTGGACTGCAGGTACGATGATTGGTAGTGGAGAACCTGTGAGAGCACTATCTTCAACAGGGTCACCCATATCACATCTGCTGCAGACGCCTACGGCAGCTTCCAGCCTTGTAACTTCCGTTAGCAAAGCTGCAAGCTGAGCGCGAAGATCAGCCACCTCAGCCCTCGTCTGCACACAGCAATCACAGTCCCTGCACATATTATTTTCAGATGAAAGATGAACTAACCGAGTGATCCAAATAAACTGTTCACTACTTACTAACAATCGCTAGTCATGGCTTAAATAGAACTTAAGGTGGAGATAAATTTAGTCCAGACGGCGGATACTGCACTAAGCAGTTAATAGAACGTACCAGTAGTTAGCCAACCACAGTAATAAATTAAAGACGAATAAGCTCTATATACCTTTCTACAGAAAAAAAAAAATAATGGTGATCACAATTACTAAACGCTACTGCTATTCAACTAACGCAAATAAAACATAAGCTTTCACAACACTTTAAATTAAGTAAACAGAAATGGCGGCACCCGTCGCGACGGTCGCTGGAGATCCACTAGCTGCTGTTCTGCGAAGACAGTAAATATTCAGAGATAAAATCTAACTACTATACTTTAAATTAAAATACAAACAAATGGAGGCACTTATCACGATGGTTGCGGGAGATCAACTAGCAGCTACTCTCCGAAGACAATAAATGTTCAGATATAAAATCTAACTACTACACTTTAAGTTAAATAAAACAAAAGCTATCAATACACTTTAAATTAAAACAACACATAAAGCACTTCCTCACGTAACGGTTGTCAAAGACTGACTAACTACTGGGGCTGCTAAACAAATATGCAAATATAAAACAAAAGGTATCAATACACCTTAAATTAAATTAATACAGACTTCCTCGCGTAACAGTTGCCACCGAGTGACTACTGGGGCTGCTAAACAAATATGCAAAGATAAAACAAACGCTATCAATACACTTTAAAATAAATTAACACAGAAGGCACTTCCTCGCATAACGGTTACTGAACACCAACTGACTATTGGTGCCGCTAAACAAATAAGCAAAAGTGAAACAATATACTTTAAATCAAATATTTTCAATACTTTATTGAGTTATTAATTATTAAACTTCGATGTTTTTTCATACTTCAGGGGGCAGGAGATTCTTTCAGATTCGATAGCCGGACGTTTAATTGGAGCCACCGTCTCTCATGAAGCAATTCCTATGGTTAATGGTGTTATGGCAGCCCTTTTTTAGATTGCGGTCAACTAATAGGAAGAAAGAATTAACATAAATTAGTTTAAACAGTAATAAGTTTTCAGACACCAAAATTAAAAACTGTGTAGAGATTAATTTATTACATCAGAGAGATGCCAAACAAAATAGATGAGTTGCTAGTTCACATAAATGAATTAAATTAATAAATATTTTATGCTTGTCTGAGCACCATATAAATACAAGACCAGGTATGTCAAATATAAGCCTTTAATTTAGCTTCTCATTACCGCAGAGAAGGGAGTTGTCACTTAAATTACAAATCGTTATAAGTTTTATGATGTAAATATGAGAAAGTATATTGTTGATCAACATTTTGAAGCCTGTGCTATCCGGCTAAATTTTAATAATGAAGATTTAATAATAGTAAATACATACAGAGCAGCCTCTGGAAATTTTGATATTTTTCTGAACTAATTTTAACCGTTAATAACATTTATAAGCAGAAAAGTAGCTAACATAGTCTTTGTGTGGTAATTTTAATGCAGATTTTTTTAAATAACGTACCCTGTAAAGTCCCGTTAGTAAGTTCATTCAATCTAACTCACGCAGTTAATTTTCTTACTAGAATAATAAATAATAGTTACTCAGCTGCAGATTATGCTTTTCTAGATACCTCAAAATTCAATTACACAATCAAGCTATCTGTCAATGGACTTTTGGATCATGATGCCCGTTATTATCTATCATCCCTTAAATAGGAACTAGCTCTTAGAGTAATACTTTTAAATTTCAACGAGTAATAAACGATGAGTCAATTAGCTGTTTTAGAAAGTGCCTTAATGCCACAAACTGGGAACATGAATGAAAAATACATAAGTTTTAGTAACATTGTAGTAAATTACTTTGAAAGTTGCTTCGCCATACAGTGGCACCAGACTTCTACGTAAGAACAAAAACCATGGACAACTGTGGGTATTATAACTTCATGCATTTCTAATATATATATATATATATATATATATATATATATTGCGTCTAGGAATGATCACAATGCTAATATTAAAACAAATGACAAGCCGCACTACAAAATACCGAAAATGGTTATTGAAGAATCTAAAAGTATGTACTGCAAATATAAAATTAATAAGTCTGAAAATAAAATTTAGACAATGTGGGACATTGTTAAAAAGGAAGTAAGGAAAATAATCAGGCCAATAATGACATTTATATCAAAGAAATTTCAGTAGAATCAATTTTTCAGTTGCTTACATATTTAATAAACATCTTTTATCTATTGCCGATAAATTGACTGCCAATAGCTACGTGACAAATAGTATGGATTTCGTCAATATAGGCTTCCAGGAAAAATTTGACACTACGATAGAAGAAATAAGAAGAGTTATCGTGTCTCTTAAGAGCTAGTCGTTTTGATGGATTTCAAGCAGAATAATTAACTGTGTTCCACAAAATTAAGCAATATACTAAGTCATCTGTTTGATATATCTTAAGTTGAGGGTAGTTTCCAGAAAGTTTTAAGTGTGCTGTACTTAAAGTACTCTATAAAAAGAAGGATAATTCAGTTGTATCGAATTATCGTCGTACTAACAGCCTTCTCCAAAGTTTTTGAGAAAGCAATGTACAGTAGAGTTTACAATCACAATAAAAATTATAATATTCTAACCAAATCATGATATGGTTTTCAAAAGGGCCATTCAAAAGAATAAGCTATATTTTCGTTCTCTGACATAATTAGAGAAGGAGTAAATGATAAATTAATGCTTGTAGGTCTAAGCATTTGACTGTGTTGATTGTGAATTTCTGATACAAAAAATAAGTATCATTGTTAATACATGGCTTAGTTTTTACCACCTGAATAGAAAAAGGAAAGTGTCACTGGAACATTTTTAAGCTGCGTTATGTGGTCCACTGTTTTCTGAAAGGGAATTTATCAGATGTAGAGTACCTCAGGTATCTGTATTGGGGCCATTATTTTCATATATATAAATGATCTACCCTGTGTTACATCTAAAAGCTCAAAATGTGTCCTATTTCAGATGACACAAGCATAGGAATAAAAAATATTCCAAATTCATCTCCAGAACATATTTCAAATAATGTCTTCGACCTTATTAATAAATGGTTTATAGCTAATAGTTGTATATGGAATTGATAATATTCAATATATGCGATTAAGTACACCACATAGATTAACACCACACATAGACATAAAATTTGCAGGCCAGTCCATCTAAGAGGTAGAATGTGTAAAATTTCTAGCTTTGTATACTAATCATGATTAAAATTGGAGGGTACACGAATTGCATTTGCAATTTGAACAACGTCAACTATAGGTGATCTCCATATCATGAAACTAGTTTATTCTGCTCATTTTTACTTCTTAATGTCATATGGAATAATTTTATTCTTCTCCTCGTCCCTATCCATTCCGTATATTGGCAACCGTCTTTTCTGTCTTGTCTCTGCTAGTAGACGCTCGGATTAGCTCCGTAGTTGTCTTGGAGGTCCATGTTCTCAGATTTTTTAACCAGGAAGTTCTTCTCCTACCAGCACATCTCTTTCCTGGTATTTTTCCTTGTAAAAAAGACTGCAGGAGTTCGAAACGGCTATTGTTCTTCCTGATATGGAGTACCTGGACATTTGTGATGTGGTCTGTCCATGGAATCCTCAACATTCTTCAAGATAGCCACATTTCAAAAACTTCTATCCGTTTATTGATTGTTTCTGTTAATGTACACGTGTCAACCTCACACAGGAGGACAGAGAACACTTAGCAGCGCAGGAGTCACACCTTCGCGGTAATTGATAAATTACGATTTTTTAAAACATTGTTCATTTTGTTGAAAGTAGCCCTGGCTTTACCATTACGTGACTTTACTTCATCAGAAGGACCCCATTGTCTGTTTACAGTGGTACTAAGATGTGTATACCTTGATACACATTCAATAGTCTTCTGGATTATCATAATATGGCATCCGGAATTGGTGTTTTTGCCAATAACCAATACTTTTATTTTATTTATATTGATATCAATTCCTTATTCACGGCTACTTTGCGACACTCTATCCATAAGATATTGTAGACTTTCCTGACTGTCTGAAAAAATGAATGTATCATCCGCGTAGGGAATGTTGTTTATCCAGTTTCCATTCAACAGCACTCCCATCTCCACATCACACAATGCCTCCCAAAAGATATACTCTGAGTAGATGTTAAATGATAAAGGGACAGTATACAAACTTATCTTACACCTCGAAGAATTTTTACTTCATCCGTATTTTCTCCCTCCAGTCTCACATAAACAGACTTGTTCTAGCACAGATTTTTAATGAATCTCAGGTCTTCATCATCCAGTCCAATGCTTTTTAAAATTTTTACCATTTTCTAATATTTTACCCAGTCAAGCTGCTTCAGATAATATATAAAACAAGCTTAGACATCACAATTTATGTCTCTGCAGCGGTAAAATGGTACTTGGATGCTGAACAGACCTTCTCGGGTTCCAACTGCATTTCAAGTCCGAAATGTGTAGCTGATACATATTCTTCACAGAGCTTATGTATCCTTTGGTGAGTAACCTTCAGAAACAGTTTCAATTTGTGACTCTTAAGCCTTATCGTCCTGTAATCACCACATGACTTAGCTCCGGGCTTTTTGGATAATGTTGGCCTTCGGTAACAGAAACCATGCTGACCATCTTATGTATTATACATTGGTACACATTAATTACAACATTTGTAAAATAAATTTGACAAAAGTACCGATGTCTTGGTATAAACAATTAAAATTAGTAAGAACAGTCCTCAGATATTCAACAGCTTCAGACTTTTAAAATTCAAAATTCAATAGTTCCATTTTTTTAAGTATGCTATGACATATCCATATACCACTTTTAGATCGCTGGCTAGGAGTGAGATTAAATCTGTGTGTAGAGGGATTCCCATTCTGGCTAGTTCACTTATCATTTTATTCTGATGAGGTTTAAATTTTTTGCATGAGAATATTATAATATTTATGTCTCCAATAGCCTGGTCTTGACAATCACAAAGAGGAGATTCTCGAATCCCTATCCTGTGTAGATGGCTTGGGAAATTACCGTGATGGAAAAGAGCTCTGTATATAGTGGTAATAAGGCGTCTGCTGATGTACCACTTGAAAACCCATGGTTTTGTTTGTATTATTGGTTGTACACTTCCGTAATGTGAGCCTTTAATGGTTTTTGATTTATTCCACTCTTCTTGCCAAGTGTCCATTGCTTTTTCTTTGATGCTTGGAATTATGTCTGAGATCAAATGTTTCGTGTCCTCTTTATGTTACACGCGTATAGCTTGTTTAGCCAACATGTCCACCTTTACATTGTGTTTATTCCACTGTGGGATGGAATCCATAGCAGATAAGTTGTAATACCTAGCTCCATATTGTACTTTAGGTGTTTCGTGATTTCCATTATTAATATGAATAAGTGATTGTTCCACGTTGTGTTTTCCAGACTGTTAAGTACACTGAGGGAGTCTGTCAGAATCACTACTTTATTATGGCCGCATTGGTGGCTATATTTAACAGAGCACCAACCGGATATTTTTCTATTTTTATGAACCAATTTGAACTCTTACTAACATTTTTAAGCAGAAAAGAAGTCAACATAGTCGTATATGTGGTGATTTTAATATAGATTATCTAAATAACTTACCCTGTAAAGTCATGTTAGTATTATTAGTCAGTTCATTCAATTTAACTCAGGTAGCTAATTTTCCAACTAGAATAATGAATAATAGTCACTCAGCTATAAACAATGTTTTCCTAAATACCTCAAAATTCAGTTATACCATCAAGCTATCCATCAATGGACTTTCACATCACGATGCCCAGTTATTAACAAGCAACACTTCAATAGAAACTAGCTCTAAGAGTATTGTTTTTAAACTTCGGCGTGTATTAAATGATGAGTCAGTTACTTGTTTTGGAAAATGCCTCAATACCACAAACTGGGAACAGGTTTACAGTGCCCAAGTTATGGATGAAAAATACAATATTTTTAGTAGCATTGTATTAAATTACTTTGAAAGTTGCTTCCCTTAAAAAAGTGTCCTGCTTCTCGAAAAGAACAAAAATCTTGGATAATTATCGGCATTAGAACATCATGTATTTATAAAATGAAGTTATATATTGCCTCTAGGAACAGTGAGAATGCTAATGTTAAAACACATTACAAACAGTACTGCAAAATACTGTAAAAGGTTATTAAAGAATCTAAAATTATATACTACAAACATAAAATTCATGATTCTGAAAATAAAATTAAGACAATATGGGATATTGTAAAAAAGGAAATAGGAAAAAATAATCAAACAAGTAATGATATTTTTATCACAGAAAATTCAGTAGAATCTAATTTTTCAATTGCTGACATATTTTATGAACATTTTTTAATCTGCTCCTGATAAATTGACTGCTAATAGCTCACTGACACAGAGTATGGATATTGGCAGAACAGGCTTCCAAGAAAAATTTAACTGTAAAATTAGCTAATCCAGAAGAAATAAGAAAAATTATCAGATCCCTTAAGAGCAAATAGTCAAGTTGTTATGATGGGATTTCCAGCAGATTAATTAAATTGTGCTTCACAGAATTAAGTAATATACTAAGTTATCTGTTTAATACATCTTTATTTTAGGGTACTTTTCCAGAAAGGCTTAAGTACGCTGTAGTTAAACCACTCTATAAAGAGGGAGATAAGGCAGCTGTATCGAATTATCGACCAATTTCATTACTAACAGCCTTCTCCAAAGTTTTTGAGAAAGCAATGTACAATAGAGTTTATGAAAACCTTAAAAATAATAATATTCTAACAAAATCACAATTTGGTTGTCAAAAGGGTCATTCAACAGAACAAGCTATATTTGCATTCACTGACAATATTTTAGAAGGAATAAATGATAAATTAATTCCTGTAGAAATTTTTTGTGACTTATCTGAGGCATTTGACTGTGTAGATCATAAAATTAATCAAATGTGGAGTACTTCAGGGATCTACATTGGGGCCACTATTGTTTTTAATATATTTAAATGATCTACCCTGCGTTTCATCTAAAAACTCAAAATTTGTCCAATTTGCAGATGACACAAACATAGGAATTAAAAATACTCCAGTTTTATCTAAAGAATATATTTCAAATTATGTCTTTGAACTGATTAATAAATGGTTTACAGCTAATGGCTTGTCTTTAAACGTTGATAAAACTCAATATATACAATTCAGTACACCATGCAGATTAACACCAGATATAGACATAAAATTTGCAGGCCAGTCCATTCAAGAGGTAGAGGGTGTGAAATTTCTAGGTTTGCATATTGATCATAATTTAAATTGGAAAGTACATGTTTCTGACTTACTAAAGCGATTGGGTGCAGCTACATTTGCAATTCGTATAATTTCAGCTATAGGTAATCTCCGTATGAGGCAGCTAGTTTATTTTGACTTCTTATTGTCATATGTAATAATATTCTGGGGCAATTCTACCCATAGAGACAAAGTGTTCAGAGCCCAAAAGCATGTAATAAGAATTATGTGTGGGGTTAGCAATAGAACTTCATGTAGAGAGCTGTTCAAGAAGTTAGGGATTTTAACATTAGCGTCTGAGTATATATACATATTAATGTCTTTTGTAGTCACAAATTATACTTTGTTTCAAACAAATAGTAAAATACACAATTATGGCACTAGAAGTAACAGTTATCTTCATAAGAATCATAAGTCATTGTCACTTGTTCAGAAAGGGGACCGATATTCAGGGATACATATCTTCAATAAGCTCCCAGCTTAGCAGACGATAAGTATAAATTCAGGAAAAAATTGAAAGAATTTTTAATTGACAACTCTTTCTATTCTTTCCAAGAATTTATTTCTAAGATATCTAAAAAATAACTGTCAATAACTTGTGTAAATGTAGTTTACATAATTAATTTACCATGTATGCTATGACGGTACATCTCCTTGTGTATGTATTATTTTGTTATGGAATTTTTTAATGTACCATGTATGCTATGACAGTTCATCTACTGGTGTACGTATTATTTTGTTATGCAACTGTTTATCTGTAAACTGACAACTTTACACATCCCACAGAGCCAGGCT
Organism: Vandiemenella viatica; assembly: GCA_031002005.1. Classification (NCBI taxonomy): domain Eukaryota; kingdom Metazoa; phylum Arthropoda; class Insecta; order Orthoptera; family Morabidae; genus Vandiemenella; species Vandiemenella viatica. The sequence goes on along the minus strand of JARYHS010013630.1, from coordinate 359,739,467 downwards.
CTTATATTGGGATCAATGGAAAATGAATATATTGTATTGTATTGCCTCAAGAAGAGCTCTAGCCTCACCTGAGAAGATGGACGTTTCTTCCGGTAGAGAATACTGGGCAGAAAATCCTGTGCTGGGGCAGAAGAAGGAGCATCCTTCTCAACTTTTGTCTGGTACCTTCGATCCATCTGTATAAATACTAAATACGTTGTCACCTAACGTTGAAATCTAATTGATTATTTTCTGATAAATGTTTGGATTTCTGTCTACTTCCAAAAAATGAACATTATTTGTTTCCAGACGTAGCTCGTAGGGTTCAAAATAAATAGGGTGTGTTTTGTAGAATACGACCCTATCTTTGCTATTTTCCCAGAATGAGTAGGCATTAAGAAGTGAGTAACTAGCACTATTCTTGTCACACCCCACAGAGCCAATCTCATATATTTGGATCTATGGAAAGTGAATGTATTGTATTGCATTTACTAGACATTAATAAACTGATCTTTAAATGTAAGATCTTAATCACTCCATTTTAATTCTGTTTTTGATATCTTTAACTTAAAATTTTATCTTACAAAAAAAAAGTTCTGCATGTTCGATTTACAATCTTTGTTTTACTTTTAAAAGTAGTATCTTTGTAATTACATTGAGTGGAAGGAAACCGGGTGTGGCGTTGAAGTGGAAAATTTACTTTTTTGCTGAAACTTCATATAATATTTCGTTATGAGTCAGAAACATTTAAGTAAAGGTAACTAATCTTTAATTTTACCATGTTACTTTTATCAAATGTGGTTGGAATTACAATATTCATAATATTTCTTTGTTTCAGGATCCCGACTTCCCCCCTTTCCCAAAGGAAAATTACGATTGTATAGCATGAGATTTTGCCCTTATGCTCAAAGGGTCCACCTTGTGTTAGATGCTAAGAAAATTTCGTACGTGTTTGTCATCAGTATTCCGAAATTTAATACTGTAGCTGTTAATATTATCTAATGTTTGAAAATCATGTTTTCAATCTTTCAGATATGATGTTGTAAACGTTGATTTGACTGAGAAACCAGACTGGTTATTCGAGAAGAGTCCCTTTGGAAAAGTTCCTGCTATAGAATTGGATAGTGGAGACACATTGTATGAAAGTCTTATAATATGTGACTTCCTGGATGAGAAATATCCGTCAAGACCTCTTTATCCTCGAGATCCTTTGAAGAAAGCAAAGGACAAGATAATGATCGATCATTTTAATAAGGTTTCAGTTCCTTACCTTTTTATATACAATATTGGGGATTACTGGAGTTCGCGATTCCGCGTCACAATACGTAAGATACCGCAAAAAATACTTTCGGAAATACATTTAACGGTTTATTGCTGGTCCAAGCTGTATTTCAACAGAATTACTGCTTGAAAATAATACGTACAACAGCAGTATTGTGACATCGTTACTGAATGTTGTAGTGGAATCGCAATCTCCAGTAAACCCCAACATTGTTGTGGTGATTATAAGACAACCTTAAATGTTTGAAATTCTTTTTGTGGAGTTTATCATATTCGTGTTAGTGCACTGGGTGGCGCCTTAATGAAAATCGCCTTAGAAGTAGTAGTACTTTTTGTATGAAAATTTGTTAACATGATTGTTGCGTGATATTATTTAAGAACATTTGCACGTACTTTTTGTATGAAAATTTGTTAACGTGATTATTGCGTTATATTATTTGAGAGCATTTGCACGTAATATATAGCTACCAAATATTAATTGATGTAAGTCATTCAAAATATGGGTAGTATCTACAAGTTATGCAAGAAATACGAATTATTACCTGTTGGTAATTATTTTTGTTGTTTCTTAGACCTTATCCTTCACAGAAAAAAAAAAACTGCATTCAGCATCTATATGACCTATGAGAAAGAGTTTCAACACCCAAAATGTTTTGCAAAATACATCCCTGAGTGATGACAGCAGAAAAATTGTAATAGAGACAAACTATGACATTAATAATCTAACGCATTTTGCTCAACAGTCAACGTCTTATGAATATGGCAGGTACAGTATCATGCAGTGTCAGTTTAAAATTTGGTCCAGGCTGAAATGATGACCTCTGCTAATATTTTTCAGTTGCCATTCTGGCCTTGGCTGCATTTCAACTTAAGCACAACCCCCACTTGCCGGGTATTATCTAACAGGCAATACCGCTCGCTTCGTGCTGTTAACATGTCGTCATAGTGACGTCACGTACACGTACAGTCAATTTTTGTGACTATTCGGCCGCTGGTAGGCGGCCGCAGACATCCTATAACACATCAAACACAGGACATCTGGTTGTGTTATCGGACATCTGCGGCCGCCTGCATCTGATCCACCTTCGGGATATCAGTTTATGTTGATATTGTACAGTTTTAAATTATTGTGACCGAGCGTAGCAAGGGCACAATACACACAAAAATTGACTATACGTGAACGTGACGTCACTATGACGACACGTTAACAGCGCGAAGCGAGCGGTATTGCCTGTTAGATAAAACCCCACTTGCCTGGATGTGTAATTGTGAGAGTTTGGCTACAACACAAAATGCGATGGATTACTAATATAGACACTTCAACAATTTTTATGTGGTGTACTATGTTTGTCAGCATCACTCAGTGCTTTATATCACAAAGTGTTTCGTTTACCCTGACCTCTTCCCTGCATATCATACGAATGTGGAATGTAGGTTTTTCTTGAAGAATGAAGCCTGGGAAATGACTGAAACATCAACGTGTAATGCCTTTTCTTGCATAATAACAGGTCTATAGTAAGCTTTTGAAACAGAAAAATTAATAACAGTAAATAGTGAAACTAAAGGTGTGTGATGAATAATAGTAGGAGCTAATTCTAATTACTTACAAAATTAGAAGAGGTGTCTCATGATTTATGAGGGCTTAGTGGTTTAATTCTATATCCTGATATCGCTTTGCAGGCAGCACTACAACAATATACACATATCTCACGAAATGTTCATCGATTCCTTTGTTGCAATGTGTTCTTCAAATTTCAGCTTCCCTCCATTACAAAAAATCACAAGAAATTAACAACAACAAAATATTTTCCACAGTGAATAGTGTTTTTGTTGTATGCAAGCACAGCATTTCTATGGTGCTAAAAAAATTTCCTCATTGTCCCGGCCACGTTTAAACCTAAGGAAGAGTATAAAAGTTTAAGCTAATATGATCCCTGTACTGACTGGAATTGGCGGATAGTGTTTACAAGGTTGTAGCGGTATCACAATCTAGAATTAAACCAGCTTAGTGACTGATATGTTACCATTAATATCTTAAATGTGAATGGGGTGACTTTTATAGTATCTGTAACTATTGTTTAGGTTGGATCTGGAGACTACTGCTTTCCAACGAATTGGAAATGTCACATTAATTTCAATTTGCGATGGAGAGAGACGAACTGGGCAAAATGATTAATTTGAGCTCATTGGGGGCATGTTGAAAATTCAACGGAGAAAAGAAGTGATTTTTAAATCAGTATGGATTTAGGAGCTATGTGTAAGTTGTAAAGGGCAGTCATGTTAATAATGTGTCACTGTATCTGTCGAAAGAATTTGATTGTGGCCTCCAAAATGGAAAAAAATAAAATTAACACTGATGAGGCGTATCATGTTGATTGTTGGATGGAGGAATTTTAATGACAGATATAAAGATTCATTGTAAAAATGCATTATTGGGTTTGGTTGAAGTTAGGGTAGGAGTGCTATAAAGTAGCATATTTTGACAATTGTTTTTATTATTGTAATGAGTGAATCTGTTATTGCTTTACAGTGAGAGGTTATATTTGAATTTGAAATTATGTTTTTATCATGTATTTCAAAAAGGAATTTCTAGTTGAGTTGGTTAGAATAGAATGAAGATAGATACCAAAATGTGTTAGCTTCTTAGATGCACATATCGAAGAAGTGTGATTGTAGCCTATAGTAGAGGTCAAAAAAAATAATCTCTATGAATATCAGTTGATTATATTCTAAGCTCGGAAATGCACTTTGGGGAGGTTTTGGGGGAAATTATTATCAATTGCATCCAATAGACTAAATAATGAGGACTTTTACAAGGAAAATATTGGAACTGAGTTTCAAAATCATGGCGTGATTTGTAAGAGTATTATTGTATGATTTGGGACATTATGGTAGATATCAAATGCACTTCGTATCTGAAATCCTAAAGTATTAGCACTGGAGGTTATTGGAGGATAAAAGAGAAGTGAAGAGAATGATGGCACAAAAATATTGGAGAAATATTTTGGAGCTTAGTTGGAAAGAGATGAGAGGACCATGAAGATGGCTTCAGGCATAAGGAAGTAAGGAAATTTTCCTTTAATTGGGAGAGTCAAGGATTGCAATGTGTTACTTCAACCATTTACCTCCGATTGCAAGGGATTTTGAAGTAAAAATGTGCATAAATTATAATTTAGGGTTTAGGAGCATAAGCCCCATCATAATTAATAACAATGTTCACTTACTTGTATCAGTTGAGTATTTCCTTTCAAAAAAATTGCGTCGTTTCTATGTCGGTGGTTTGAAATTTGTTTCAGGTCATCCAGTCTATGTTAAAAATTTACTATCACACAACAAATTCAAATTTGAATGAGGACCATCTTGAAGATTTTTTTCAAGGCTTAGACCTGTATGAAAGAGAACTTGTAGAAAGAAGCAAACCATTTTTTGGAGGTTTGTATTTTTACATTTTGCTTCTTACTTGTTTTCTAACTGATTTAATTCTGAGATCTGTAAGGTAAGTGGAAACTAATAATTGCAGTTAAAACACATTTTCTTTGGTAATCATTAGCTTGGTGGTAATACTTTATGTAGATGATGTAATAGGTTTTAAAGATAATTTTTTTAATTGTATTGTTATAACCCTGTATGGTAACTGGACCTCAGATGTTACGCAAAAATCTATTTTGTTCCTGATTGAAAAATGGGAAAATAACTTTTTTTTGTATATGATTCATGGCATATAAATAATGAAAGAAAGGGGAATTAAACCACCACATACCAAATATTCAAATTCATGTTCAAGCATTTATTTCCAACAATTCAAACAAATGCCTATGGGGTCATTGTTGTTTGGTTGCTGTTTGCTATTATTTGCTTAGAGGCTGTAGTGAGCCGTGTGTTCTCGTAAAACACCAGTATGTTGAAGGTACCAACCTCCAAATTGTCTTTAATTTCGCAGTGGGGTAACTAGTTTCCTAATTTCTCAACAGAAACAAACATTGTATATTGTGATGTCTGCAGCAAACAGTGAGTAAACAGTAACAATGTGTTTTAACAGTTTTTACTAGAGATGAAATGGATGGTGTGGCCGAGGTTATCCGGCCATCCTATGAGCCGAATATCCAGCTGAAGGTTGTTATTTGAGGTTAGAAAAAAATAAAACTGTCATCAGTAAAGAAAGGATCGCATATTTGGGAATATTTTGATATAAAAAATGATAATAAGTTTTCAATTTTGAATTATTTTTCATGTGTCATGGTTTGATGTGAAGTTTGAATCATTTCCTTTCTCTCTTTGTGGTCTTAAAGAAAACACAATGACAGATGTTTTTCTGTCTCCTACCAGATTCCTCTGCCATGACAAACCATTTGAAAATGAAACATCTAGTAAACTTTCATGAAATGAGTAAAGCTACAGCCGCTATTGTGCCTATTTTGCCTGTAGTCATCCCCGGGACAAGTTCTTCTTCAACGCAGAGAGGAAAGCAAATGACTTTTTGAAAGGAAACTACGCAAAAACAATATATATGTATATATATATATATATATATATCATTAAGTTATTGCAGGAGTCGTTACACTAGAGACTGGACAATGATCTGTTATCTATTGTAGAAAGAAACGGATTTTCCAGCCACCTACAATATGCTTCACTCTGCTGTAAATACAGAGTCTTACATACATTTGCAAAAAAATTGCATCTGACTTGTATGACAGAATTTATGAGAAAATAAAACAAAAATTTCTGGTGCTATCGCTGTTTTTGTGACTTCTATATCTGTTTACACAACAATTTCCTAAATTTCACAGGTCATAGGTATCTTCTGAAGTCAAACTAGAACATGGAATTTTTGTTATGAAGCATTTCCCTGGTTCTCATCCTGGAGAAAAAAAAGCATGGAAGCTTAATAGTATCGCATTGAGCTATTGACCAAAATAAAATACTCATTCATGACAGCGACGCTATCATGGTGAAGGGTGTACGTGTGGCCGGGTATGCTTCTACAAGATGTTTCATCCAATTGCTTTAGAGAATTTTAACTGAGGCATTGAAGATGCAGCCTGAAGTGGCAGGTGTGACTGTTAGGGGTAGACGTCTTGCTACACACATTAATCATTTTGGTTTAGTTCAAGAAAAATATTCACAACTGTCACCTGGTGCCAGTTATCAGTACGAGATGCAATTCTACGTATTATGTGATGGGGGAAAAAAGGGGCTATATCGTTATATGTTGTTGATACCCGAATACACACTAATTTGACGCGCCAACAGTGGTTAAGCTATTGAAGCTCTTTGAATAAATAACAAGTTCTGGTCTCTACTGCAATTCCGAAGTAATATCACAATTTTCTGCACTAAAAAAATATTTATATAATGATGATAAAGAACGAAGATCTCCTGACTTGCCATACATGAGAGCCTCTTTATTAAAAAGTCATTTCGACTCCTTAAATGAAGATTCAAAGTATTTGGTTGCAACGTTCCTGGAGCCTTGATTCAAGACAAGCTATTTGGGTTTGCTGAAGCTTGTCAGAAGATTCTATTGGAATCTATAAAAATGTCTTGTTAGGAATCTTCCACAAGTAGCAGTTCTTCCACAACCTCTGTTAAAAGGACTCGAAGGGACGAGACAGAATCTACTGTGACCAACTGCATGACACGTTTTGAAACTGTTTTATGGAGATAGTATCATAATTTTTTTTTTTAAAAAAAAAAAAAAACCGATTGCTTGCGAGTTTCACTTTCATTTAGTCACCTCGAATTGATGGTAAGCATGATCCACATATTTATTGCAATGTAGTCTTCACGGGTGTACTGCCGGATAGTGTTGTGGAAACACAATATTTCGACGGCTAGCTCCACAGTCTTCTTCAGGTGTAGAGACATCTGCACTGGTCGGCTGACCCACAGATACTGAGATGGTTCAGGTGCCGCTCTTCCTTATATACATGTCCGCATCAGGTGGCTGCTTGGCCTCGGCGAAGGCTTACTATGTGCTAGGCCCACAACCAACTGGTGGCTGGCTGCCAGTGGGCATGGCTATGGTTCTTGTTCCAGCCCGTGCTAATATGGAGCCCTCTACAGCGGCAGCTGGACGGAAGTACAATGTTCTCTGCGGATATTTGCCAAGGCAGGTTTCCATGCCTCACTGAGACATAGACCACTGTCTCTGTTAAATGTGTTGGCCAGTCGAATTTCAATCGCTTCTTTGATGACAGATTCCCAAAAATGTGATGTTCTAGCCAATATCCTAACTTTGTTGAACTCTACTTTATGGCCATGGTCGTACACGTGCTCGGCGATGCTGATTTGCTATACTGTCCCAGGCGGAGGTGGCGTTTATGTTCTTCACACCGGTTTTCTATGGTGCGGATCGTTTGACCGATGTAGGTCTTTCCACACTCGCACGGTATGCTATAAATCCCCAGAACTCTTAGGCCAAGATCATCCTTGACTGAACGGAGGTAGTCCCATATTTTAGCTGGTGGTCGGTAGAAAGATTTTATACCATGTCTTGGGAGGATTCTACCAATTTTCCCCGAGGTGTTTCTGGCGAAAGGCAGAAAAGCGGTGGCCTTGGGCGTTTCTTCCTGTTGGACTGGAATTTTCGCCAGCTTACGTTCAATTGCCCTTTCTATCTGCCTCTCATAGTAACCGTTCCGCCTGAAGACAGTTCTCAGGTGTTCCAGTTCTTGTGGCAGGCTGTCTTTGTCAGCAGTCACTCTAGCCCTGTGCACAAGAGTATTTAAAACAGTGTTGCGCTGCGCAGGATGGTGGAAACTCATGGCGCCCAGATACTGGTCTGTGTGGGTAGATTTTCTGTATACACTATGCCCCAGCGTTCCATCCGGCTTTCTTTCAATTAAGATGTCGAGGAAAGGTAGGCGATCATCCTTTTTCATTTCCATAGTGAACTTCATGCTAGGATGAATGTCGTTCAGATATTCTAGAAACTTGTGTAAAGTCTTGATTCCATGCGGCCACACCACAAATGTATCATCGACATATCTGTAAAAACATGTCTGCTTGAGAACTGCTCCCTGCAGGGCTTCCTCTTCGAAATGCTCCATGTATAAGTTGTCGATTACAGGAGAAAGTGGAGATCCCATGGCAACCCTGTCCACCTTTTCATAGTATTTCCCTAAGTATGTGAAATACGTGGATGTCAGTACATTTTTGAAAAGGTCCACAATGGCTGGTTCAAACTGGTGGCGTATCAGCTCCAGCATATCCTTCAATGGGATGTGGTTGAATAATGAGATGACGTCGAAGCTCACCATTATATCTGAATCCTTCAGTTCCATGGTCTTGATAATCTTGACAAATTCCGTGGAATTTTTGACATGGTGTTCACAATGGTCGACTGATGGACTTTGAAGATGGGTCACATATTTAGCCAGCGGGTAGGTCAGAGCTCCGATGTTGCTGACGATTGGTCTTAGTGGTACACTTTCTTTGTGTATCTTCGGCAGACCGTATAGCCGAGGTGGTATAGCAGCACGAGGTCTGAGCTTCTTATTGATCTCTTCAGAAAATTCGGCCTTCTTCAAAAAAGCCGTAGTCTTCCTCTCAATCTTGCTGGTAGGATCGTTGTCCAAACGCCAATAAGAAAGGTCATCAAGGATGTTCATCTTCTGTCCGTACTGTTCTGCTGCAAGTACTACCGTAACATTTCCCTTGTCCGCCGATAAAACAACCTCCTTGTTCTGACACAAGACACGAAGTGCTTCACCTTCCTCCTTGGTTTTGTTGGTATTTGGAGGTTTTGCTTTATCCAAGACCCGGCAAGTCTCCCTGCGAACCTCTTCCGCTGTCTCCCCTGGTAGGACACGAACAGCCTGTTTGACAGACATGATATGTCTCACACATTTATTGGTCAGCCAATGCCACAAAGCACCCGAATTTGACAAAATTTATACTTCAGCGCCTTGCAGTAGTGTGTATAGTGAAAGACTTTTCTTTGAACCTGGCATTGTTTACTAGGACAAGCAAAACTGATTATTACCTCTTTTTTTTTTTATCAGTCTTTTGACTGGTTTGATGCAATCCTCCATCCCTTCCTATCTTGTGCTAACCTCTTCATGTCTTCCTCTACAGTTCTAACCTTTGACTGTTCCCTACACTAACAAATTAACCAATTCAGCATGTCTCAAAATATGACCTACCAGCCTGTCTCTTCTTTCTGTAAGCTTCTTCCACAAACTTCTTTCCTCACCCATCATTTCAAAAACTCATTCATTTCTTACTATGTCTGTCTACTTAATTTTCATCATTCTTCTGTAGCACCACATTACAAATGCTTCAATTTTATTTATTTCTGGTATTCCTAAAGTCCATGTTGCACTACCATAAAGTGCTGTGCTCCACACATAGGGTTTTAAAATGTTATTTCTGAGTTCTAGATCAATATTTGAAACTACAAGATTTCTCTTTTTCCTGAAGGATCTTTATGCTGGTGCTATTCTTCATTTAACATCATTCCTGCTTCAGTCATCAATTGTAATTATGATTCCCAAGTAGCAGAATTCACTTACTTCTCCTATTGCATGTTATATTTAATGTACCATTATAGGTATAATTACTGCTACATTTCATCACTTTTGTCTTGTTTTGATTTATATTCAGTCCAAATTCTTCCTTCAGTATTTTGCCCATGCCATTTAGTAATTTCTTAATATTCTGCTAACAGTACAGTGTTATCAGCAAATCGTAGCATACTGATTTTTTTTCTCCCTGAACACTTATACCACATGAAAATTTTTCTCTTATTTCCTTTCATTGCTTCTTCTACATACAAGTTTAATAGTAACGGGGATAGACTATAGCCCTGTCTCACACCCTTTTTAACTGATGCATGTCTCTCATGGTTCTCTACTTTTATTGCAGCTACTTGATTCTTATGTAATTTATATACTATTCTTCTATATCGACATTTAAGACCTGATTTCTTTAAATTTTTGAACACCTTGTCCCACCTAACATTATCAAAAGCTTTATCTAATTATACATGCTCCATAAAAATATCTTTGTTTTTCTTGACTTGCCTTTCAAGTATCAATCTTAAAGCAATAATTGCTTCCCTTATATTGCAGTTTTTATAACCCCAAACTTATCTTCACCTACTATCTCTTCTACTACCCTTCCCATTCCTATGTATATTATTCTGGTCAATTTTGAAGCATGTGATATCAGACTAATGATAATTCTCCCATTTGTCAGCTTGTGCTTTCTTTGGAAGTGTGAAGATAATATTTTTATTTGAATCAGTTGGAATTGTCCTGTCTCGTAACTTTTTGATATCAGTTTGAATAATCTTTTGATTCCTTCTTCTCCAAGGGATTTAAGAAGTTTTGCAGGGATCTTATCAATTCCAACTGCCTTATTTGCTTTCAAGTCATTCATAGCTCTATAAAATTCTGTCCTCAAGACAGGATCTCCTAAGTCATCAATGTCGACATCACCTTCCTTTTCCATTACACTATTGTTAATGTAGTCACAATCATATAGTGTTTCAGTGTATTCCTTCTATCGGTTAGCTCTATCATCTGAGCTTGTAAGAGTTTGCCCATAGGCAGCTTTAATGTTTACACCTCTTTTCTTCATTTCTCCAAAATTCTGTTTGATCTTCCTGTATGCAACATCTGCTTTGCCTATCACAATTTCTTCATGCGTTTCTTAGTTTTTGCTTTTTTTTTGCATTCCTTATTTATTTGATTTCTAAATTGTCTGTATTTCTCTCTTCCTGCTTCATTCTGAGCATTTTTGTGTCTTCTCCTCTTATCAATCAGCTCCAAAATTTCCTCTGTGATCCAAGGTTTTTGGGCGGCTTGTTCCCTAAAGCCTAATGTTTCTTTACCAGATTTAATTATTTCTGTATTTAATGCATTCCATTCGTCCTCAGTAAAGTTCCTTTCAGAGTTATTTCTTAGACCTAAGTCTACGATTTGTGAAAAATTTTCTCTCATGCTAGATTGTTCCAGTTTATTAACTTCATCTGTTCTGCTTACATTGCTTCCCAATTCGCTTGAATTTTAGCCTGAACTTCCTTACTATCAAATTAGGGTCAGAGTGCTCCTGGGTACGCTTTACAGTCTAGAATTTGATTCCTGAATCTCTGTTTGACTGTGATATAATCTAGCTGATATCTGCTCTAGGACATTTCCAGGTGTATATCCTTCTTGCATGGCTTTTAAACAATGTGGTTGCCATGACTAGCTTATATTTTTCACAAAATTTTAACAACCTGCTTCCACGCTCATTTCTTTCTCCTAGACCAAAAGATCCTACAGTATTCCCCTCTTTTCCTTCTCCCACTATTGCATTCCAATCACCCACGATTATTAGATTTTCCTCTCCCTTCTTATATTGGATTAGTTCTTCAATTTCAGTGTATATTTTCTGAAAATAAGATAGGGAAAATAAACAGTTACCCATCACTTACCACAGATGAAGGTAGGAGGGCGAGACACGTAAAAACACAAAAACAAACGAATTGCACAATATTTCGACTTTAGGTTCTTAGTCATGTGGGAGGCGAGACATATGGCAGGGGGAAAGATGTGGTCACATCCCAACCCACCACATGGCGCCCTCCTGCCTTCATCTGTGGTAAGTGACGGGTAACTGTTTATATTCCCTATCCTATCTTATTTTCAGTGTCTCGCGGCAATTTCTTTGTTTCCTTTATCCAAGTGTATATTTTCTCTGTTTCTTCGTGATCTTCCTGTCACGTTGGCATGTACACTTATACTAATGTGGTTGGGGCGGACTCAGTTTCTAGCCCCATCAATGAAGTCGATAATTTTTTCTGAACGTTGAACGTTAAAAAGAAAAAATTGTAAATTTAACATTTCGTACCGACAGCACTATATTGCTAAATGCTCTAAAAGTGGATTTTAAATATTTGTATGATGCAATTTGGTTGTTGCTGTTCGGTCAATAGTTTAACAATCCATAAATTGTGGACTTTACAATCTGATTATGTTGACAAATATCTGCATTTTAAATTTAAGTATCTTTATAAATAATACAATAAAAATAATATGCATACAGTTAAAATAATAATATATATTAAACATTAGGATAGGATAAAAACCACCGTTTACCATAGAAGAGGATTCCTGCGGCGTTGGTACACGAAAACACACGAACACACATAGAATATAATTTTCGAGCTCCATGGCTCTTCATCAGTAGGAGTGAGAAGGCTGGTGGCTGGTAGCCAACTGTGTAAGCTACAATGCCTGTAGCTCATGGTGGGAACAACGTGGCGGGAAGTGAGGGTGGGAGTAGAAAAGCAAAGGCTGGAAAATGATGATGAATAGAAAATGGTAAGTAAAACTGTACATGGGGACCCATCGCTGAAGTGCAGTAGATCTTAGTTATGGTCCTAAATTCGTATTAAATAATGGACATAAGTGCAAACAGCTGAAAAACAAAACATTCGGAAATATGAAATTAGAAATAAGCAAAATTCGAAGTTACAATCTATAAAGATAGGTACTGGTAAGCGGTGGTTCTGTGGGAAAAGGTGGAGGTGCGGGGGATGGGTGGGAGGAAAATTGATGCTATCTTAAATTTAGACCTGATGGTTGCCTGGTACCTAGTTGGTACTGATAAGCCAATTCACACCTTCTAAGTTCCGAAATACTGCTTTTATCTGAGAGGACTCTGATGGCGCAGACCGAGAAACGTGTTAAAAATGTTGGTACCATGGGTGGTGGCATGATAAGATACAGGGTGGTCAGGGTTCTGGGTGTGTACCGATTGTTTGTGTCCATTCTGATGGCCAGTGGATTTGTTGAGTCCAGTGTAGGAGGCTGGGCAATGGTTACAATTGAGTTGGTATATAAGGTGGGAGGATACACAAGTGGCGAGTCCTGTGATGGGGAAGCTTTCCCCAGTTACAGGGTTGGTTAAGATGGTGAAAGGCGGGTGCATACTGCATAATTTGCAACAGGATCTGTTGCAAGGAAATGAACGTTGGGGCTGTCTTGCAGGCTGGGAAGCCCCGTGTTTATGGACCAAGAGTTGGTTGAGGTTTGGAGGTCTTCTGAAGAAGGTTCTGGATGGGAGAGGGAGGATTTTAGGTATCTCATCTCAGGGCAGGCTCGAAGGAATTCGTAACCTTGTCTCAAGACTTGGTTGACGGATTCCAAGCCTGGGAAGTAACGGGTGATCAAAACAGGGCTATGGTGGATTTTAGAGGGTTGTGGATTGTTGATATTTGTGTATAAGGAGGTCACATCAACAGTAACTAGGAAGGAGTCGGGGGGGAAGAGATGTGGGTACTGTAGTCAGTCGAGAGAGGAAGTGTCTTTGATGTGGGAGGGAAGCTGGCTGAGAGTGGGCTGTAGATGCTGGTCAACCAGGGCAGTGTTACGCTCAGTAGGTGAGCCATATGCAGCAACTACGGGACGCCCTGGGTTGCCAGGCTTATAAATTTTAGGGAGCAGGTATAGGAAAGGTGTGTGTGGCTTTTTGGCATTGAGCCCTTGGTGAGTTCCACTAACCTGTATCACTCACTGCAGGTGTGGGATCATGGTTGAGGGTGTGTTAAGTGTTGGTGTCAGACAGCTGACGCAGTGCTTCACTGACATAGCCACACTGGTTCATGACCACCTTAGTTGAGCCCTTGTCTGCCAGTAGAATGGTCAAGTCTGGATCAGAAGAGAGTCCGGGTTTCTGAATGAGTCAGGTTGGTGCCACAGGGTAGTGATTTTACGAAACTAGGAGAAGCAAAACTGGTGGGACCATAACTGATATCTACTGCACTTCCGCGACGGGTCTCTATTCCTCAATTCCCGCCATGTTGCCCCCCCCCCCCCTCCACCCTCAATTCCTGCCATGAGCTACTGGCATTGTAACTTACGCAGTTGACTGCCAGCTGCCTGCATGCAGCCTTCTCACTCCTACTGATGAAGAGCCATGGGGCTTGAAAATTATATTCTATGTGTTTTCGTGTACCAATGCCGCAGGAATCCTCTTCTGTGGTAAGCGATGGTTTTTATCCTATCCTAATGTTTAATATATACACTTTCAGTATCTCTTTTTCCTAATAACCAATATATATATAGGATAAAATATGTACGTATTAATGTACTACCTTTTTATCAGTGAATAAATATCCAACAGATTTGTATTCCAAATTTATTTCTCCATCAGTAGGAAATACGCGGCGAATGCATATTAAGAGTTTTATTGTTATTAGGTAATCCCAGCCAGTTAAATTCAATAATGTTCTGCTGATATACACTTCCCAATTTTACATTATAAATTAACAAATGTTTATTGATGATATTTTATAAACATAACCACAGTTTTGATTGCCTATTTTAACATTTTTTGAATCTTATTTTTCAGTGGAACTGAGACTATTTTAGGCACCTAAAATAAGATTTTTAGAACCTAAATTTCAGAGGTCTAATTATTTCTAATAGCACTGTGTGCGGACTAAACTGTGATGGGGGTTAGCACCTAACAGCTCAGATCTCAACTATAACCATACTATGTTGCCTTTTGATAGTTCGTTAGTGCTTGAAGACCGGTTGCCACCTGACAGGATAACCTTAATCAGGGAAGGTATACGGAAATTAAAGTCACTGTTGCCATAGAAAAATTAAATGATCACTGTATTCTATAAAAAAAAAAAAATTACAAGGTCACAAACATAGGCATCGCAATTCTTAAGCATGTTAATTGATTGCAAGTTCTGTTAAATGATATGAGCCCAGCCAACCCTCAGAACTCCTAACTGGTTCCTGTTACATGAAGGTTGTAAGTATATTCAAACGCGCACCCAAAATTTCCAAGATGTCCGCTGGTAACATGCTGTCATAGTTATCGCCTAATACTGCCAGCCTAGCCAAGTGCGCCCAGACATGCCACTGCCCAACTGATTTTCATGAACTTCGAGGAAGTCCAGCAAGTCCTATTTGTTAGCATGTCCTCCCAGAGCATGTTAACAAAAGTTTCATTGTTCTCATGACAAAATCCTCTGTCACTAAATAAATCGCTATCACTCTGATATTTTTACATTAGATAGCTGACGTGCTAAATGTTAAAATGTATCCTAGCTGTCCTAGTTTAGCAGCAAAAAAATTATTTTCTTTGCAATTCTAAAAATGGTTATACCTGTTAAGTTTTAGAACTATGAAGCTGAAATAACCTTTAACTTGATTCAATTTTGCTACTCTTTCATGAATACCAAAATCCACTGTTACTGTTTTTTAACCTGGTTGAATAAATATTGTTATGACATTTAATTTCTAAATTTGAAATATTTTGAATTATTTAACGTAGAGCTCTGAAAACTGCTTTTAAGAAAGAAAAAAAACTTTCCAACTGTAATAACAGTTCTTTACTAGCTTTTTAATAGGTTTACAATTTCATCACTCCCCCTCAATAGCTTGAATTCTTACAATACCTCTGGTGAGATCCATCGTGGGATGAATTTTAATTATTTCTTTTTCAGATATTTGCCTAACTACTGCATAAATTCAAAAACCAATCGCAGTTTCATGCCTTGAAAAAAATTCCTCTTTCATTTAAACATAAAACCTTCTTTGAATTTATTTATTCTTTAATCTTAACTTTATCTGCTCCCTGGCATATACTATTATTTTCATTAGAACCTCCAAAAACAACCCGTAACCTTTAGCTACCTTTCTCAAATTTAACATGATACGTAGGCAAAAATCATGCTTCTTTTAAGCTATATACTGTCTCCCTATCTTTAAAAATATGGCTTAAAGAATTTTAAATGTGTTTACCACGTCATTCTGATTCCATACAAACTCAACTTTAAATTACTGATATTTCTTAGGAACAATTCCTAGCTGTGAAGGTCTTTTTGTTAGTTAGTGGCTGAAATATCTCTAAAGATGAAGGCATTGTTTTCTTTTATGAAATATTTAGGATACCATTATATGAAAATGTTAATACTGCATTCTGATTTTATATAACTGTTTAATCTGATAAATGACTTGAAACGCTTTTGCAAAATGACTTTTAACCTTATCTGCAATGTTATTGAGGTGAACTCAATGTTCTATTAACAAATTAGGTTATGAAGTGACAAAATTTTAGGTTAACTGACATGCAAGTATTGCAATAGTAAATTTACAAGTGCATAATTTTACAGGAGACAAACCTGGCATGCTGGATTATATGATATGGCCATGGTGTGAACGTTCTGATATGCTGAGAGTTTTAGGTGGTGATCAGTTCATCCTGCCTAAAGAACGTTTTAAGAGACTGGTAAGTTCTTAAGAAAAAGATTACATTTATATATAGCAAGTGAAAAATCTCCATTAAAGGTAGCAAATGTTTCAGATGGAATGGAGAAATGAAATGAAAGAAGATGATGCGGTAAAGGAAAGCTATTTAGAACCACAAGCGCACGCCAAATATTTCCAGAGCCGAAAAGCAGGATACCCTGATTATGACATGCTTGTTACAAACTAAACTTCGTGTTTATTTTTATGAAAATAAGCTTGTATTTGAAACTGGTTAAATGATGTATGACTGCACTATTTGAATGTATGGTTTTAGTAGTTGTACCATACTGATTTTTAGTACAAATAACTATTAAGTGTTATTCTGTGGCTAAATTTCCAGGCCACTGTCATTTTGTTTACATAATCAAAATTTATTATTCATTTTCATGATTGTATTAGTTTTGGACAAAAATGAGTTATTTTAGTTTAACCAGAACAGCTTTCTTATTTTAAGTCTGTCAGTTGCAATAATTTTGAGTTAGGTGCTATTGTGACCTGTGCAGTTTCAACTCTTAAAACAGTTGAAAATATTACTTTGTAGTGCCTTATTTCTATTGACGTAACATGGATGTAAATTATATTTGCATATTGGTAACACTTCTAATCAACACTGTATTTGATATGAAAGGTGAGATGTTAAATTTTGCACTTCACTGCTCTTGAGTGTTGAAATAGTTGCACCACAAGACTTGATCATGATCTGAGGATTTTTATTTTTATTTGAAGTATTTGTTGAGAGAGATATATTTCATTCAAGTGTGAGGTTGTGTTTGTTGAGTAATATTTTTATTTCTTTTTTTAACTTTGAGTTAATTATATTAAAATATCTAGCATTTTCAATTGATTCATCTAATGTTTAATTGAACTGTGAAATGTGTTCATCATTTGCTATGGTTTTGTAATAAAATATACCAAAGTGTATTACTTAAAGAATCTCAAGCATTAGAGAGGCTGTATTTAGCTTCTGTATCTTGCAAGTTCCATATACAGTCTCAGTGAAAAGTGGTGCTCTTTGTTCTGATGTATTAGTCATTAGTGGTGGTTGCTTCTCGTGATGTTTTACTTTCATGCTGTAGTTTCTGTATCCAGGAATATCTATATATAGCTGTGTGAATACACTTCATCATATTTGATTACCATGATGAAAACACAGATGATTGAATGCTGTGAACAATTTTTTGTATTTAGTGACTACACTACCTGACTGTTCTAGCTGACGCAGCTATTATGTTTGATGTGTGCAAAAGAGGAATAATGATTTTTGTATGCCTATATTAATAAGTTTATGCAATTTAGAATACTTATCTTATATCACGCAAAAATTGTTTCTTATAGTACACTGTGCTGTTTCTCTGTTTATTTTGGGATATCTGGTGAAAGTATATTTGTGTGACTAACTGCTTAACCTAAAATGTTAACAAGTTTTGTGCTAACAAATAATGCATTTAATGATTTTGCATTTATGTCAGTTAGAGAAAGCTGTACGTGCTGTTTAGCGATTTGCTACTCCAAAAAGAAATGAAAGTATGTAAAATGACAGATCATAGACTTTTGTATTCTTTTGCAAAGTCAAATCTTTTATGTGTGTTATGTTGTAACTAACTGTTAAACTAATCATCTAATTATAACATGGTGCTTTGTCTTTGTTATCTCCATTTAATAAACTGTAATATTTAAAAGTATTGAATTTATATTATCCCCATATTGTTCTTCAGTGTTGCTTATTGCCTGTAGTAAGTTCTGTCAATTTGAACCAATTGTCAGATTGAATTCGGGAATCTGTTGCACATGTCAGCCTTAAAGATTGATTTTGTTTTAAAATTTAATATATATATATTTATCCAGTTTGGCATGACTTAAAACCACATTATTTAACTTCAGTTTTTAGAGATGTTTCTCAACGAGACGTAGCTTATAATTATTTCTGTATTTTGTTTAATTCAAGGGGAAATGTATATTAGATTTATCATTTATAAAGATTGAAAGAAGGGAGATTCAAAACAGAAAAGATATAGAATTTCAGCCTGTGCCCTGACTAACGAAAATTGAAACTAAAGCACAGGGCCTATGTTTGCACATGGATCTGTGCTTAGGCAAGCCTCATAAATGGTTCCATTTAAACCGTTTGTGAGAGATGACAAAATAATACTGGAAATGTTATTTGAAAATAAGAATAAAGTATTCATGCTAGTGATTGATTTACCTCTTTGGTATGGTAAATAAGAAGATAAATATTATCAGAGTTATAGGCCAGGGAGATATAATGTTTAGGAAGAGTTGGTAGATCAATTCCTATCTACAGAGTTTGGAATTGGTTGTTATTTCAGGGAGTACTCTGATTGAAACAGTTATTGAGATCAGAAGAGATAGCATATGCAAAAGTTGGGTAGTTTGTGACCGTTCATCCTGATGGATAACAGGTTTGTGGTAGGACTGACAAGAACTATGGCAATGGAGGCATGTGGGCTGGTATTGAAGGTGAGTGGTAGTACATGGAACTTGATATATGACTGGGTATATTTCAAGAGTGGTAGGATATCGATAGGTTGTGTTGAGAGATGCATACAGCAATGAGACCTATTACAAGGAAAGGAGTTTAGAAGCAGTAAGAAAGCTGGTTTGTGGACAAGTAGTTGGTTTGGTTAATATGCTGCCGGTTGGTGTGGGGAGAATGCAATGCTTTTCCAAGAAAGATACGAATGAGTCAAGATTTGATAAAGGATTAGATTTAGCAATTTGTCAGAAATGAAATGAGTTAAAGATAGTATAACTGTTCATTTGTGATATACAGTAGAACTCCAATTATCCGAATCAATTGGGACCAGACCCCATTCGGATGATTGAATTTTTTTTCTGAAAAAGGGTCTATTTTAATTGATTGCTGTATGTGTGTTGATGGTGGGAGAAAACACTATTTTTAAATAATTAATTAAATGAAAAGACAATACTTTTACATGTTAAGTGTACTTACAAGTGTTGTACATTAGTACAGTATGTACACACATTATCATTATTCTTGGCTGCCGCAGAAAAATTCTGTCCCTCTTATCTTATGCAATCCTACATCAATGTCGTCCCAGGAAACAGTAACACAATACCGACGAGCCACTATTGCATTACTGTTTCTTAGGATGACATTGATGTAGGATTGTGCAAGATAAGAGTGATAGAATTATTCAGCGGCGGCCAAGAATATTGATAGTGTGTACATAGCATACTAAAAATAAAAGTCTATGCTTGCTGGACATCTCGGTCAAAGTAAACTGTTTGACTGTATTCATCCGCTTGACAGTGACTCTCCATCCACATTGCAGTTTGAAGGCCAGAAAATGCATAACTCGCTAATGGTCCCATGTCTGTTTCAACTTCGAAATTAAGGTCATTTTCTTTCTCGACACTTTCTTCTTTCACACTTCAATATGTTCATCATCATTTAGAATGTCATACCCAGGGTCTGAGGAATCGCACACCACACACACTCCTATATTTTCAGCACTAACTTCTGAACATCAAGAAATGTTCAAAAGAATGTTTCCGAATTCCTCAACTGACATGTCATTCCCATTTTCTCCTGTCTCTTCCCTTTCCTTCCTTTTCTTGAGCTTCTTTTTGGTTTTTCTGCTTTTCTAGATCCACCACTGGGAAGGACAATAGCTCGTAGGCAGAATCATTATTTTGTGAATCGCAGCATGTTTCAATCTAAGTTAAAAAAGCGGTTTGGATTATTGGAGTTCTACTGTACATGGTATTTTAGTGCACTGCATGGGTTATGACACACGATGTTTTCTTATGGACTAAGTCTAGTGGATCAGTATAAGATATAAGGGCATTTGCCTGGTTATTGAGTATGAGGTGCAGGAATCTGCATTGAAACATGCATCTTTCTTCCATAATTGTTTGATACTGGTAGCAGTTAAAGGTTTTGTGTGTACAGAGGTGTCTACGTCAAAGGTGATGTAAGGGTATGGCCATGTGGACTTATGGGAGGTTGTCACAGTGGTTCCAGAAAATGTCATGTAGGCTATATCATCCAAACTATTAATTGTGAGACAATATTTTCAAGAGAGGTTTCTTCGAATTTATCCAGAAAAAAAATTGGCTTCAGAAGTTGCATAGACAGTGCCTGAAGATTTATAGTAGAATTGACAGCTCAATTGTATCTGTATTGTTATAAATTTGTAATTGGGTTGCATCTGTTTGTTCTGATGTGAAAAAACTGCTGACCAGATTTGGTGGGATTTTCAGTCTGAAAGCTTAATGTCTCACTTAAAATCTGAGTTGTGTTATGTTTCTTTGTCACCTGTTGCCGGAACGGGGAATTAAAATATGTTCTGAATTAAAATATGTTCTGAATATCGCACTTTTGTTATAAATGATAATTTGAAAACTACTTACTGGGATTTAATGAACTAGAACCATAAGATTCTGACTTAAAATCAAACTTAGATCTCTTCATGTTGGAGCAGGAAATAAAAACCTCTTCTTAAGATCAAATTCTTTAATCAATACTCTGCCATAATTTTAGATCTATTGAACAGATTTTCACAGTTTTAAATATTAGGACCTGGCCAAATGTGTTTCATCGAATTACGTTAACTGTGGACAAAGAATATCTGATTAAAAATGCATAAATATTTGGCTCCTTCCTAGTGCCATCTGTTGTTTTGTTTTTTTATGAGTATCAGGTATTTGGCTTCTGGACCCAGTAGATATACCAATAACGGCCTTGGTGAGAGCTCCATCCATGCCAAATAAGAATGATCAAAACCATACACAAATATGTATAACGAACAAAACACATGAACTTTATACTCTCGATGTGAAGGTTATTGGCTGCAGTAGTCTAATGGCCAAAGCCATCAAAAAATAAATCAATTAGATACACATAGTGGTAGTAGACTTGTAACCGTCTTGTTTCACATTTGGGGGATGCTATTTTTTAATCCCCATCCAGATTAGTTTCCCAAAATCAATCCAGGGGAATGTTGGGATGGTTCCTTTAAAATCCTATCACCAAAATTTTTTCACTCTGAGGGTGTCAGGGCAAAAAGCCATAGAAACAAGAAACCCATAGATGGAACTTGAGTTAGTCATTGAATTAATCAATTCTCAAGAAAAAAAAAACAAATCTGTAAATTATAAGGACGATACTGAGTGCTGTTATGAAGAAACCTCATGTAGAAGAAAACAAAAATTAGTCTTTCTAACAAAGTGGCCAGCATCATGGATAGAAAAGAGTACTCCATCGATTATATCATTATTTTGTTGTTGCTGCTGCTGGCATTTTTTGGTGATTTTAACATTATCGTTCGGCAAAGATTATACTTGGCTGATGACCCATGCTGATATTGCACAGGTTAAATGGTATTTGTGCATGATGTCTATATCTCCATTTCTGACTTTAAACAAAATGTTAGTGAAGAGCCTATTATACTCAGGGTATATAAATTGCTCTGTCAGTTTTTAGTTTGAATTTTGTGTCGTGTAGCCAAATGTAAGATTTAAAAAAAAAAAAAAAAAAAAAAAAAAAAAAAACTTTCATTTCAGCCACTCTTATTTCTCTGGTGACTTCTGTCTGAAATGAATAAATCTCATTTTTATTAATTATTTAAAAGAAGATAAAATAAGAAGCCTTATTTAATCAAAAAATTGCTTATGATTAGAAGTTGTGCTGAAAAACTTTGTTTCAAAAGCCTCATAATTTAAAGAACTCTTGTTATAATATATGGTCATGTTGACAGATCATAGTATATATATGTACAGAAACAATGGGCAAGGGAAATGAAATAGGATAGAAAAATAAATCTCCATACAAGATGATGGTATGTACTCAAAAACTGGCAATGAGAACAATAATCATTCCAAAAAGGAAATGCTAAACCTTGGTTTATCATGAGTAGGAGGGTCAAGGGCGTAGCCAGGATTTTGTTTAGGGGGGGCAGGCAAGAGAAAACTGATAATACGTATGCTAAAAAAAGTTTATTAATGTAATACATATTTATTCTATTAATTGAATAATTAATATTATTATATTTTAATTAATTAGTATATATAATTATACTAATAATAATTTTCGAGCTACTTTATCTGCAATTTTATCACAATTTTCCTGTAAAAGTTTTCTGTGTACAACAAGCATGCACAGACAGGTCAGTTGGATCTCTAGAATATTTCCATCTTATTTAACTCTTTCATAAGGTCTAGTTCTCTAAGATTTTCTGTTGTCATACCCCTGTCCTTCCATAGTTTATACCATAGTGCGACTTCATAATCAAACAATTTTAACTTGTAGCATTGGCTGAAACATCGTGATTTTTTTTTATTTTTTTTAATTAACCAATGACTTACTTAAACTTTAGCTGGGATGTAGCTAGGGACTGCAATCCAGCAATGCGGGATCCGCCATTATTTGGCAGTCTGGCGGATCCAGCACCTAATTAAGCGGATCCGCAATCCATAAAATGGGGTGAAAACATGTTTCAGTCTTCATCACCGTGTCTCCCTGTCGTCACTTTCCGGTCCGACTCATTCTTTACCAGTTGTATTGCCCCGTTTAACTGTATCCTTCAAGTTACATTTGACTCACGGCAACAAATGTGTGTTCAAAATCAGCATATCTCTTCCTGCAGAAGTTATCAAGATGGCCCATAAAGAAGCGTGGTCACCGAGCGTAGTGGGTGAGCAATTAACCCTCTGGCCTTGCATTCGGCAGGACGCCGGATCGAATCCTCATCCGGGCATTGAGATTTGCGGTTTCCATTGTTTCTCTAAATCACTCTAGACGAATGCCGGGATACTTCCTTCAGAAAAAGGCCAAATCCGAATTCATTCCCATTCCTTGCCCATGTCTATTCCCGCCTCTAATGACCTCGTTACTGACAAGGCGTAAAGCCATAAGCAAAATAAAATGTCATAAAGTAGCTCATTAAAGTTATTTTCCTTAAATTCTCTGCAGTCAAAAAAGTAATTGATATAGACATTATAAAACTGTAAAAACAATAATTATTATACAATTTCAATTATAAAACAATAAATTCATATAGGCCCCTAATTATATTAAATGAAATACATACATGAAACTACATACTAAACATAGTTACATGAATGAAATTATACCTGGAACGGTTTCTATGGATTTTTAACATCCACCATATTCTTCGCCGCCTTTCTCGTTATATTTTCATTTTCGTTTAAATTTTTATGATAAATATAGGTTAAGCAAAAATTTATATCCAACACAATATCGATGTCCCTCACGCTTTCTTCTCCAAAACATACCAGCGCATTCGCAAACATGTGGCTGTCAATATTGGGCTCCCCACAATTAACCAAGCGTTTGTAAAGGTTTGGAGTTTTCGGCAAGTGCCAAGAGTGTTGACCCGGGGTTATGTTCACCGCAAAGTAACACATTTTAATATCAGCTTGCTTAGAATACAGGGTTCGTGCACCACGGAGCATTGCATCAGTTTGGTCAAGGAACGACTGACAGGCTTTGGTGTTGCTGTTGAAACTGCTGTTATCGTCAAAAGATCTAATGGAACAAGCGTCATAGAAAACGTTCTGCCTTCGTACCTGCAATTGTACTTTTCACACAGCACACAATTGGCAGTTGTCGATGTTTTATACCCCCCCCCCCCCAAAAAAAAAAAAAAACCACTGAAAGAAATTGAGAGCATAGAAAAAACTTTCACTCGGACGTAGACCACAAAGACCTGGAAGCCACAACTGAAGCACAAAGCATGATCATAGCACTGGATATTCCACATACTGAGGTGATTCCCATATATGATGATCTCAAAAAAAGTGCAGAAAGTTGTTAAGTTTTCAAAAAGTTTTTTTATTTATGACCATTTCAATCAAACCAACGAATGAGGAAGCAGAAAGGGTTTTCTCGGCTGCTGGCTATATATGAAATTCTTTGCAAATAAAGTGATAATTTCAGCGCTTATTAGATAAACAGATTATTTTTCAAACTGACGTGATTTTCTGTGATACATTTAAATTGATCTAAAACTAAATACTTACTATAATTGACTATTTACTAAATAACTAGAGTTAAATTTAAAACAAAGCGTGTAAAAGTGCAATGCATAATCCTAAAACACTACTCCAGAGAAGCTATCAAGGAATTTAAATAAGGTATGAAAATAGATACCTTTCAAAAAATCGTATAGAGATTGAGCAGGGTGATTGGGACGACGTTGTTGGACAGATAAAATGCGTCGGACTTTCAAATCGGTTTCAATGGCAGCTGCAGTACTGGTAGATGTGTTTAAAATATTTTAGCTCTCCGTGTCCGCGTCGCTGCGATTTTCTTTTATGACCGACATTACTCCCATGTTGATCGTCTTTGATTTTTACGCAGTGGCAACAGGTTCCAGTAATCCTGAGTATTCAATCCAACGCATATAATGAATTCTGATTTAGTAGTAGCGCACTATAACTGGTAAGCACCTTTCCTCGCCGCATCATTTTCTTCCCTAGAAACATTCGAAAGTCCTTTGCCAATGTCTTCAAAATTCTTGTTAAAAATAGCAAAACACGTATATTTTTGAGACCAGTGAATCTCATATAAAGCTGAAATATATGGCACGTTCTTGCTCTGTAAAAAGTTTATGACGTACTCTGTGGTTCAAATTGTGTTCCATATTTCTGTAATTTGATTTAAATTATTTACAACCATGTTGTCTGTGGCTTTCACAATGAAAATACAAGGCTTTTTTTTATATTTCTTTTTAAAAAACTTTGAACCCCATCAATATCACCCGCCAATGTAGAACACACTTCACATCCTTGGCTAACACAACTATTAGGCCCATGTCCTTCGTTTTCGAAAACCTTTCGATTTCTAATGCAATATTTTGTCATTTAAATCCATCGGTTCTACGAATCTGAGAGATTTTTGGCGGATTGTATTTTATCTTCGTCAGTAAAACTATTTTTTATAAAAAGCTGTTCTTTCCCAGCTATATCACACGACTCATCTGCCAACACAATATAAGTATAAGCCTTCTTTGCGGCCTGCACAATTTCATTTTTAACGACCAAGCCGCACAGGGCAATGATTTCGTTTTGAATCTGCGGGGAGATAAAAATGACATTTTTCTTAAATTTTTCAATATGCTGTTTCAAAACCAGAACACTTGAATCAATTCTTAGTTTCAGCAGGTATTCAAGAACACCCTGATGTTGCTCTTTCCATCTTCAAGGCAAGTTATTTGTACGGTGTAACACAGAAAATAATCGAAGATATTATAGATGACACGATTTATCGATTGTCTTCTACTTCCTTCTGGTGAGCAGTATTCATCATTACAGCGACCAGTATTTTCTCCAAGAAGTTCTTAACATCTTTAGCTGCTGATTGATGATAATATAATGAAACATGTTTTTGCAATATTCATGGATATTTTTAAAGTGACAGAAAGTTTGAGTAACAAATTAATTATACTATACTAGCAGAGGCAAGTAAGTCTGCAAGCAACAATGATTAAATTTTAATTTCAAATTAGTAGTTTTAGCATCTACAGAAAATTTATTTCCAGGAAGGTACCCAGGAGCTGGGCTGTAACACAGTATGTAGCAGTATAGGTATGACCACAGAATGAGAAACAACTTGACCGTTGGACCGGCCCAACTCATATCCGATCACCTAGGACAAATATACTGTAAAGTCAAGAGTAATAAATATTTTGTCACAAATTAGCTCTTACACTATCGACTTTTTCACAATCGCTTGATAGTAATAAAAATAAATAAAATACAAACGAATACAGATAATTATAGTTATTAAATAAAAGTCATACTTTTTGTATGTACTGTATGTAATACTATATTAAAAGCCATCGTTAGTCTTATGGAAAATACAAATTAATTACTTTTAAGAACAGATTATTAGCGCGCTCTCTGGTTATATCACAGTATAAACGATCGGATGCGCTGCGTGCGAGTCGGGTCAGCCTGCTATCTATCGGTATTTAATCACAGTTAAGACGGGATGTCTTTGTTCGAGTTGGCTCGCGCGGCACAGAGACAGTTTGTTGCCATGGATAACAAAAACGGCCGCGTTTTAATACACTTGTACGGTACCAAATTTTTATTTTGTAATAGCAATTGTGCAGCCAAATCAGACTCAGATGGTATCACCTCCATCACTACCACAACCGACACTTGAAAATCCAATCAATGAATCTATAGAAACGCCAAATGACAGAATCAACATAATACCTTTTACCTAAGTAAAGAGTAAGTTCTCGTTAAGAATGGCAACAGATAATTGAATAGCAATAAAAAAAAATAATAATATTAAACGGGTGCTATTAAATTATCTTTGACCATTCTTTCAGAGCTTCGCATAGTGCACCAGAAATATCTGAAACTGGTCAAATAAATGATTGTTTTGAAACTCGAAAAAGGTAATGCAAGCTAGTACACGAGTCTCCAATTACTAGAAATCTTGAAGTCACAGCGTTTATCAGTAACTGTAATGCCTCCCGAAATATAGTGCACTGGCACAATTAATTATTTTTGAAACTCTACGATTGTCAATCTCGTAAAATTTGTTTATTGTATCCTCGATGGCTTCATATCTAATGTCTTCCATGAGTTTCTCGCCATACTGTATTCAATTAAAATACAATTTCCATATCCACCAAATCATTCGTTTAGGTTTCTAGTATACAGTGTGTCCGATCACAGTGAAAGTTGCGGCTATTCGCGCACGTGAAATGTCCACGGTGGCTTCACAAAAAGACAGTGCCTGGATAGTTTGCAGCGCAAGCCGCGCTCGTCAACAGAAATGGTTCGCGCGGCAAATAACCGGTTTGGCACGCTCGAACATGGCTCGCGCAGCAGCCGCTCATACTCGATACGCAGCTTAGGGAGCGTGCATAAACCACGTAGCTCCATTTTGGCCTCCTGTGAACCCCCCTCCCCCCCACGTAGCCCTACGTGGCTTTTGCCTCTACCCTCCCCCCCCCCCCGCCCCACGTAGCACGTAGCTTTTTTCCCTTTTGATTCCAGAAGACATTTTGTACTGTTTTCTCTTCTCAGACTATTTGTAAATTACATACGAAGATAATTAACTGAGGGAAATATATATTCACATGCTGTTGTGAGTTCTGTTCCCCATTTTAACTGTGAAGGATGTTATGAAAGGAAAGCTACGTGGCCTGGCTCGGAACACCCCCTCCCCCCACGTATCCCAGCGTAGCCTTCCAGGTAACCCCCCCACCCTGAACCGAGCCACGTAGTTTGTTCACGGTCCCTTAGGGACCGTCCATAAACCACGTAGCTCAATTTTGCCCTCCTGTGAACCCCTGTCCCCCCTACGTAGCCCAACGTGGCTTTTGTCTCCCCCTCCCCCCCCCCCCCCGACACACACGTAGCTTTTCTCATAATGATTCCTGAAGTAATTTTTGTACTGTTTTCTCTTGTCAGGCTATCATAAATTTCAAGCGGGGATAATAAAATGACAGAATTAATTATTCACATGCTTCTGTATGTTCTGTATCTTAATATGAAAGAAAAGCTACGTGGCCTGGCTCGGAAATCCCCCCCCCCCTTTAAGAAGCCCAGAGCCCAGTGTAGCTTTCCAGCCAACCCCTCCCCTCTAGACCGAGCCACGTAGTTTATGCACAATCCCTTAAGGCCGGTTCACACTGTGCGGTTTTCACCGCAGTGGAAACTTAACCGTCGCCGCCTACAGAATTTGAGGTGTTTACATATTCGGCGGTAGAACTGTTGCTGCTATTACAGCAGTAAAATTTTCGCTGCTATGAACAGCTGGTAAAAGATGACGTGGTCGGACGTCAGTACCTTTCTTTTGATGACCTGAGTTTCATTTTGTGAAATTAGAAGTTAATTCAATTAATTTGGTGCTTATTACTTCGTAGTTAAGTTTTAAAATTGTTATTTTGAAGGTTCCATAGCCATAGAATAGGAAAAGAAAAAGCCAAAGGAAAACAGAATATTTTAGGAACGACGACACTAAGTTTTTCAATTGTTTTGGGATGTTTATTTCGACAGTTGTTTGCGAAACTTATGTACGGCATTCAAAGGAGGAATACCCAGTTGATGAATTGTATTTAACATGTGGGAATGCTGGTAATCACCTTTGTATCAAGTAAGCAGATTTCTCATGGGCCTACTATAAATAAACATTTAATTTCATATAATTCCAATCCGCTATATTTATTTTATGTTAATTAAGGTGAAAACTTCTTGAGGTGAATATGAATAGATTTACAAGAAAAGTTTGAAAAATACACTATGCCATACAATGGCTAAGACTTACATTTATTCACTGTGTAATCAACTATCAGTGTTGAGTTTATATTGGTTTTATACTTACAAGCACAATCGACTAGTTAAACTTTTGTGATTAGATTGTAATCTGTTAAGTGTTTTAATAACTATTACTTTACAAAGAAAAATCGAAAGTAAATGGCGAAGATGATGCAGAAGTTACTGAACACCTTGTCTCACTGTATTCGTCACTGCTGTGTTAGAAGAAAAGAAGAAGAAAAGAGGATAAAATGTCGATCCACAGAATTTCGAATGTTGAAAGTTTTCCTTGGCAAATGTCTAAGATATAAGGACACAGTTATATAGATAGTATTAAACATCAAAATCTTTCTATAAAATGTGATTAAACATTTTTCAACTTCTGGTTGAAGCTCTAAAAATTTATGTAAATACGTGATCAAAAGTTTACTATCCAAAGGCACTTTTCCCCATTTTTCATTTCGTCAAAATCATTCCTAATTTCAAGACACACTTCTTTCCAAGGGTTCCTGGTAGCGTTCCGATCTTTAAAAGAATCTATCGTTTTGTCTCTTAAAACTGCTAACGAAATGAGAAGATCAGTATCCATCATCACTTAACTTACATTACGATTTTTAAATTCAAAAAATGTTAACTTAAACAGACTGAAAGCGCACAAGCGGTTAAAAAATCGCCGAGTGTGCAAGCGCCTATTTGACCACATGGGCCACTGTCTGGATTGGGGCGATCAAATTACCGTCGAATGTAGTGGCAGCGTACGGCTGCATACCTGCCGTCGACGGCAGCTCTGCCGTGGGTGTAAGCCCAGTGTGTAAGCTCCCATTTGATCCCTCGTGCCACTACTGGAACGACGGCGACGTAAAACTTTCCGCCGCGGCCGAAACCACCCAGTGTGTAACCGATCTGAGTCGTCAGCAGCGCCGTACGTGGCCCATTGTGCTGCCCCGCCCTCGCTAACGTCTGTTTTCCCGCAAATAGCAGTAGAAAGCAGGTTTAAATTGAACGAACCGAATTAATTTTTGAAAGTTACTTAACTTTGTTTACTCTTCGGTTCGGCAGAACTCTGATCGAGCGCAAACCCGCGTCCAGCTAGGGGGGGTGGGGCAGCTGCCCCCCCCCCCTGCTCGTACCTGGCTACGCCCTTGTGCAGGGATCTCATCAATTCCAACTGCCTTATTTGCTTTCAAGTCATTCAGAGCTTTATTAAATTCTGCCCTCGAAACAGGATCTCCTAAGTCATCAATGTCAACATCGCCATCCTTTTCCATTACACTATTGTTCAAGTGGACCCCAACATACAATTTCTCAATGTATTTATTCCATCGGTTAGCTCTATCGAATGAGCTTAAAAGAGGTTTCCCATCGGCAGCTTTAATGTTCATACCTCTTTTCTTCATTTCTCCAAAATTCTGTGATTTTCTGTAGGCAACGTCTACTTTACCTATGACCATTTCCTTTTCTACTTCTTCACACTTTGCTTGCAGCCATTTTTCTTTTGCTATTTTGCATTTCCTATTTATTTGATTTCTAAATTGCCTGTACTGCTCTCTTCCTGCTTCATCCTGAGCATTTTTGTACCTTCTCCTCTGATCCATCAGTTCCAAAATTTCTTCTGTGATCCAAGGTTTCCTGAAGCCTAATGTTTCTTTACCGGCTTTCATTATTTCGGTCTTTAATGCATTCCATTCATCCTCAGTAGAGCTCCTTTCAGAGTTATTTCTTAGACCTAAGTCTACCATGTCTGCAAATTTTTCTCTCGTACCAGATTGTTTCAGTTTATTCACTTCCAGTCTTTTCTGCTTATGATGCTTCCTTATTCGCTTGAAATTCAGCCTGCATTCGATTACTATCAAATTATGGTCAGAGTCTATGTCTGCTCCTGGGTACGCTTTACAGTCTAGAACTTGATTCCTGAATCTCTGTTTGACCATGATATAATCTAGCTGGTATCTTCTTGTATCCCCATGAAGTTTCCAGGTATATATCCTTCTTGCATGGTTCTTAAACAGTGTGTTTGCTACTACTAGCTTATATCTTTCACAAAATTCCAATAACCTGCTTCCTCACTCATTTCTTTCTCCTAGACCAAAACTTCCTACAGTATTCCCCACTTTTCCTTCTCGTAATATCACATTCAAATCACCCATGAATATTAGATTTTCCTCTCCTTTCACAAATTGGAGTAATTCTTCAATTTCGATGTATATTTTTTCTATTTCTTTGTTATTTTCGTGTGACGTTGGCATATTACACTTGTACTAACGTGGTTTGTGGAGGGCTTAGTTTCTAATCTCATCAAAATAATCCTGTCACTAAACTGTTCATAACAACTGACCCAATTCCCTACTCTCTCATTCATTACAAATCCTACCCCAGTGATTCCATTGACAGATTGTGTGCTAATTATCCAGTGTTCCCCAGACCAGAAATCTTGTGCGTAATTCCATTTAATCTTGCTAATCCCAACAACATCTAACTTAAAGTGTTTCATCTCCCTTTTTAGATTTTCTAGCCTACCTGCCCTATTCATACTTCTAACATTCCACACTCCGACTCGTAGAATGTTTCTATCCATTCTGGTGACTCCTCCCTGAGTAGTCCCCACCCAGAGATCCGATTGGGGGACTATTTTACCTCCAGAATATTTTACCCAGGAAGAAGCTATCATGATATATGTAATTTGAGAGGATTACATGTCCTCGGAATACCCTTTGGGTCTTTAATGCAGTGGTTTCCCATTGCCTTCTGCATCCCCCTGTCGTTGATCATTTCTGATTCATCTGGCTTTAGGAGCTGTTTCCAAACCCGCTCTTCCACCATCCTCACAGAGGCCGTTGGCAAGCAGTTGGCGACTCCTTATACCGGGAATCTTTCAGTCGCCAGAGCCTCATCCGTGCAAACAGGGTGCACCATTAGTAGGAGAGGTTGACATTTGGTTGGAAAAGGCTACCTTACACCCCTAGTTGTGATAATAATAATAGAATAATAGTTATTTTATTGCATTATTAATTATATTAAATATTTGTGATTGTTATTCCAAACAATAACTTTTTCTTATTTTTTAGTTCGAAAATTTTGCTATAACAACAATTAATTGGAAAAATAAATAAATGAATTAATCTGTATATTTTACTTTTTCTCACTTCCTTCCCCTCCATATTGTTCCCATAACATGTTATTACTATGTTTCCTTTAGCATTTCCACACTCACTTCATGATTCCTGAAGTCGTTTGACCTTACGTCTTATCCAAAGCTCAACTTCTTTCCATGTTAAGTTTTTTTCTATCTTTTTTAGTTGTGGCAGATCTATGAGGGGGGGGGGGGAGGAAAGACTAGGGTGCTTGCCCTGGATGCCAACTTCAGTAACTTATGTTTGAACAGGCAGTAAATGGCAAATATGTGTGGTGGCGAATTTTTTTTTTAGTTCACAGCCCTGTTGGGCAACCATCAGGTGGGCGGCGAAATCTAACTACAGCTAACAGCTCCGTACTGCTTCTGGCAGAAAATTCTTGTTTGAAGGGGGGGGCAACCTCAAGTTTTTGCCTCAGCCCGGACTATTCGTAGATCTGCCACGGTGCTCTTGCTTCTCCTGTCTTAATGTAACCTTCCAAGTCAAGTATGGGTTCAGCAAGACTTCAAAGTTTCTTTTAGTTTTTCTGAATTGTTAATCACATTTCTGTTTTCATCCAGCATGCCATGTTTTAGGTCAATCTTTCTTTATTTTTACCAGTTACCAATGCTGGTTTTTAGGCTGCTGCAAGAACCGCAGTCATGGGTGGGCCCCATGCTTGAGGGGGCCCCACCATGATCCCCTTCAAATTTTTCCTTACTTAACGAACAATTTTCCCGCTAAAATAAATAATCTACAAATTTAGAATCTTAAGAAGCTGCTTTCACAATAGTACTAGTGTTGAGAGCACCTTCATTGTTGATCCTATTTTCCCATAAACAAGACAGATTTGATTAATACTGCGATTGTCGATCTTCTCTTGAACCGGCGACGATATAGCTTTCCATTTCTGTTCCAGTCGGTTGCCGGCTTCTTAGAAAATATTAGAAACGTTTGATGTCACCGACAGGTGCAATACTCCTTTCTGCTCACAATGTCGCCTAGATGTTTTGGAACTCCTCTGTTAATAGAGACAAGTGCTTTCGAATAACGGGCCCCAAACATACTGTAAGGTATCCCTCGGTATATTTTCAATATTTCGTTTAGATCCGGTCAAGTTTAAGGTTAACTTCAGTACACGTTACCACAGTTTAAATCGAGTTAACAACACTTCAAGCATAGTAAAGTGAATAAATAACACATACACAGCATAAATAAACTATAAATTGTCATAAAGCATTGATATTCCAGCAGGAAATAGGTTATTTCATATAAAAGTAAACTTTCCACAACAGATCCTAACATTAATCAGAAAGATATTCTAAACGGATTTAAAAGAAGCAAATGGTAAATAATAGTAAATACATTGCCTAAATAAACCTGTTATCATGACTAATAAGCGTTATTCCTGAGATAAATAGTGAATTTCAACATAAATCAAACCCAACCATTAATTTTGGCATATACCAGTTTTGGTATTTCTAATGTGATTTTCATACAGTAAAGAGTGTAAAGAACTAATAATAGCCAAGCCTAGACTCACAATAACCATAACTTCACAATTAAATATAGTTTAGCAAGTATTTTAAAAGAAATACACTGGATGATTGAATAGTAGACTGAAGCAGTATGAAAATAACTCATTGTGATGGAATTTGACCATTTTAAAGCTCTAAAAGTAAACAGAATAATGCCTGGGACAGTTTAGTAGGATAATTAACAGGTTTCTGATAGTTTTAAAGCATTTAATACTCACGAGAAGTAATTATGAAGAAATTTGATCACTCATTTTCCTAAACAGTTCACATAAACAATTTTTGGTCTTTTAAGTAATTTCAGGATTTAAAAAGTAGATAAACAAGCAGTAAATAATTGTATCCTTCAGTTTTAATAGATTTCAAGCAGTTTTAAACCGTAAAATATGAAATATTAGTAAGTACAGGAAGCCGGTAAATTGACTAGGTTTTCGAGACTTTCAGAATTAATTCCGATAAAATTAAATCATTTCAAAAGCGCTAAGAACATGTAAATGATAGTAAGCACACATAATTAATTTTCTAAAACCATTAAAAGACATTTTACTGACCTTCTGTTTGTTAATCCAATTTCATAGTAACTTGCCAGAGGCACCGTACATAAAATATGCTTTTTCACTGATTTTAAACATTGCCACACGATATAAAGTAAGTAATAAATTAAAACAGTCCTAAATAGAATTAAATTCATCTAAATCTTGTAGTTTCCAACCGTTTAAGTATTTTTAAATACGATCTGAACACGTAAAATAAGCCACTCGACTTTAACATTTTTTCATTTAAAAACCTACTCAGATTCCGGGTTTAAAAATAGTTTGTCGTAAAAAATCCATTCTTCTAGCTTCATGCATATTAATTTCATGCCATTTGAAGCCATAGAACCGGTGTTATAGTTTTTCTAAATTCATTCGACATCAAGTCCACGTGTAAATAACTAAATTATTTATTGTGTCTCAGATATGGCACTTACAAAGACAAAATAAACTTCAAAATAAGCAGTTTAATTCAGGCTACATATTGGTAATTTTTCCGGCTCGATATTCCATAAACCTTCAGAGTAATACCACAAAACATAAATAATAATTACGTCTGATTGTTAGAAATCACTGTTTTTGCGATAACTCGGTAACCACATAGCCGATTTAAATAAAGTTTACATTTTTGTGAGGCTAAAAATGGGGCAAATAATTTGAGCATAATTTCATGTTTTTAAGTAAAGCCGTTTTAAAAAATGTTTTAAAAAACTGGTGGTGACGTCATCTCGCTATAGACTTGGGAAAATCACCATATTTGGTAATTTTTCGGAGAGGCACCTTTAATGCTATATTCAGACACTAAAACACTTCAACTCGACACTAATCATTTCAGCTCGACACTCACCTAACTTTCCCGTTTCCGCACCTAAATCAAACATATAGTAAAGAAGTTATTAAGTCAAACATTAGGGAATTTCCCAGATCGCGGAGGCACTCAGCGAAAGTGCGGTCTCACGTGAGCCCAGTCTATATAAGTGATGTATGCAGGGCCTTCATACGCCTTTTGTTTCAGTCTCGGTTCAAACGTGCAGTCGAGAGCACGTCGTGCTAGGCTCGGTCCGTGCAGGCTGGCGGTAGGCAGGAAACGAGTCTACTTCCGTCGGGCCACGCTTAACGGCAACCATGTTGAAAATTCTACGACGTTAACATTCATACGAACAGTTCAGGAAATGTGACTGTAGTCTTCTAGTCAGTTGGGGTTTTTTTCGTGCGGTTCTTTGCTCTGATTCTCAACCTGTGATTTTTGGTGAACGATTATCCGATTGCCTTGCTAACTGTGAACCTGTATTATTTACG
This sequence comes from Vandiemenella viatica, assembly GCA_031002005.1. NCBI lineage: Eukaryota > Metazoa > Arthropoda > Insecta > Orthoptera > Morabidae > Vandiemenella > Vandiemenella viatica. Next base: position 359,704,185 of record JARYHS010013630.1, on the reverse strand, counting down.
TGAAAAATTTTGAGAATATAATTCAGTGATTCAACATGTGACTTTCATTTCTACAATAGTACCTTTCTTGCAGTAGGTTATAAACTGTAAGTGGCGACTGTGGTCAATTTTAACAGTTAGCATAAATATTCCAACACTGTAACAGAACTTTTTGGACTTAGAATATTTTGGAAGAAGACTGGTTCGGGTGAAAAAGCAGGTACCAACCCCCACTACCCGCCTAGTCCCTGACAATACCTTGGTTCGGCAACCCAGTTAGGTGTGAAGTACGAACACAGTTTGTGTGTATATGTCTGGTGGTATCAGAACCTGTGATTTGTTTCACACAAGAGTGTGGAATGGATTGTAAGTACATGTCAGGTGCTAAAAAAGAAAACATAGCTGTGATATGCTAAAAGAGCAGTTGCAGCAAGAGTGTTCATTAAATGAATGTTTAATTCAAACGAACAGTCTTTCTACGAATGTACTTTGTGATATAAAAGAATGTAGTGTTATTAAAACGTCATCTGTCGATACTGCTGAACAATTTTATGGCCCGTGCAAGAAAGAATTAGTGGCTGACGAAACTGTCTCACTAGTGGAAACACCTACTAGTAGTGAAAGTGTTTCTGCAGAAGAAACCGTAGCTAGACACCTAGGAGTAGAATGACATGAGGTGAAATGTGTAGGGGGGGGGGGAGGAGGGGGAACCGGTGAAATCTCATGAAACCTCACCAAGCGGAGGGGGGGGGGGGTCAATAGAAATCTCATTTGAGGTTTGAAATTGTTGAAGAATCATAGAGCTAAAAAACATGTTTCAAATGATGAAAAACTTTTAAAAAAACGTGGCTTGTATATTCTCGTAAAAAATATTCTGTGTATTGCTTTTGTTGCAAGTTATTTAATTCAAATGGTGGCTTTATCACAAGAAGTGGTTTGAGAGACTGGCAAAGCTTGTCAAAAATTCTCTCTAGCCATGAACTGTCACATAACAATATTATACACATGTGTAAGTGGAAAGAGTTATCACAGAGAATGAAAAATTCAAAATTAATTGATCAGGCAACTCAAGATCAAATTGATCAGGAATAAAGAAGGTGGAGGTCGGTTCTGCTAAGATTGTTTTCAATAGTATATTTCCTTGCCAAAAGAAATCTCTCATTAAGAGGCAACCATGAAATGTTAGCAAATTCAGGTAATGAAAACTTATTAGAACAAGTATAATTAAAGTTTGATCCCAAATTAAATGAGAACATTATCTGATGTAATTACAATAGGCCTATATATTTAAAGGCGTGTATTACTACGAACCTGTTTCAGCAATTTATGTAATTTCATTCATATAAACTCATTCATCTTTTGACATTTCATATAAATAGTTATTGAATTAAAATGGGTATGCCTGCTCACGTGTCTCCAGCCTCCAAAACCTGTATGTACTAGTGAAGAAAGGCAAAAAAAGAAATTTCAGATACAAAAAGTGTATTATAAATATAATAGCTATAAAATTTAGAACAAAAACAGTTTCATTTTACACAATGGGCAGCAGGGCTTAGGGAGAAATAAAAGTGACAGTATTTGGGAGATCCATATGAGATGCATTGATAAAACACCAAAGACACAGCGAAGTTGGTACCATTCAGCTAATATTCAATAAACAGCTGGCCCGTTTGTAGGCCTACACAGATTAGAGAAATCTCAGTCTGTCTCTTTATTCATTGTTTGAGCTCTACACACAGATTATAAATATATCACGAGAATTATCAAAAGTGTAGGCAAAATTACATCTAGAAAAAAGTTAGGGGGCCCCAATATCAATACTTCGCAGGGAGCCCCAATATCAAACTTCACAGGGGGCCCCAAAATTCCTTAAGCCAGCCCTGTCAGTTACCTAATATATATGTCCGTTTAATATCCACAGCTTGTTGACATTTCCATTCATATACAAAATTATGTTAATACCGTCTCCTTACTTCAATCTTCTGACATAACCTAGAAATTCCAAGTTTTATAAGTCAGTGCTGCCTCTCAAACCATAATATTCTTCATTGAACCCTATGTTGCCTTAGTTTAGTTGTCTTCAATGTTTTCTTCTGCCTTGCAGTTTTCTATGTTTATAGTGTTCTCTTTTTATCAGCCCCTTCAGTATTCTCACATCCATAGCATAAGAAATTGGATCCATGATTTTCTAGTTTTGACTTGCAGTAAGCATTTCTGCCTCTATTCTCAGTATCTCTATAAAAATTGTTTTCATTTCCTCCCCACTGGACCAGTAGTCTCCTTACATAAGCCAAACTTTTCCCTGAAATATCTTTTCAATAATGAAATCCATGGCTTTTTGTAACTCTGCTTGCAACTACTTTCAAAACATGACACTGGTTTACCAAATCTTCCTAGGCAATTCTGAACTGCTTCATGATAACTATTTATTTCTTCTGTAACCTGAAATCCAAATGGCCTTTAAGAAATATATCTTTGCTTTGTCAGCCAATTGTTTAAGTCCTCCATACCTGAGTAAGATATTTGCAATCTTTGTGCCTTTGTTATATCCCTATTATTTTCCTCTTAATTTATTTCCAGTAAATTTAAATCCTTGTAATTATCACTATAATACTTTCACCTCTGTATTTAGAATGTGAATTTAGTTTTTCCTTATGAGCCTCATCTAATTTTTACTCTTCCACTATGGTGAGTCAAATTCTTTGCTTAAATATTCCTCCAGAAATCTACTACCAGCAACCCATGATAATCATCTATGAACCATATTGCTTGCTAAGGAGTATGAATACACTTCCAGCAATTCCTGCTCTGTCTCTACAGTACACTCTATAAGCCTCATAGAAAACCTCATTTCCTAACAGGCCAACATCTTCCTTTAGCCAAGACTCTACTGCTATAGCTATTAGTGTTTGGTGGAAATCTATTAAGTTACTAAATCTTATCAGTGGCATAGCTAGGTCAACAAGGGCCCTGGTGCAAAAAATTTATTTTGGGCCCTCAGGCCAGACGGGCGACCTTTTTTTTGCTTTGTGTGCTGGTAGGGGCCCCCTGAACTGAACTGAGGATGGGGGCCCTTGTTGAATTGTTCTTTAGAGGCCCCTGAGCAGTGGTTGGGGCCCCCCTGAGTAGCGAGGGCTATTAGTGAGGTGCTCCTATGTTCTCAGGGGCCCCTTAGACGACGGTAGAGTTAAAAAAAAAAAAAAAAAAAAAAAAAAGGTCGCCAGTTTGTCGTGAAGGCTCGTGGGCCCTCTAAACTGCGCTTGAGGGCCCCTGGAGGTGCACTTAGGGGCCCCCTGAGCATGAGGGCCCCGGTGCACTGCACCGCCTAGCCCCATAGCAGCTACGCCCCTGAATCTTATTCCTAAATACAATTCACTAGTAAGAATCTTATAACTGGTTTTGGCAGATTCTCATATTTATACTTCACTCTTCTTATTGTTATTCCATATTTTATTATTTGAAAGACTTCACTTATTTATTTAGCATTTATGATTTCTTCCATCATGCATGTCTAATCAGTATCCCTTTTGTTTGATGTGGACAGTATCATTGGCAAGCTTAGTTTACATTTACTTTTTCCTGGCACTTACAATCCCCAGACTGGGAACATTTCTCTCACCCAGTACTGTTTATACCATTCACCATAGCCCTAAGAACTACAGTTCATCATCATTATCATTTGAGAAGATCTCCAGTTTCCCGGGTGTGTTTTACAGCCTTCCTGTTTTTCTGTTTTGGTGATTATATACAATTGATCTTCCACGGTATCCTATCTAGGAAAGTTTCCCTGTCGATGATAGGTTCCCATTTCCAGTCTCTTCTCTCTATGTCCTCCTTCAGTTGGTCTATCCATCATCTTCTTGGCCTTCCCAGTGGTGTTTTGCTCATTATTATTTTTTCCAAATAAGTTTTTGGTAGTCTTGTACTATTCATTCTCTTAACATTCCCAACCATTTAAGTCTAGATGATCTAAGTCTCTGTACTACAGTTGACAGTCATTATTTTCACAAACTAATTCAAGGAGAACAATGATAAAAATGGAATCCTATAGCAATGAGTTGTTTTCTTGCTTATTAATATATGTACTCTGCCTTATAACCAATAAAGCCAAATGCTTAGCAAATGTTAACTACTGAATGACATTATCAAGTTTGCTATGAGAATCACTGCCCTCTTAAAATCCCTAAACCCAAATGATATGAAAAATGTGTAAAAATGACAGAAGATATGATGCTTGCTATTTGAAAACAGGCATTGGATAGTGAAGTATGTATGCCAGAAGTCAAATAGCATAACCCTATATTATTAGAACTCAAAATCAACAGGAAATTAAGATTTGAGCCTATCTTTTTGAATAGGTGGCTACAATAAATAGTTGTCTGTTCTGCACAATTTCTTAAATCAAATCAGTGTACATAACAGTACTGAATGGACAAAAATGTGTTTATTCTCTCTCTGGGATTACATTAAACAAAAACAGCAATCATACACCAGCAAACAAATTTTATTAGTAAAAAATAAAAATTTCCAACATTCATAATATTTTACAGTGCCAGTAATCAATAAAGAAAAGTGTTTAAAGATTTAATAACACTATAACAAGGCTGCAGTTGCTAAACTGTAGTAGCCTCCAGATTATAAGTTTATATATACAACATTAGGCATCACAAATTTTAATATACTTCTTGATTCTTCCAGGCGTTACAAACTTGGATTAAGATTTTTCTGTCTGTACTTGTGCAGACCTTCTGACAACCTCTTCCCTAAGTTTGTATCAACATTTGAAAACATTTTAACAGCTCTTTCCTGAAATTAAAGAAAATAACTTATTAGCGATATTTGCCATAGCAGAATGTTGTATTCTAAGAGCATTTTCCAAGAACAGCTAGTGCAGAGTTTCTCAACCTATGATCTGTGGACCCATTAGTGGTCTGTGAAGATGGTACAGGTAGTCTACAAGCATATTATAAAAAAAATAAAAACAGTATTCACACTATATAAGGCTATAAGTGAGACATGATCAACATTTTTAAAAGTCAGAAATATTTCAATGTCCACACAAAAATCTGTTATTTCCGGGATACAAGGATATGATAGTATTGTTGAAATATTAATTTTCTGTTGACATCAGAAAGAATGTCATTTATTTGAGGATTAAGTTAGTGACTATTTTCTGAGTATCTTGTGGTACATGTGAAGACTGAGGTGCATAAGAAGTTGATAACATAAGAGTGGCAAAGTAAAAAAAACGTAATATATGCTAGGTATTGTTTTTTTTTTTTGTTTAATTTTATTTTGGCTTGTAGGTCAGTGGCATACTTTATCATGCAGCCTACAGTAAAATTATTATTTAACTGATTACTAAATATAAAGAGTCCAGGTCAATATTTAACTTACTTTTAATAGTTCACTTTTGTTTCATAACTGTGTTTCTGCAGGAATTCAAAACATGCCTCTACATATATTATGTACAATAAAATATGTCACAATGTTAATAATGGACACATAATGGAAGGTAAAAAGTTAGGCCCAAATAAGTTATTGATCTGCAGCATTATTTTTTGCTATTTAATATTCCCAGCCTCAGGAAGAAAAACAAAAGGGTGATGGTGTGAGGAACGGTGTCTTATTATTGTATTAACTTACAGTTTAGCAGAATGGTTCATAGAAAAATGTTAATTGTTACTTCTGAAACGTTTTACCAAGAGAAATGTTAAACATTTTAAAGTAAAAATATGCTTAAAATGGGAGGAGGTGCACATGGGACAACAGTGTTACAGTATCACTATTAGTGATAAAACATGAGCTTGGTCAACTCATTTATATGCTAAACAAGGTAAGAGTTTTCATAAATCATATAACTGAAAATCCTAATGCAGTTTGGCTATTATTTTTGCTTAACTGTAATTTTTAAAGACATAATGCAATGCCTAAATGCTTATTTGGATTTTATTAAATACCAGGTGATTATAACTATCTTTATATATAAAGATGAATGTATGTTTGTTTGTTTGTTCTTCATACAAATCCACAGTTTTCATCCAATCTCGATGTAACTTAGCACACTTATCCTTTGAAACAAGGATAAAAATACTGTCCACACTTGGTTGAAAAATTATCTGTATAAATAACACATTTTGTCTCATAACTTCGAAATACGGCAATAGACAGACACGTTGAATACGGACATATCCAGTACCGTGTTTGCGTGTAGTGGACTGCCAGCTCAATGGCTAAAGCGCTTGCTTACGAATGTCGTGGTCTTCGGTTCAAATCTCCGTGGAGGCTAAGATTTTCTAAAATTGTTTTTGATCGTAAGAGTCATGGTTGGGCCGTCGGTTATTCGGATTGAATTATAAACTGTAGATATCACAAAGGTAGGGGTGCAACCTGAGGCAATTCGTAGGTAGTCTTGCAATACAGTAGATGTACACTTCTTTACGTTATATTGATCTATCAGGGGTGATTCGTAGTCAGTGTGTGTGTAATCTGCAGTAAGAATACTATAAATGCGGAAGTAAGTCTCTGTCTTATGTTATGTTTTGACAATTAAATGCCTATACCGATATTGACGGAATCTGACGAGAAAATCTGTAGGGAGGGCACTGGACTTTGTTTGTTCTTCATACAAATCAACAGTTTTCATCCGATCTCGATGAAACTTTGCACACTTATCCTTTGAAACAAGGAGAAAAATACTGTCTACATTTGGTTGAAAAATTATCTGTATAAATAACACATGTTGTCTCATAACTTCGAAATACGGCGATAGACAGACACGTTGGATGTGGACGTCTCCGTACCGTTTTTCCGTGAAGTGGGCTGGCAGCTCAGTGGCTAAAGTGATTGCTTACGAACATCGTGGTCTCCGGTTCAAATCTCCGTGGAGGCTGAGATTTTAAAAAATTGTTTTTCATCGTAAGAGTCAGGCCTGGGCCGTAGGTTATTCGGATTGAATGTTAAACTGCAGATATTAGAAACTTACGAGTGCAATGCGAGGCAAATCGTAGGTAGTCTTGCAATGTTGTAGGTGTACACATTTTTACATTATAATGATCCCTCAGGTGTTGTTCGAAGTCACTGTGTGAGTGTGAACCCAGTAATATTTATATATAAAGATGTATGTATGTATGTATGTTGGTTTGTTTGTTCTTCATACAAATCCACAGTTTTCATCCAATCTCGATGAAATTTTGCACACTTATCCTTTGGAACAAGGAGAAAAATACTGTCCACATTTGGTTGAAAAATTATCTGTATAAATAACACATGTTGTCTCATAAGTTCGAAATACGGCGATAGACAGACACGTTGGATGTGGACGTCTCCAGACCGTGTTTCCGTGTAGTGAACTGGCAGCTCAGTGGCAAAAGAGCTTGCTTACGAACATCATGGTCTCCGGTTCAAATCTCCGTGGAGGCTGAGTTTTTAAAAAATTGTTTTTCATCGTAAGAGTCAGGCCTGGGCCTTAGGTTATTCGGATTGAATGTTAAACTGTAGATATTATAAAGTTAGGGGTGCAATGCGAGGCAAATCGTAGGTAGTCTTGCAATTTTGTAGGTGTACACTTTTTTACGTTATAATGATCCCTCAGGTGTTGTTCGCAGTCAGTGTGTCAGTGTGAACCACAGTAAAACTAATATAAATACGGAAGTAAGTCTCTGTCTTTTTGTTACGTTTTGACGACTATATGGCTATATCGTTGTGATGGAATTTTATAAGGAAAGCTGTATGAAGGGCACAGGATATTTTGTCCAGCATGATTAACAGTTGTAGTCACGAAATTTTGAAATCTTATCTAATAGTGACAGAAATATGTTGGAAATTGATTCTCTTCAAGAGGCAGGCTCGACGGTAGAATGGTATAGTGATAGCTTTCCTGTCATATTATGCCGACTCAATATTGTTTGGGACCAATCCATCGTTACCAACAACTTTTTATATTTAATTCTGGCAAAAAAATTCTTAATCCACGCGTACGAAGTCGCGGGTACGAAGCTAGTTCTAAATATATGCCATTGGACACTCATAGTAAATACTCAAAAATATTTCTAAATTACACTAATCCCCTAATAAATTCACCTGAATGAACTCAGCTGCACATCTCAAGTGCTCCACAATGTTTTCAACCAGTCGTTGTCGCTCATCTTCCTTAAGAGTTTTATTCCATAGCATTGCAGGCTGACTCTCATTGTCCTCATCTGCAGAACTGTACCTGTAGGCAAAATATAAAAAAAACCTTAAGATGTGCCAATATAGCAACATTTTAAATAGCAGTTTAGATACTTCAAGGACTTAAAGTATCCCTTCTCACTTTAAGCTCGACTGGTAGTTCTGTGACTAATGTCTCGAAGCTGCTTTACTGTAAGGATTATCTTTAGAGATGGTTTTTTAAATATCTTTCTTCAGCCTTTTATAATGAATAATTAAACTGAATATTTGCTGTTTATGTGAATTGTGTATTATTTAGTGCTGTTTAAGGAAATTACATTTCTCAAGTACAAACTGTTGATATGAAATTCGTTGCTCATCAAAACAATTATATACTAAAAACTGTAAAAAGTAATCAAGAGCTGTTGTGTAAAAGACAGTCTGTAGTTTTTTTTTTAATTTCTGTTTCTTCTTATCTCTTGTTTTGAGAATCTATAACTAAAAGCTTACCAAAAATTATAGCTTTGACTATATTACCTTGCAACATCTCCAACAGTAGAAAAACTTGAAATTGCTGCACTTGGAACTTCAATTGGTCCACCAAAGCTGTTAGGAAAATAATTTGGTGCACCTTCTTGGTTATACACAGTCTGTGGCCCATCACATTGATAATTCATAACTTTTGAACGATAAGGGCAATTTATAGGTAATTGTTGGTAGTTGACACCCAAACGGTGACGGTGAGTGTCAGAGTAGGCAAACAATCTTAGCTAAACAAAACAGTTTCAGTTTTGATGCAAATTATTTGTGTAAGATGGAAATAAATTAAAAACATCATACTAAATAGATTTCTATAACTTACCTGCAGTACCTTGTCTGGACTTGGTTCAATTCCAGGCACCATATGGGCAGGACTAAAAGCAATCTGTTCAACTTCAGCAAAATAGTTCTTAGGATTTTGATTGAGAACTAGCTTGCCAACAGGGATAAGAGGGAATTCTCCATGAGGCCACACCTGAAAAGTTCAACAACTGTAGCAATTCTAATTTTCAAACTATTTTCTCAAGTACAATTTCAGTTCCTACTACATTTACCTTTGTGAGGTCAAATGGGTTCCACTTAAATTTCTCTGCTTGGGCATATGTCATTAGTTGGATATAGAAGGTCCATGATGGGTAGTCTCCTTTAGCAATTGTATTGTAAAGATCTCTATTGTGGTAGTCAGGATCACTACCAGCCAGTTCTTTAGCCTTACTTACAGGCATATTCTTAATCCCTTGATCAGTCTGCAAATATCAATATTTGTAATGTCACAAAAAATATGCCAATTGCTTAATAATTTACCAAATATCTGCCTTTGTCAAATGGAAATTTACACAGAATGTGAAAATATGTTTGTCAACCCTTTTTTGGAAATGTTACTAGCAACAATACATTTTTCTTTTGTTAAAGAACTTACTTTATAATGGAACTTAACATAAACAGCTTCATTCTTGGTATTAACCATTTTAAAAGCATGTGATCCATAGCCATTCATGTAGCGATAACTATATGGGATTCCTCTGTCCGCAAAGAGGTACAGTACTTGATGTAAGGTCTCGGGTCTCAAGGTAATGAAGTCCCAGAACATATCTACATCCTGAAATTGATAGAGATTAAATATTTTGTATAATAGCAACAAATTTTTCTCTAAGATGTAGAAATAAATGTAATGTAGTGGTTTTTAATGTTTGCTGAATATAAGGTAATTCAGATGAACACTACCATTTGATTGAAAGCTTGCTTGCCTTCATATACTGTGCCAGAAGTTTACATTTCTTGAACAGGGAATTGTACAATGTACTGTACATCTGCTTCCCTAGCAATCTAGATAAATATCAAAGGACGGGGAAAATAACTTATCACTCAACAAGATTGAAGGCTGCAACAAGTTAGAAACATATGTGATGAACAAAAACATATACAGGTAACAATGAAAGGAAAGAAATTCCGCGAGGCAATATTTATATGGAAAGACAGATGAAATACATCCAACAATCACCAAAGTTGAAGGGAGGATGGTAGCAGCAACACAAAAACAAAGAAAATACAATATTTTGGGCAAAACCCTTCTTCAAGTAAACAGATGTAAGTGGCTGGGCTTGCGCAAGACTTTCGTTCGACGCAGGGTTCATTGTCATCACATATGTTTCTCACATGTTACAGCCATTTCCTTTTTATGTAGTATTATAATAATTTAGATGTTAACATATTTCTTAATTCCATCACACAGATATTGAATTACTTTACGATTACACTTCTTTCCCAAGACAGCATTGAAATGTAAGAAGTAGCCATGTTTTATTAGGTAAATCTCTATTAAAATATAACAGCATATGAATCCACTGCACACTGTTCACTTGTGATTTACAAATTAAAACTTAAATTAAAAAAAAAATCAGAAACAATTTTTTTTGATTTCAAATCAAACAGCACTAGCTGGGAATTATAAGTATTAACAATTAACATGAATTACAAATCTTTTTAGAAACTCTGCAACAGACAGAACATGTTTGAAAACAACAACAGTGAAATAAACAAATAATTTAGGCAGGCAGTACAGAAGAGTTTCTTTTTGTTTTTTTTTTTTTTTTTTGCAATTCTACTAATCACAATCTTTTTTAAAAAATGGTTTTGAAACTAAATACCTTGAGATGAGTTTCTGGATTCCTCTTCGTACATGTAGAAGTGAAGGAAAGAGAATTGGATCCCTTATAAAAAAGATTGGTGTATTATTACCCATGAGATCCCATATTCCCTCCTCAGTATAGAATTTTACAGCAAATCCCCTCAGGTCTCTATGGATCCATGAAATCATCAAAATAAAAACATAACTTAGTCAAATCTTAAAAACTTCAATTTATTTTTAAAATATCTGAATCTGGTTAAAGAATATGGTGCACTATTCTCTTAACATCAGTGAGAACCAAAGACAAGTCATTACATACAAGGGTATCCAAAATTAAACTGCTCTTTAAATATTTGCATGTTTAATATATTTAATATTTTAATTAAATTGCAATGGAGCTCACACTCCGGTGGCAATTTCCCTACACACCCATCTACCCCCTTTCCTGCACTTACCTGCACTTGCCCTCTACATATTTTAACATTGCTCATCATTTCTCTTGGTAACGTATTCCAATCCCTGACACCCTTACCTAAAAAAGAGAATATTCCTACACCCTTTGTAAGAAACGTAGCTTATGCATAAAGCTGTTGTCTTAGCTCTGACCGTGCATAGCCTTGGATGCTACAGTTTCTGGATTAAATACAATGACCTGGTTGCCACATAGCTTTTAACCCAAAAATCTATGGAAAGGTAAATGTTCATTTCCATTAGATCAACTATATTCTTCCAATTTCCCAAAGCCAAAAATTGTACAGGCAATCAGACAATTTTACCAAAGAAACGTTTGTTTGCAAATTTGATTAACCATTCGAGCCAGACGACACCCCAATAGTTCAAGGAATCAAATCACTAGTTGAAGAAAGCCAATAAAAGTTCGTCACACACTCCCATTTTTCAATAGTTTAGTTAATTTCGAACAATCCTGAGGCCCCACATGGTGAAATACTATTTTACAGCAACATTATGATTAACTTGAATAAAAGAAGCAGCATTATCCCAAAATAAAACTTGCACAGTTGTGCTTGGTATGAAACTTGCAAGCCTACTCACCTACATGTTATTGAGTTCGCAGTTCCTGGCAGACTGAGCCTAATGTGGTGTTGCGCCGACTGCTTCTGTATGACTGAGCCTAACGTGGTATTGAACCAACTGCTTCTGTACAACTGAGCTACATGTTAACGAGTTCACGGTTCCTGGCAGACTGAGGCTAACGTCGTGTCTTGACAACTGTTTCTGTACGACTGAGGCCAATCAACTGAACATACTGGTCTATATCACCTCACGCTCCCTACTTCTCGAAGATTCCTGGCGACTGCTCTCTATCGAACTGTGGGAACATGCTCTTTTCCTCATTCATATGGATGGCTGCTGGTGGGCTCATCAGATATCAAATCACACGTCAGAAATCCTTACATCATCTAACCTGACCTTGAGAATAAAGATAATTCTATCTCTTTGCAATTTTACAACTCACTAGATCTTGAAGTAAACGCTAACTTCCATGCATAACTTTTCATTCTTACACCAATATATTTCCTTGCCTCACCATCAATATAGGCCTAGTACGCTCCCATGGCCCTCTTCACCCTCTTTCTGTCTTTCAATGAATACCATTCCAGCTCTTTCATCCTATTTGTTACTGATTGCATCTATGATAATATCCAAGATATTTACATTTTAAGTCTTCGACAAACAATTCTTTCCCCATCTTATAATCATAATCAACCTTTAGTTTTTTATCTGTGTATCTAATAAGCTTATTATTCTTTGCATTTATCTTCTTCCCATGTTTACTAATCCAACTAGATATCCTGTCCAGATCACCCTGTAATTGTTTACAATCCCTCTACTGTTTTGATCCTTTTATATAGCATTATGTCATCTGCAAATAATCTAATTTCTGATAATAAACAACCAACACAATTATTCATTAGAATGGTCCCAATACGCTACCTTGTGACACTCTCATTTTTATTTCCACTTCTTTTGATACTGCGTTTCCTACCCTAACTTTCTGTTTTTTACCCTCTAAAAATTCTTCTACCCAGCAAATCACTTTCTCATCCATTCCAATAGTATTTTGACATATTTATTACCTTATTATGGTTCAATCTGTCAAAAGCATTTGAAAGATCTAGTGCTACACTATTAATTTGATCTCCATTGTCCAATTCATCTGAAATGTCTCGCATATATCCTACCAACCGAGATTCGCATGAATATCCTTGCCTAAAGCCATGTTGCCTATTTGAAAACCACTTATGCTCCTCACATATATTTCTGATGTGGTTGCATATCAATCTCTCCATTAATTTACCTACCACTGATGCCAAACTGATTGGCCTACAATTTTTGACTCTATTTCGCACCCCTCCTATATGTACCAGCACTACTACTACACTTTTTCAGTCCTCTGGTAAGCAGCAATTATCCAGACTCAATTTAAATAATATTTCAAGATAAGGTACAATGTCACATCTGGCTATCTTTAAGATATTTGTAGTAATATTATCCGCACCTGCCCCTTTATGTTTTTTCAGCCTTTTTATTTCCTTCATGATATCCTCAGGATGAATTTCAAACTTTTTGGTCTGCTCATTTCTAATTGGATGGTTAAGCTCATTCACTGATTTAGACCCTCATGTTTTTGATGCTTTCACGAAATAAGCTACTTAAAACCTCTGACTTTTTAAAATCCTCAGTAACTTCTTCTCCATCCTTCCCTTTAAGTGCTCAACACCCTCCCTACCCCTCATTTTAACTAACAACATTTGTAAGACAAAGTATACTCATTACTTTCTGAGAACTATTTAAAGGGATGTGGAGGAGGGCTTGGAAAGTACCCAAGTAAATATAAAAAATTCAGGAGAAGAAAATTAAAATAATTGTTGTCATTTATGTGCCATAAGTGTTTGAAGATGTGGGTATAGCACTTCCATTGCACTGTTTTCATAGAACTTAGCTTCTGAACAGGTTGCATCATACATATTAATCAGCAGTTTAATGCAATCAGCAGACCATTAACTAAAGCTGTTTATATTCAAGCACTTTTTTAAACAATATTGGTTTACCTCACAGTATCTGCTGAACCAATTTCTCCACCAACAGTAGAGAATCTTACTGCCACTGGAGTCCTCTTGCCAACTTCTGAGAAAACTTTTGCCTTAGAGTATTTCGTAATATCATGAGTCACTTCAAAATATCCAAAAGCTCCTGGAAAAGAGGAAAAGTACCACACAACATTATGATAACCTGATATTAACAATATCTGTTAGTCATTATGTGTTGGTTAGTTCCCAATTAGTGTATTTCCATCTGTCATTCTATGTAAATTTAGTTGCTTCTACATAATTTTATTGGAAATAATAGGACAGACATAGCTGACTGAGAAACAATACATTAGGAGTTATCAGAGAGGAAACCTGATGTCTCCTTACAGTTTCTGTTTCTTATATCTCTGTTCCCCTACTATCTAATAACTTTCTATCTACATTGCAACCTCATCTCACTTCTCCTCCCCCCCCCCTTTCCACCATAATCTTTTTACTGATCACAGTATATAACTTTAGATTTCACTTAAATGTGATAGTTTTCTGCAAAGCTTTCTTTTTGAAGTCTCACAGAAACTGAGTGAAACATCTAGGTTGTTACTAACAAATGAAATAAATTTCTAACATTTCTTCACTTCTCAGTCTGTAAACAACATGAGGTAGGGTAAAAAATTACAAATTATGAAATAATTTTTATAGTTAATAAATACAGTGTAAATAAAAGTGTGTTTTCATACCTGCACCCTTGGCGTGGACAACTCTCTCAGGGATGCGTTCACGGTCGAAGTGTGCAAGTGAATCGATGAGAGTGAAGTCTTGTAGCAGAATGGGTCCCTTAGGACCTGCAGTAAGACTGGCAGTCCCATTATCAACAGGGGTACCATTACTGTGTGTGAATTTGGCTTGGTCCTCTTTAGACTGGAAACAAAGACACTAGTAAAAAAAAAAATTATGATGAAATTGATCTAAACTGAAGTTCATTAAATGAATATTGAATTTCAAAAGAACCACAGTTGGAGAATGGGAAGGGTAAAATGATATAAACATGTGAAATAGCTAATTCAACTGTTGATTCATCAATTTTCTGTCATATTTATAGGTTATTATGCACATTTGTTTGCAGTGGGGACATGCTACTTGCTAGTTTAGAAACACCGTAAAAAAGAGGATGCTGCATATATTACATCACTCCACCTCATGCCATGTCACTTATTGCGGAATACCTCCTACCCCCCATTCTGACATCACATATTTTTTCCAATTTTAAATTTTGGTTTTAATTGCCATGATACACATTATGGAACCCTATCCTCCCTTTAATTTATGCACCTCTTCGAGGTCATTAAAAGATTTATACAAGGAATGGGAAGTAAATTGGCCATAGCCTTTTAATGAAATCCTCCCCACATTTGCCTGTAGTGATTTTGTGAAATCTGAATCTGGATGGCCAGACAGGGATTTGAATCCACTTCCTCCTGAATGCCAGGCCCCAGCATTACTGCTAACCCAGGACCAGTAGGCCCAGAGAGAATTATCGCCAGGGAACTGAAAAAAATGAGGTATTGTGAAGGAAACATACCAGCATTAAGATGAGAATGGGACTGCAGTACAAGAATGGGCTGAAATAAATCACCTCTCTCTAATCCATGATGCAAAACTACCTGCATCATTCAACAGTGGTCGGTGGAGGCGTGGTTTCAACCCTGACCTCATATTCAGTAGTAGCAGTATTAGCCACCAGTGCATTAAATCTGTCTGTTCCCCAATACCCAACTCACAGCATAGACCAATAATGTGTCAAATATATGCCGCAGTCAGACCACAGGAAGTACCTTTCCGTAGAAGATACAACTTCAAAAAGGCAAATTGGTCTGAATTCTCAGAACTATTGGATTCCGAAGTTCTTTCAATAGAACCAACACCAGAATGCTATGACATCTTCACCACGGCTGTAAAGAGATGTTCCAGAATGTCTATCCCTCGTGGTTGTCGGACATCTTACATCCCCGGTCTCACATCAGAACAAGCTGCTCTACTTAAAGAATACAACAATTTATTTACAGAAGATCCTTTTGGTGAAGCAACAGTGGAAGCAGGAAACAAACTCATTTCCATTATTAAAGAGACAAAGCGGAATCAGTGGATTAAAACTGTTGAAGACTTAGATTTCGCAAGAGACAGCCATAAAGCATGGAGACTACTGAAGCATCTAAACAATGATCCAACTAAGACCATAACTCATTATAATGTTACCGCCAACCAAATAGCACACCAACTGCTATTAAATGGCAAAGCTAATCACAAGTCCAAAGTGCCCATACTGCGGAAAGAAGGCCAAGAGGAGAATAATGACCTCACAATACCATTCAGCATGGAAGAATTGGATAAGGCTATAAGAAATTGCAAAAATGGAAAATCAGCAGGCCTGGATGACATTAGGACAGAACAAATTAAGCACTTTGGTCTAACAACAAAGAAGTGGATGCTTCAGCTCTTTAACAACTGTATGAGTAAATGTCAAATTCCAAAGATATGGCGGAAGAGCCGAGTGATCGCCTTGCTTAAACCTGGCAAAGAAGGAAACAGTCCAAAGAATTTTAGACCTGTTGCACTTTTATGTCACCTCTACAAACTGCTTGAAAGAATGATCTTAAACCGGCTGTTGCCTGTAGTTGATCCTTTGCTTATTCCTGAACAAGCTGGATTCCGCCCGGGTAAAAATTGCACAGGACAACTACTAAACCTCACGCAGTTTATAGAAGATGGATTTGAAGCTCGTAAGGTAACAGGGGTGGTATTTGTTGATTTGTCAGCAGCGTATGACACCGTCAACCATCAGCTGCTACTAGTCAAGTTCTACAATCTGACCAGGAATTTTATTCTTAGTAAGTTCATTGCTACTCTTCTGCAGAACCGCAGATTCTTTGTTGACTTCCAAGGTCAGCGTAGCCGTTGGAGGCCACAGAAGAATGGTCTACCCCAAGGAAGTGTGCTAGCCCCATTATTGTTTAACATATATACCAATGATCAGCCTATACCACGCAAATGCAGGAGTTTCGTGTATGCTGATGATCTTGCTCTGGTCTCACAGAGCAAAGACTTTGAATCAGTGGAGAGCACCCTTACCAACGCTCTGGAAGATTTGTCAAGGTATTATAGCACGAACCAGCTTAAACCAAATCCTACGAAGACACAAGTATGTGCTTTTCATCTAAGAAATAAAGAAGCAAATCGTAGGTTAAAGGTAACATGGTCGGGGGTCGAACTAGAACACTGTGATACTCCAAAATATCTAGGAGTGACCCTTGACAGATCACTTACATTCAGGAAACATTGCATGAACTCCAAGCTGAAAGTTTCCAGTAGGAACAATCTCATAAGGAAACTGGCTGGATCGCAGTGGGGCAGCCAACCTGAAACAATTAGAACTTCTGCCTTAGCACTATGTTATTCGGCTGCAGAGTACGCCTGTCCCGTATGGCACAGTTCAACCCATGCCAAACAAGTAGACATTGCACTTAATGACACGTGCAGAATCATAACAGGCTGCTTAAAATCAACTCCAGTCGAATGGCTCCACCGTCTAGCAGGAATAGCACCACCTTCTGTTCGAAGGGAAATAGCAGTGAAAAAGGAAAGGAGGAAAGTGAACCATGAAAAATCTCATCCACTATATGGGTACATCCCTCACAGGCAAAGACTTAAGTCCAGGAAAAGTTTCCTAAGAATATCTCAGGAACTTACAACAACAACTGAAGAAGCCAGGTTACAACTATGGGAAGCTAAGGCTCCCCTTCCGCATGGCTGGGGAAGAGTGTCTGAATCTTTGCCACCTGGTTATGACAAGGGATGGTTGACATGGAAATCTTTGAATAGGCTGAGATCAGGAGTGGGCAGATCCAAAGTGAATTTAGCAAGATGGGGCTATACTGAGATCAGTGATATCAAGTGCGACTGCGGTGAGGACCAGACTGTCCAGCACATGCTCCAGTGTCAACTGTGTCCAGCATCCTGTTCGGCAGCTGAACTGTATGAGGCCTCAGAAAATGCACTGGAAGTGGCCAAGTACTGGTCCAGTATAATTTGATGACTGTAATTGTGTAATTGTATGTTTCTGATACGAAATAATAATAAAAAACCAGCATTAATCTGGAGTGATTTCTGAAAATCACTGAAAGTCGAAATGACTGGATTGTGGATCAAACCAATGTCCTCCCTCCCAACTGGTAAATGTTACCATTCACCCCAATTCCCTCAGTATTAAATTAACAGAAACACACACACACACACTATCTCTCTCCCGAAGAGTATGTTTTAAGAGGCTAGTCCAGCAATAGCAATCTAATTGCTCAGCCGAAAAATGAAGCGAGAGGAGCCAATGCAAAAATCAATGTCCCGGTTTCCCAACTATCGACATCCAGACTATAACAAGAAAGCCACAAAAAAGAAGGCATCTAGACCCCCCCCCCCCCACCTTGAAGCACCTGCTGCCCTAAAGAAAACAACATTGTCAAGCAAAAACAGAGGAACGCAGCCAGACAGTGACGGATTCATCCTAGCCAGCCGAACCTGCAAACCCCCACCATCACTGGACCCAGCCAGTATGGAGACCACCAACCTATACTAAATAATAAATGGTAATGCAGCTGCCCAGCAACAACAACATCACCAGGTGCAGCAGAGCTCCAAACAGCAGATCCCGCCCATCGTGGTACAGTACCCCAACACATATAAATAACTGTATGAGATGGTGAAAGGAAGACTGAACAGGTGGCCTTTCCAAGCCAGGGTCCGCCGGTAGAGATAAAGTCAAATTGACAGTATCCAGTACTGAAGATTACCTGGACTTAACCGCAGTGCTGCAGCGGAGGAAAATACCTTATTATACATTCCCGTCTGCTGCGGAAAAGATCGTCCTCCGTGGCATGCCCTCTAAAATTCCACTGGAAGATTTCAAGGAATAATTAGAGGAGCTTGGACTCGAAAAAAGAACAGTAACACAACTAAAGAGACCGGGCGGCTCTGAAATCATGCCTCTTTTCCTCGTGGTGCTACCAGATCGGCCTTATAAAAGGAAAGTGTTTGAACTGGATTAAAGTAGAAAAATTGAGGTCCTCCAATGGCACAGTTCAATGTTATAATTATCAGGCCCTATGGAATGTTGCACAACATTGCAACAAGCCCTCAGTGTGCGTCAAGTGTTCTCGAGCACGCCTGTCCAATGATTGCACCATGAGGAAGGGTGAAAATACCCCAACATGCGCTAACGGCAAAGGCAGCCATGTCGCGAGCTATAAGGGGTGTCCAGCGTTCAAACGCGCCCGTGATAGACAGCGGGGTGTCACCTCTACCCAGACAACCAAGGAGCAGAAGAAGACGAACGCAGAGAAGAAGGCGGAAGAAACACCTGCTCAGGAATCACTAGTTGCCAACCAACATAGGTGCCATCGAGAAGACAAGAATAACGCCCAGAACTCACCTCAGAAAAATGGCAAAGGCCAACAAAAAAGGAGCAAGAGTGAGGCACAATTGCCAACCAACCACTCAGAAATCACCTCCTTTTCTGAGACAGTCACTGGTCAAAGTCACTCTAATGAAAATAGAAACCTGCAGCCAACAACAGCAGCCCTCCCAAACCTGGCCAACAATGCCAAAAATGTAACCACACCAGAAATTCTTCTGACTCTGAGAACCGTGGGACGATGGACCAAATGCGGACAATAGTAGGCAACCTTTTCAACATGGTGACATCGCTTCTCACTAACTTTGACCAATTAGCAGTGGACATGCAACCGCAGTTAAGATGGCCTTAACAACCAACAACCTTTCTATCCACCATGGCTAGAACGCATATACAAGGATTAACCATGTGCATTTGGAATGCTGACGGCACCCACTCACAAATTGGTGAGCTCAGACAATTCCTACACGACGAGGACATAGACATATGCCTCGTGTCTGAGACACATCTCAAACAAGGCCTCTGAATCACAGTGGCCAACTACTGCTGCTACCGACAAGATCGATCAACAGCCAGAGGCGGTGTTGCAGTTTGTATGATCCCCCATCATGAGCTTTCGACAGAGCAACTGGTAACAAGGGCTATCGAGGTACAAACCAGTAGCGGGCCTGTCACGGTGGTCTCTGCCTATATACCACTGAGCAGAAGACTAATCGAAGACGACTTCGCTCAAATACTAAACTTCCGAGTCAAACTCCTCATCGGGGGAGAGTTAAATTCTTAACACACTGATTGGAACTCCAGAGTAACCAACACTGCAGGGCAGCAACTACATAGAATTGCACGTTGGCACAATCTACTCATATGGGGACCAGAGCAGCCGACTCATCATTCGTGGAATTGCGGTAGACTTGTCGTCCTGGACATCGTAATGGCTCGGGCAATAACTGGTTTCGTCTCTGACACCACGATGAACAAGCTATCCTCAGACCACTCGCCGGTCATTATTGAAATCGACCTCACTTCCTGGAGACCAGTAAATACAAATTCTCCCAATTATAAATCAACCAGCTGGGTCAACTGCCGAGCAGATGTAGCTAAACCCATCATAAGTTTGCGACCTATTCATGCTATCAACCCAGAATCTGCCATCAAACAGGTCTCAAAAACCATCTTAGACGCAGCAAATAGAGCCACGCCTCTAGCGGTTGACAGAAGTCAATCCCTGTTGGCGCAGATCCGACACAAAAACAGGGTTGCTAGAGAATGACACTTAACCACACGTCCCGACACCATGCGTGTACTCAATAGGCTGCAGCGAGAGCTGAGGGTGGCAATCCAAGATCATCGCAACAGAGTGGTCCGCACGTCTAGCCACCCTCTAAATTAGCAATGGCACCTTATGAAAAAAAAAGGCGTTTCACTAAGAGGAAAACAAAAATCCCACCGCTGCACCGGGAAAGGGGAATAATGTTTAGCGACCAGGACAAGGTAAATGTCCTGGCGGATCATTCTGAGCGGCAATTCAGGCCCACTCAAGACTATGACGAGGATGAAGTTGAAGACATCCGTCATCGACGGGCCCGCTTCTCAGTTGAAGGCGAAATAATACCTGAAGAAGCTCGCAGCATTATGATCCGGCTTCATCCTAGGAAGGCGCCTGGTATCGACAACGTTAGTAACCAACTATTGAAAAATCTTCCCCAGCAAGCCGTCGAACACATCACTGATATAGTCAAAATTATCCTAAGCAGCCATCTCTACCCTTGCTGTTGGAAACGGGCCACGGTGGTTGCAGTACCAAAGCCTGGGAAAGACACCCTCTTCCCCCAGAATTATCTGTTTGCTTCAGTCTCTTAGTAAGGTCTTAGAACTACTCGTACTCAAGAGACTGAAGGCCCAAATTAACAGGGAACGAGTAATCCCTGATTATTAGTTTGGATTCCAAAAGGGGCACTCGGTAACACAGCAAATCCTGTGAACCGTCGAGCGTGCAAACGCGGCCTATAACCACAGAGGTTATTATTGTCCGCTGGTGCTTTTAGATGTGGCCCGTGCGTTCGATTCAGTTTGGCACAGTGGCTGTTATTCAAGCTTTACACACAGGGTATCCCCGGCCCTCTGGTAAAGCTCATCAAAAGCTATATTTCTGGGAGATCCTTCCAAGTTCGAGTCGGCAGTGACATCTCATCTCGTAAACCCATCTACGCCGGTGTTCCACATGGGTCGGTACTCAGCCCAGTGTTATACAACCTATACACTGCCGACATACCGGCCCCTGCCACAGTACGCGCATGGATGGCGAACTAGTTAAAGATTTTTAAATTGATTACAAACACATTCGCTGAGGTAAGTACGCTGTGATATCGGTTACAACGCATTTAGGCAACCAAAGGAAAGTTTATAGTAAGCTTGCTGACTATTAGGTTTTCGATAAAAATTAATATTTTCAGTTTCTTAGTCGAGATGAGCAACTAGTATTGCAGTACAAACATGAAAACGAACTTTATACTTGCAATCTTAAGATTACCTACTCCGAACCGTCTGAGATCGAAACTATTTCTCCACCTTACGACCAATAATATACTGAGGATATACAATTTTACTAAATTGCTCTGCTAATTCACACTTAGGTGCTTCATTTGATGATATGAGCGAAAGGTAATGGGTATATCCCATCGTACTTCAGGAACGGAGCCCATTCGCAATAAGTCATATCCAAGTACTGCTCTATTTTAAAAAATGATGAACCTGTTCTAAAAAGACGACATTACTTTCTCTGACTACTGTCCATAAATCCATAACTACGGATTAGCCCGACACGTACTTTAATTTTTAATAAAAAGAATACCCTTCAGCAATGGACCTATTGATGATACAGATCGAATAAAAACTTAGGCAGCCATTACACCACACAATAATATATCATTAAGATTCACAATTCATATCGTTCAACTCATAATCAGTTTTTAGTTTAAGAAATACTTCGATACAATCCAATAGTGTACATAGATCGCCATTAATAATAAAAACTGATATTGTATAATTCGGGAAATGCTACAGACAGACAATAGTCGTGATCATTCCTACTGGCGGAATTATTATGTACTCAAATAAACAACTACACTGGAAAAAAAGAAATCAATGATAATAATGATAAAAATTATTATCAGTCCACAGATCTATGCGTGGAGAACTTAGATCTTAGGAGAAAAATATCAGTATTTGTAAACCAGCCGCCTAAGATAAGAGGCCAACTCCAATCACATCGGCGACTGACAGATATTTAAAAAAAAATTAAAACGTTACATACGGCAGGAATAAAACCTTAATGAATCTTACAAACATGATTTGTATAGGAAGACTACAAATCGCATCAGACCACTGAAACAGACGGAACGCCGTAAACCTCGGAGGCCCCGTTCGTCTTCAATTTTTCGCATTGCTCAGAATGATATATTAATACCAGCATCAAATTTTAAGCGAACATAATATGATAAGAATTTTTTTTCGAACTTCCTTCACTAATAGTAAGACGACGTTACACAATTAGGCACACAACGAAACGAATAGGCCACTCTACAAATTGCAGCCCAAATCAAATAGTTTGTTTTCAGAAAATTTGAGTAAGCTTGCTGTCCTAAGTTAAAAAATTTCCATTTCTGCCTCCTGCCGAAATATATGCAACATGCTGTCTAGGTTTAGTCTCGGCAAGGTTTCTTTCACCTTAATACAAGAAATGAAGAACACATGGAGAGCACGTAGGCCTACACATTACTAACCAAACTAATATTGCGGACTGTAGTTTTTCATACGTTCTGCCCACTGCACCTACGCAATTTTTTACTATTTGGCGATTCCGATATTCTTTACTAAAGCAATCAAATTGGTAACATCATCTTGTAAGATCTTTTACACATCTAGCAATGACAGGTAACTACATCATTCCTATTAGCAGAGCCGTCCGTTTTCAAGGTATCCTCCAGGACCCTTCATAGACGAAGAATTACTTTTCCATAGGTCTGCAAGTTACAAACAAAGCATGATCTGCTCCATGTCTGTAGAGAACCGTCTTTCAACAGTAACGGTTCCTTGAATCATGATGGTGCTGGTGGCTAACCTGCGTCTATAATGAGTTCTGGAAGTTTTAAAACTTAATAGAGATCCAGTTTTTATGTGCGTTTATAACTGCATTTTGTAAACGAATCGCCGTCGATTCGAGTATTAATAGTTTAGTAAAAAAAAATATTATTTTCGTCCTTTGATGACCGATAAATGCGAATCGAAAATAAAACACACAGATCTATGTGGCCAATTTAAATAGGTACGCAAGCTACAAAACGACAATTTTTCGAAACCATGTAAAATAAAATTTAAATAATTTCTCGTACTTGGAGGTTTTCAAACTACGTATCAACTTTATTAGTAGATAATGATTCTACGACGAGCTAGTAGGAATCTATGATCCCTCAGGTCTAAAGACCAGAAACTGACATGGTTGATAGACGTAATTAACGAGCAGTGGGCACAGAGTAAACAGTACCATAATACCGTAATAATTTTGACAGTATGATGTCTTGGTTGAATTGGAATTAATGAATAACAATAAAGTGTTTTCTTCTAAGCGTCGTAGGAATTCACTTGCATAAGTTGCACAATTTTATGCATAGGCCAAAGAGAAAAATCTTACTACATCAAGTGACCGACGTGTCAAAATTGTGAGTTATAAACTGATAACCTCTGTCAGATTGACAAGCAACATCGATATGGCATATCGACACCAAAATAATTTTTTAATGGTCAACTTGAAGACCTTGGAATTACATAAAGCCCATACTGATATGTTTCTTCATTTTCTCCCCCGCCAGGCTGGTTTTAAAATGACATGACTAAGTAAGGCTTATAGTAAAACACGGGCAGATCTCAAACAAAAAGTATTGTTATATGCGGTAACGCTCTGGTTTCGCATTTCGGAGGACGCAGGTTCGAATCCCCGCCCACACATCCTGGTTGCTGGATCACTAGAAAAATATTAAATTTCAAACTATATTAAAAAATATGAAATCGGGTATTACAAGAAAAGTAAAAAAAAAATTTAAAAAAATGAATTTTCATTATTTATTTGATGAAATTGTATATTACGTGTTTTACATTTAAACACTAAAGTTTAATAATAGAAAAAGGGGAAAAAGTGAACATTTCTGATTAATTTTCTTCAATCGGCCTGTCACCGCGCCACATTCACGCCGCGTGTGCAAAAGAAACGGCTGGCCACGCGCAGCGTCATCTGTTTCGCCCCATTGAATTACATTGTACCATGCGTCGCAGTCGACTCGACCGCCGCGCGGCAGAAAACGCATCTGTTTTAGACTTTAAGAGTTCAAGGAGCAGCACAACTGCCATTTCGTTTCTTTTCTGATTTTTCTTTTTTATCTGGAGGTATATTTATATGATCCTCAACTACCAAATCAAGAATACTCATTCGTAAACACACAGTTAAAAGATATTACGCATATAAAACTCTCTGCCAAAGTCGTATAACAAATAACATTAGGCAAGCCGATGGCTAACGCTATTGTTAATGTAGAATCTTCTGCTCTAGACTACACCCGTAACTGAAAGTGGATTGAAAAAATGGCAGAGCCATCCCCAACCCCCTCAAAAAAACGTGGATACATGTTTTTTTTATGATGCAGGAAAACGAGTTTTTTTAAGATTAATAAAGAAGGATGTTTTTGTCCATTGCCAAAATAGAAATAAAAGTGTGAATTGAGGTACGGATAATGGAGATTCCATACTTCTATGACTTTACCAGATAGCTTGTTCGTGTTAGGACGGAATCATATCCTTGGAATAAAAATAATAATTTTTAGGTTAGGTAATGGTATACGATTCACAACCTCAACACACACGTCACATTGCCACTCCTCCACAATTGCAATTGTTCAGTTTTAATCAAATTTAGACGAGGTACAGTACATTGGGATGCAATTCACTATAAATTAAGACCATTTTCAGTAAATAATGTGTAGATATATACGGCAATATTATCTCTTACAAACTGTATCAGCAGTAATGTTTTTTAGTATTTGTCGTTTAAATAGGGATTATGGTTAAATTTAGGGAAAAATTCTAGTTCTTAAGAAACAGCGTTTTTTTTTTTTTTCTTTTTTTTTTTGATAGACCTAGTATCAAAAATGGTCTAAAATCGACAACTCGGGCGGTCTCTTTCATGGAGGAAGGAAATATATGGAGACGACGCAAGAGACCTTCACCACGCATTGAAGTGAAGCAGGGTGGAGGAGGAGTGGGGGGGGGGGCATGGCCGGAGTGGAGGGAGCATGGCCGCTTCCATACAGACACGGGGAATATGTACAAAAACCTCAAGGGGACTCTAGGATAAAGGTGACGCCGCAATCTGGTGATGGATTATTATGTAACCCGATATGACAAATAAAAAATGAAGAGTAAAATTTTTTGATATCCTGCTTAGTTTTCGAGATATTCTGTCCCAAATGTGAAATGGTTTTGGTTGAAATTCAGAAGAAAGAATTGGTCAAAGTCAAATTTGATGATGGATTCTTATTTAAAAAGACGAGACAAATGAAAAATAAAGAATAAAAATTTTCGATATCTCACCTAATTCTAGAGATATACTGCATCAAAAGTGAGGTGTCTTGAGTTGAAATGGATAAGAAAACTTTAATGATCGATTCTTATGTAACACGACGAGACAAATCGAAAATAAAGAATAAAATTTTTCGATATCTTGCTTAGTTTTCGGGATATACTGGGAACATCGCAATTGTTTGGAAGCGCAATATCGCCGCTGCCGCCACTGCGCATGCGCGAGCCTGCTTCACCAATTTAACGTCACTTCTCCTCCATATATTTCCTTCCTCCATGGTCTCTTTAAGACGGCTCCTTCGAGCACACATTTTTTCCTGCCAGAGCATCTTTGGATTCGGCACGAATTACTCTACCGAGTAGTGCTTGTCACCTGTTAATTGATTCGCCGCATCGGATGTACACAGGCCTTTATTAATGAACTTGGTCAATAGAGTGATTTTCTTGGGTTCGCGACGCCTCTTAACTCATTATATGGGATTTAATAAGTATTACTGAATTGCTGGTGAGAGGCTCTTTCCAAACGTATACGATAGTCATTGGAAGATTTCTCGGGCGTGCAGCCTGGTCAATTGATCGCAGATGTACGAATTTTCGATGGGAAACATGCCATCATCTTCAGGTAGCGTCCGCCGTCCACTGGTCGGCGTGAAGAGCGCAGTCCGGGACGCGACTGCTGGTCTGCTCCGCTTCAAACGCATAGAATCATTCAGAACTAATGCTTCTTGCGAGAAATCCATAGTTTTTGACGAGAACTACTCACTGGGACTAGAAATGGCGTCTTAGCCTCACCGAATCAGAAGTTTCCAAACACGGCGTAAAAAGAAAATGATGACACAACTGCCCCCCTCCCCCCATTTTCCACGTGCGAAACATTTGACATGATAAATTCTTTGAAACTTTGGCTACCGAGATGTATTTCGAATTTTTACATATATAGTGGATTCTGTATCTGAAATGGCGAACTTGGCCCACGATTTTGTTACCTGTTGTTTCCCATAGAATAAACGATAAATTAATTAATAATCATGTAAAAAGTACGTAAAAGAATCGTTATGCTACAAGCTCAAGGGAGCACAGAATCTGAATAGTTATAAAAATTCTTTCCCCTAGAAATCCTGAATGAAAAAAAAAAAAAATGGGCGTAATATCGGAAAGGGATAAAAAAACAAGAACTCCCATGGACATCTTGTAATGCAATATTTCTCTATAACAACTTACTCTTCAGTGCAGAAATATTAGTTGAGGGTGAGGCTACCGTACGGTAAATGTTATTATTATTAATTACAGTGAAGCTTGTAGTCCAAGATCCGGCCGCATGATTTCTACGTCCATCTGTTTTTTTTGACTGAAATGCAATTTTTATGTATAATTATTAGTAGCAGAATACGAGTCTGCTGGGTTGCATACCAAAATATGGCCGCAAATATTTTCAATTAAATTTTTAGAAAATTTCGTTCACTTTTTTCTGAAATAAATTATAATTCATCTCAAAGAAAGACATGTAAAGAACAACATAAAAAGTTTGGGATGTCTATGTAAAGTGGTCGTAAGTAGGGATTTCCAGTTGTTAAAGTTAGTGCACCACACCGCCTCACCCGTTCTTACGTATCTTTAACAGCTGGCAATCCGTACTTGCGGCCACTTGTACATAGGAAACCCAAAGTTTTTATGTTAATTACATGTCCTTCTTTGAAATAAATCGTAATTTATTTATTAAAAAGTCAATGATTTTTTAAATTTTTTTATTAAAAATACTTCTGGCCACATTTCGATAGGCAACCCGCCAAAATCGTATTCTGCTACTAACAATTATGCATAAAAATTGCATTTCAATCAAATAACAGATGGACGTAGAAATCATGCAGCAGGATCTTAGGCTATTAAGCCCTCAATTTCCCAACTCAATTTTGGAACATATGCCAGTTATAATATTAATCACTTTAAATACGTACTTTGAGTATTGACAAATCATTTAGGGTAAAGTTGGATTATCGAACATTACCCTCATAGTTATAAAGATTGCAGAAACGGAGACAAGATATTTCACTCTTTCGGTCTATATTCTTAAACGTCAGAAATAAAAGATACTTCCATTTTTAATAATAGGACTAAAAATCAGCACCTGAAAATAACACATTTTAACTCTCGCTGGAAATATTCTTTACTGATCAAAATTTTTATGACACCTAATTTGGTAAATATGTGAATCAGCCCTACAAGTGGCTAAAGCAAAAATAAGCCATTCCAGAACTATGTAGATAAGTTTCATACAATATTACTACAGTTTAATAACCTAAATATATGAAAAGAAAAGACAGCTTTGTAACTCAAAGGTGAGGACATACTTCCGTATGGTCCGGTATGTTTAAAGGGATCCATCGTAACTTTCAATTCTGGAAAAGCTTGCTTTGTGTATGTAAGTTACTCTTGGATCGTTCTGCAATTTAGATTCCACGTGAAATAGAAACGAAAGAAACTTGCCGTCCTACCTCGTAAGATCGGCATATTATGCCTCCGCCTAAAGCAGGGGTTCTCAACGTGGGGAACGCGAATCCCTGGAGAGATGTAGGAGATTTTGAGGGAGTCTTGCAGTGTTAAAGAGTGAAACATACATACAGTAAAGATATAAATGTTTGAGGGGAAAAACAAGTAATGAAATTGCTGAAATTTTGCACTAATATGTTTAATAAGACCTTATAAAACACATTTGATGTATTTTTAGCCTAAACTGTTTTTTATGTATATGTGCAATGGCGTAATCTTAAACAGTAATGCCGAGCGTGGTGGTGAAAAGGATAGCGTTCTGGCCTCGCATTCGGGAGGACGACGGTTCGAATCCCCGTCCGGGCATCCAGATTTGGGTTTGCCATGGTTTCCCAAATCACTCCAGGCAAATGCCGGGATGCTTCCTTACAAAGGCCATGGCCGAATTCCTTCACATTCCTTGCCCCCATCCTTTCCCGTCTCTACAGACCTCGCTGTTGAGAGACGTAAAACAGTTAAAAAAAACAGTAATGGGAGGTGAGGGCGCATGCCCTAAAAAGTTGAGAACTTCTGTTTTAAAGGATCTGGACTTAGATAAGTTTGTTAAGAATAAATTGAATCTAGCAACCATCACTAAGAAGACTGACACGCCTGTCTGAGATTTTAAAGTGAGATGAATTCTCCTAACCAACCACAAGTACATTAGGCAGCGTCCATAAACCACATAGCTCCATTTTGGCCTCCTGTGAACCCCCCCCTCCCCCCCCCCCCCCCACGTAGCACTTAGATTTTTTCCCTTTTGACTCCAGAAGACATTTTGTACTGTTTTCTCTTGGCAGACTATTTTAAATTTCATACGAAGATTTTAATTACGGATTTAAATTACGGAAATAAATATTCACATGCTGTTGTGAGTTCTGTTCCTCATTTTAACTGTGAAAAAATGTAATGAAAGGAAAGCTACGTGGCCTGGCTCGGAACCCCTCCTCCCCCCACGTAACCCAGCGCAGCATTCCAGCTAACTCCTCCCCCCCCCCTCCCTGGACCGAGCCACGTAGTTTGTGCATGCTCCCTTACCTTCCTCCAACCATCAACAGAACAAAGAGCACACGAGACATCAAGTGCCTGGGCAACAACTTTTAAGAATGTATTAAGTGAACACAAACAGAATATTTATCAGAAGACGTATGCACTACCATAAATATTTCTAAAATTGAACAATACATGATACAGTTTTTGTCAGGCTTCAGTGCTTTGGCATCTAGAAACATAAGGAATTCAGTGAAATCGCCTTAGCATTCGACTTTATGTCAACTGGAAAGATGTAATCAATACAACATTCTCGTAGAAGATTGTCTGTCGTCACTTCGTAACAGCAACTTTTCTCACAAGTCAACCATTGAGGCGCTTTAATAAAAAACATCAATTCCAGAAGAGAATCTAATAAAAAAAAAATAGCTTCAGTAACATTTTCTATTATTTCTTCGAAAGCTGATTGAGGGTGAGAACTAATACTGCTTGAACAAAGCTGCTTGTATCGATGCCAACTTTGGTTACCATGTAGCCATCAGTTACATACAACATTTAAGTTTTATTGCCTCTAGCCCATAATCGATATAGAATTGAGACTTAAAATTTGTACATGAGACGTATTTCGTTGATCCAAAACCAAGTATCTTAATAAAAATTATGTAAAATTTTATTTAGGTGGTTCCTTGGAAATAAAAACTTTTTTATTATTATTATTATTCCATAGATCTTTAAGAACTTCTCAAGTAAAGGATTAAGGTTTTTTTCAGTTTTGTTCACTAGAAAATGAAGACATCAGCGGTCATTACAGTAGTCAATTGTATATAAGTTTTTCTAGCAGGTCTACCTCAAAAACGCAATCCCTACTATCGAGGGGAGAAACTTTACTCGAAAAATACATAGGAGCACACATACCTTCAAAGACTTTTTGTAATTCACAAGTTGTTCAGAAGCGGGATCTCGCAACATTTTTCAGTTCAGACTTAGACTGCCCCTGAAAAAATGTCAGTATAGTATGCTGCGACACTAACAGAAGGCGATTTTCGTCCCACTTATATATATATTCCCGCATGACTGTTGACAGCTGTGACCACTGCAGATAACGTGCGAATGATACAGCTACTTCCATGTAGAAAAAAGGGGCTCATTTCACAACTGCAGTCTATGTCCAAGGTTGTTCGTCTGGTTAGTAAATCCTTCATCTCGAACCTGATGACTGAGTGATTAACGCTCGAGTCTACCAATCGAGGGTGCAGGTTCGATCCCTGCTTCGGTCATACAGAAGTTGGTTATATATGGTTTCCCGAAATCATTCCAGGAGAATGCCTATACTGTTCATTCAAAAGGCCATGGCTGAATAAGTGAAATTCTCCCCGTTTCTCATCCCCAATTCTCTTCATTCTTTAATACCGGGAAGAAGGGTAAAGCGTAAAAAGGAAAAAGAAACAATAATTATTAGATAAATCTACTGTTTATATGGTTATCCTTCTTGAAATCACAGTAAGTAGTTGTGTTATTGCTTTGTATTCCACGTATATTTCAGGATAGTTAGTGGCAAATTTTTGACAGAACCTAAGTGAGCACTTTGACAATACATCATTTTATGAATCCTTAAAGGGTGAACCGCTGGACTGAGTCATAAGAACACAATATTTTGACTGCTAGATCCTGTTTCTTCCTAAAGTGTGAAACCATCTGTACTGGCTTGCTGACCGACAGCTACATTACTGTTTGTGAAAATTACAACACCCGGAAGAAGGGATCTGAGTTACTCTAAAATCGAAAGATCAGAAGAACAACGGAATTGCAGTAAGTGATTAAGATTGCAGGGAATGATGTGCACTTAGGCACAGTAGCGGCCTCTTTTGTGTGACCGGACAGGTTACGCTTGATCGGCACAGAGCTGTGAGACGAAGCGGAAACGTGCGCTATAGTGTCGGTGTACCTTGTCGACGTCAATTGGAGCAATATCACCTTTTGCGTGAGTTAGAACGTGCCAGAATGATTGGTCGCAGGGGAACGGGTTTGTCGTGCCATGAAATCGCGGCTCTCACAGGGTACGCTGCTACGACAGTGCAATGCGTCGTGTGCAGAACCAGTGGATATAAGAGGGTCGTACACAGAGATGAGTGGGTGCTGGACCATACAATGTGACCACTGTGCGGTATGACCGGCATTTTCCCCGAATGACCGTAACCGACAGAACAGCTTAGTCCACAGTACTGGATCGATGTTGGAACACACCAACTAGTGCGGACATGTCTGCCTCGACGGTTCATTGCCGTCTATGGTACTGAGGGCTGATGACATGCATGCCATTGTATTGGCTTCCACTCACCCGAAAATACTAACGCCTCAGATTGCAATCGGCTCGTGAACACACCGTCACTGATGTGCTGCGTTACAAAATGTAGAGTTTTTTGGACGAGCTCCCTTCAACTTGTCATAGTGATGATCTGACGTAAGTGTTAGATGCTAATGTGGTGAATGCAATCGGGAAACCTGCACTGATGAGCAGCACAGCGGACAAATGTCAAATGCGATGGGTTTGGGTGGCACTGGCAATAACATTTGAATTCACTTTCTATGTAGTGAGAGTTTTGAGAGCTCGAGGCATGGACCCCTCCTGCAGGCAGCTCCACATGCCATATTTTAGCAAGACAATCCGCCACCAAATGTGTTGAGGAATGTGCAAGCCTTCTTCAGAGAAAGGCGGGTACCACAGCTTCCCTGGCGTGCACGTTCGCATGACTATCGCCTACGAACATATATGGGATATCACCGGTTGGAACTCCTGTAACCACTGTCATTGTTTTGTGGACGTCTTACACACCGTGTTGCAATGTGTTTCCCAGCAGTATATAAAGGCTCTCTTTCATTCCATCCCGTGTCGTCTAGAGGTTATGATTGCAGCACATGGTCACTTTGCATGTACAGTTTGTAATTCTGATTATTTGTGTATCGTTATGTCCATAATCTGCAGAATAAATTTCAATTTAATGACATATGTCCTTCGTGTTGCAATTTTCATGAATAGTAGTACCTATAGCCTACACATCCGTGAAAGAATTCATTGCAACCATAAACTGCTAAAGTTTCCATTCTTACATTTTATAAGTTCTCGTATGTCTTATTATGTATATCATCTCTGTTTGTTAAATTCTGAAGTAAAGAATTTCACAAGTGATATTCAATAGATCCGCAATGCATGTTTGAATATCTTGAGATAAAGAAGTAAACATGACAGAACTCTTACATTAAAAGATTGTTTGATTCTATGTTCATGTCCATCTTATTTTTGCTGTACCTGTCTTTATTCCTTCCTTATTGTATATCCATCTTTCATACTATACGGACACCTTCCCCCTAGATCCAGCACTGGCTCGTGGTCCTATTCATAATGTAGGATATGTTTGATTTTGATGTGACATCGAGAAGCTGAGAAATTTAACGTAGAAGGTTGCAAAAATTACTATAATTTTTTGTTTAATGGGATTCACGTAGAAACTAGTCGAATTTTTATGGTGCTTTTTAGTAACAGGGTTGGAATAAATTAACAAGAAAGTGATGAATAATTTACCAAAAATTCTGAAAGGATTTAAAACTAAAATTTGTAAATGTAGCTGGGAGGGGGAATTCGCACACAAAGGATATAAGATTATACTGGTAAGTAATAATAAAAATAATGAAAGATTCTCGGGAAACAAACCGAGTAATGTTAATGATACATAATATTTCGGCGACATAAACTCGGTCGCCATCTTCAGGTGTAGTCGTATGACTTTAAGTTTGCCTTGAGTACTTTGTTTAAAAACTGGCATGGCAACGAGAGACGTTGTTACGTTGCCTAGCTGCATCTTAGATTTCAATACACGCCCGCGGAGCACAAAACACAGAGCTCTGCTGACGAGCAGCCTTAATAACAGGTATCCACGGATCACTTAGTTGAAAACCAGATAAGACGCGAGGCGAATTTCAAACGCTTCTGTAATGACACTGTTCCAGAAGCCTCTCGCATGTGTCCATTTGTCCCGGGTGAACATGTCGGGGATGTTTTCTAAAAAACGTTGTTTAATACACCGTACTGTCTGGCCGATGTACTTCTTTCCTAATTCACACGGGATGCAATAAACTCCCGGTGTATGAAGAGTAAGGTCATCCTTTGGAGAGCGCAAAATGTTCCTTAATTTTGGGGGTGATAGCAAAATGGTCTTAATGCCATTTCTTGGTAGAACCCTTCCAATGTTGTTACGCCAGAGGACGGCAGGAAAGCTAAGTGATCGCTTGGAACATTATCGCGGTTATTCTGCCTGCCTTTTACTTCCCGGAATGCCAATTGTTTCCGATGTTCACTGAACCCATTCTGTCTGAAGATATCACGTAGATGTTTTAACTCACCAGGTAGGGTGTCCTCATCACATATCGCCCGCGCTCTGTGGACAAGAGTAGTGAGCTGTCTTGCGCTGTGCCGGATGGAGATGACTGCGCGAGTTTAGGTACAGGCTCGTGTGTGTTGGCTTTTTATACACAGTGTGTCCTAAAGTTCCATAGGATTTCTCATCAATAAGAATGTCCAAAAAGGGCAGGCTGCCTTCCTTTTCCACCTCCATCATCGAAATATTGTGTGTCAGTAATAATATTGCGTAAAATCCTCTCGAGCTTTCCACCGGGTTAGTACTTCAGTAAAAGTATAAGGCGACGTTTCGAAGCCTGCCTCTGGCTCCATCTTCCGGCGAAGTGTCGGATTTCGGAAGAGTCCACGCTGACTCCCCGAGAAAGCCTACATTCTTTCAATAATAATATTACTCGGTTTGTTTCCCGAGAAACGTTCATAAATAAACAACGCCGAGAAAAACTGCATTCATTAATAATAAGAGGAAAAAGAAGAAGAAGAAAAAAAAGGAGTAAATAGATGACAGCAAAAATTTCAGTCCAAACATGATCTCCATCGCAATTAAATTAAAAAAAATTAATGTGTACCTGGTGATATCTCTCATTTTGACGTGACGTCATAAAGCTGATAAATTTAGGATACTACTAATCGGTTTTTGATTGTTTTACAACCCGTGGTCCCGCCGCTAATATAAGGTATTTTTCATTTTCATGCGACATCCAAAATCTGTTAATTTTCAGAGAATGTTTCCTTTAGTGCAATTGACGTAAAAACTACTGATCAGATTATAATGAGTTCTTGATTAATGTACAGACTGAGTATAGTTTCATTTTTATGTGAAGTCAGAAAACTGAAAAAGTAATATCAAAATTGCTAGGAAATTAGAATCCCTTTTTCGTTGAACTCAATTCACGCAAAAACTGCAGGTATAATTTTGATGGGACTTCAAACAATGGCCCCATGAGTAGTAATTTTATTTTGATGTGATTTCGAAATGCTGAGATATAAAGACAAAAGTGTATGCAAATTAAAAATTATTTAAAGGTAAGTTACTTCTTACAGTCAAAATGTTTAAGGCGATTTCAGCTTGCAAGTGGTATCATAAGAGTGGAGGCTTTCTCAACATTGTATATTGATGAAATTTTATCAGGAAACTAGCCAAGTGAGAACATTTGTATAGCACATATAGCTGGTATCACACATTGTTCAGTGAAATGAAATTTGTTGTGGAGATCTTTCATGCAAAATGAAGTTGCATTCAGAGGCCATCGATCATGTAGCTCTCAATGATGTTGATTTCAGAAAGGAGGTCTGCCTGTTAAATGTTTGCGTGATTGAAGTTGCAGGCAACAATTAATTTTTAATATGTTCAGTGGAGAAATAAGGAGTATTTAAATTCCTATTCTCATGTCATAAAGAAGGGCATATTTTGAGTTTAAAATTTAACACAGGGCTGATCATTTATATATATATATAAAACAACAATGTACCAAACATAGAACTCATAGGTACTCCACATCTGACAAACTCCCAACAAGAAAATTGTGAACCACATGAAGCAGCATAAAAATATCCCAATCACATATTCTATTTGAAAGGTGAGAGCTAAACAATTTATTAAGAATACTGTTTATACTCAGGGGCGTAGCTACTATGGGGCTAGGCGGTGCAGTGCACCGGGGCCCCTACATTGAGGGGGCCCCAAGCATACCTCTGGGGGCCCCAAAGCACCTCTGTGGGGGCTCCAGGGGCAGTTCATGGCTTCATGGAAAACTGGCGACCTTTTTTTTTTAGCTCTACCTTCGTCTAAGGGGCCCCTTGAGACACAGAAAGTCCCTCACTAAGGGCCCCCAAACCACTGGTCAGAGGGCCCATAAGCACAACTCAAGGGCCCCCATCCTCAGCTCAGGCGGCCCCTACAAGCAATACAAAGGAAAAAAATGTCGCCCATCAGGCCTGAGGGCCCAAGACAATTTTTTTGCACAGGGGCCCTTGTTGACCTAGCTACGCCACTGTTTATACTTTGATGTTTGTGTGGGAATTTTAAGATCAACACAGTGAAATGTCTTAGAAATATCAAAAAATATTCCTACAAGCAGGAATTTATTGTTTATTCTCTCTAAAATATTGCCACTGGATATCAATCATGTACTTCCCCACATTTATAATGAATCTTTAATGCAAGGTGTGTTAGCAAATAGACTAAAATATGCTGTTGTAAAACTGTTAGTTAAAAAAGGGGAAGCAACATGTCATATTTAATTACTTTCAGGATTCTTAAATATTTTTGAAAAAGTCTCATATCATTGAGTATTAAAACATGTTACACACTATAATATGTTGACTAATTCAAAATTTGGATTCCAAAAAAGATCATCCATAGAAATGGCTATATATTCATTTTTAAATAACGCATTTGAGGAACTGAGCCCTTCAGGAATATTTTGTGTACTTGCAAAAGCATTTGACTGTATAAAATCATTAATTACTTTTGAAAAAATGGAATATTATGGTCTTTATGGAACTGTAGGTAAATGGTTTAAATCATACATGGAAAGTCAAATGCTAAAAGTTTCCATATTTTTTTCTAAAATCAGTAAAGATGTTTCATCAGACTGGGAGAAAAAAAAACATGGAATTCCACAAGGTTCTGTCCTAGAACCCCTCCTCTTTTTGTTATGCATCAATGACATTCCTGGAAATTTATACAAAGTTAAGATTTTTTATTTGCAGGTGACACTAACCTGAATGTGAGAAAAACACCAAACAGTTACCTAGAATTTAATGTAAATAAAGTACTTAGTGAAGTACCAAATTGGTTTAAGGCAAATTCATTAAAATTAAATTTTGAAAAAAACACAATTTTTAAATAAAAAATTATGCACAGCCAGGTTTACATACAAACTATAAAAATAATACAATCTTAAAAAGAAAGAGTATAAAATCCCTTGGCATTAAAATTGTTGAGAAACTCTGTTGACACGAACATACCACTACACTACTGAAGAAGTTAAGTAGTGCCACCTTTGCAATACAAACACTTTCTCTAACACCATATTTAGAATTAAAGAAACAGGTTTATTCCTCATATTTTCATTCAGTGATGTCATATGGCATAATTTTTGGGGATACTCTTCACTAAGTAAAAATGCACATAAAAGAGCTATTAGGTTGTTGTGTATGGTAAAATCAATAATTTCTTGCAGGCATCTATTTAAAAAAACTCAATATCCTTACAATGATTTCTCAGTGTATATATTCTCTCACTTGCTATGTTATAGAACATTTTAACCTGTTTACATCTAATTCACAGGAACACAGTTTCAAGACAAGAAACAGAAATAACTTGCACAAAACACAAACATTACTGTCATTAGTACAAAAAGGAATTAATTATTCTGGGATACATATTATACTTCCCAAGAGTATAAAACAGTTTTCAGAAAATAAAGATATATTTAAAGAAAAATTGTAAGATTATCTTATTGGCAATTCCTTATACTCCATTTAAGAAGTTGAACAAAATAATTAATTGTATTCAATAATGCCTTTTGAAATCTCAGTTGTAAAAATTAATGTCTATTTTTAATCTCTTTACTAGCTGGTACCCATGACTTCATTCGTGAT
The DNA here is from genome assembly GCA_031002005.1 of Vandiemenella viatica. Lineage (NCBI taxonomy): Eukaryota > Metazoa > Arthropoda > Insecta > Orthoptera > Morabidae > Vandiemenella > Vandiemenella viatica. Next base: position 359,666,710 of record JARYHS010013630.1, on the reverse strand, counting down.
TGTAAAGAATTCATATTGACAGCTATAGACATCTAACCACCCTAGTGCCCGTCTGGCCTGAGGGCCCAAAATAAATTTTTTGCACCGGGGCCCTTATTGACCTAGCTATGCCACTGACTACCACACATAAACACCAATGCTCTATGCTAAGTAGTCGTGGTAGAAAAGTGAAATCTGCGGAGACACATGCCTTTCGTCGAAATACGAAAATATCCTTGGTCGGCCACTTACAACCACCATATCTACCACAGTTTCTGAAATTCGGCCGCTGTTGTGATCGAAAGGTGACTCTGTGCTACTACGACACACAAACGCCAGTTATCTGTGATCTATAGTTTTCGCTGAAAAGTGATACACCATGACACTTTTGTCTTTGGCAGAAGTATGAAACTGCCACAGGTCGACCACTTTCAACCCCCATTTCTCCCACACCCCCATCGCTACCGACATCTAACAACCATAGTGCACTACATGAGATACGATTCTACTACCAAACACAAACACCAATGCTCTATGCTATGTAGTTGTGGCAGAAAAGTGACATATGCGGAGACAGTCGAAATACGAAAATATCCTTGGTCGGCCACTTACAACCACCATATCTACCACAGTACCACAGTTTCTGAAATTCGGCCGCTGTTGTGATCGAAAGGTGACTCTGTGCTACTACTACACACAAACGCCATTTATCTGTGATCTATAGTTTTCGCTGAAAAGTGATACACCATGACACTTTTGTCTTTGGTAGAAGTATGAAATTGCCACAGGTCGACCACTTTCAACCCCCATATCTCCCACATCCCCATAGCTACCAACATCTAACAACCATAGTGCATGACAGGAAAGATTATTCTACTACCACACACAAACACCAAAAGTCTATGTTATGTAGTTGTGGCAGGAACGAGAAGTATACGGAGATACCAATTTTTGGTCGAAATATGAAAACGTCCTGCACTGACCAACTTTAATCATTATATCTCCCACATCCCCACAGCTATCGGCATTCGGCCAACGTTGTGCATGACAGGAAACTCCATGCTACTTCCACCCACAAACATCAGTGATCTGTGCTAGGAAGTGGTGGCTGAAAAGTGAAATATAGGAAAAAACACGTCTATTTTTATAAATAAATATAAGATTTTTCTTTGTAACATATGATTGTTTTCACTATGATTATGACTCATATTGTATGTATGTGCATTAACCATGACATGTTTCATATCTCAGAAGTCTTTTATAAGCAGGGATCCATGGAACAAGATTGATAAATAAATAAAGCTTGTTGTATTGAATGGTCTTTTTTAAAACACTATTGTGATTTAGAAAGAATATTTTTATTTCTTAAGTGCTGGTGAACCCTGTTGCACATCTCTTATTAAAAAGTTATGGAGAAGGTTGTTAGTAATATAACAAGATGATAATCAGATACATCTGACTTATCATTCTTTTTTGTAGACTGGTTTATACAGTGCAGGGGTGCTTTACCTGAATTGAGTGGATAAGGAAGGGATATATAAGTGAAGTAATAGGGATGAGTTAGCAAAAAAAGGGATGATACCGAACCTACATTACAGGTATCAAGTGCTGACATTGGAGGAGATGCAGTGAACAAAAATTAGATTTGTCTTTGGAGATTACCGTTAGTGAATGAGATGATGGAAGAGGTGGGCTGGTAGTCATTGGAGGATAGAAGGTGGATGAACAGAATTATTGGCATTTGTAAGGTACATCCATTTATAAGGCCTGAATAAATAATGAAGGACTATTTTGAAGCAGAATGTGGAAGTGAAGAGAAGATCATCATATCAATTAGTACTTGATTTCAGTCATAATGGAAAAACAAAGTTTTCATTATTTAGTATGGGAGTCAGGGAACTGAATAGACAAACTAGGTCAGTGTGAAATATATGCCTCAGACTGTAGAGGATTTTAAAGTTCAAAGTACATGTAGGGAAGGTGTTAGTGGGGCATGATTTGCATCAGAATTAATATTAATAATAATTATTATCTATGCTTGTTTAGCTATCATTTTCATATTTGCTGTACATAATGCAGTGCCACCATATGTTCCACTATTTGAATAAGATCTATAGTTCTTTTTCCTCTTTGTCACTAGTAAACTTCTGCTCTCTTCCTGACCACTCTTTATAGACATCTGTTTAATAATAAATAACAAGACATTTTAAACCTCATTTGTAATAAGTGAATGTAATCTTTCTCGGCGTTGTTTATTTATAATGTCTCTTAGGTGTTTACTTTCACCTTGATTTTACAAGTTAAGTTAATTATACTGAAACAATTTCTCTCAAAACTCTTTCTTATACTGATTTGAAGGATTTATTTCAACAGACAAATAACCCACATTTGAATTTTTTTTATTAGATTAGGTAATATCATTTGTCAATTCAGAGGTATAAGTTTTTATCTTTGTGGCAAGTTTTTTCAGTACTGTAGTAAGTATCTAAATACTTGATAAATAACTGATCAGTATTTTCTGCATATTTCTTGCCACTTGTTTTAAGGCTCTCATCAAATGAGAACTACTGGTTTTTACCCCTAATGCGAGTGTTTGTTTTCCAAGTATTTAATCTCTGAGCATGTCATGGTTGCTATGTATTATTTCAAAATACTTTCTAGGCTACATCTACAAATAGGACAGGTGGTAGGAAAAGGTTTCAAAGTTCTGCACTTGTTGGAGAGAGTGATGAGGGGATGTACGAGAGAAGTCAAGGAATTGGGTTACAAAAATTTGATCAGACCATTGCTCGAATATGGTAGTGTAATATGGGACCCTCATTTTACGTATCAAATACAGGAGTTGGAGAGGGTGCAAAGAAGGGCTGCTAGATTTGTTTATGGGAATTATCGCAGAATGCAATCAGTGACGGATATGATAAAGGAGCTGGAATGGGATTCATTGCAAGACAAGAGGAGGATGAGGAGGGTCATGGAAGTTTACAGGGCATATACTGGCGATGAGGCATGGAAAGATATTGCAATAGGTATGAAAAGTAGTGCATGGAAGGGAAAAGATGACCATGACCACAAGTTGGCACTCGATTTCAGGCACAAGGGTGTGGGAAGATTCTCTTTTTTAGGTAAGGGTGTCAGGGATTGGAATGAGTTACCAAGAGAAATGATGAATAATTTACCGAAAACTTTGAAAGAATGTAAAGATAAAATTTGTAGAGGGCAAATGTAGGTAGGTGCAGGATAGGGGGGAGATGGGTGTGTAGGGAAATTGCCACCGGAGCCTGTGCTCCATTGCAATTAAATTAAATTACATTAATTGGGAATACACACATGAAAAATTAACATCACAAAGAACAAGTAAGTTTTGATAGAGATAAATTATTCATTTTCATTCTCTTTAGCTGCAAATTAATTAGAGTAAATAAATATTATTAAATTTCTTCATTTTGCACATAGTGATAGATACCATCAATGGCTGTGTAGAAAGAATGAGTCAAAAAAATAAAAATCAGAAAATGCCATGTCATAATACGGTAGGGGCATATCTGACTGCACAAGGTTTGAAGTGTTGGTTCAGGCTGAGAGAGAGAGAAGTAGGATGAAAGGGATGGAGGTATAGAGAGAGAAGCATCTATTGATACTTTATCAATTACCAGAAAACAGTGTTCAAAGGCTAAAGTATTGACCCCAGATGCTGATAAAACAGATTCAGTCATCTGAACTCAGAAGTGCCGCATACAGGGCACTGATAATATGACTATGTGGCAGGTTCTTTTGGCACGATTTCAATTCTGCTACCATTACACCGAGTTATGCTACCAATAATCTTTAATTTCTTGTGATGAAATCGTCTAAAATTAGTTTGTTGGGAAAAATGAAGGTGACTATTCAAATTAAATAAGGATATGTAAAGAAAACTGCAGAGACTGTAAGTAGCATCGATAAATAAAATTACTGGTAAACTCTTTAGTGCTTATTTGTATCAGGTTTAAGTATTTGTTGGTGAGGATCATTATTACTATTCATTTGGATGGAGTTCATAATCCAATGCCAATTACACCAAATATATATTTATATTTGCATTTACATCTTTGAAACCATTATGTTTTTTAGAAATAATGTCATAGGTAAAGATGCAGCTCTTAAAACAAATAATGAGGTACATGATCATTTCACAAGGAAACAATCAGATTTGCATATTATGCATACAAAAACAAAAATGTATCAAAATGGAACATTTCACATAGGGATTAAGCTAGCTTTTTAATAAATTACCACATAATGTAAAAGCAACATCAGAAGTCACACTGTAATTATTGTTCTTGAAGTGTTCGTAATGCGGTGTCTGCAAGAGTGGGGCCTGCCATTATAGATTTACAATGCCTGTTAATAAAGTTTATTCACAGCTCTCAACAGGGCGACAGTGTTATCAAATATTTGTTGATGCAGAGAACCATTTTATCTTATTATTTTTCACATAACAGGTTAGCATTATTGTAAATGAATTTTCAAAGTTTGTGCTAAGTGGATCAAGTTTACATCGTGATTCAGCAAATACGATATTCTACATGATTTAGTCAAGTTGTAATTTATATTGAAAGTGTATGATGAAATTAATTGTGATAATTTGTGCCATGTGAACTAGGATTTGTAATGAAGTCGATTCTGTTGTTATCCGAAATGTAATTCACGATACGTTCCATGTGTTTAGTTGCGTTTGACTTTTTAGCGGCAATATTAAGTCAAATTGTGATTTGTTTGGAATGCAGCATGTAGCAGAATATTCTTTTTATAGCATAAGGAACAAATTATTTGTTATTAGTTATTAGTAATTTCTTGAGCACCATGTTAGTTACCCAAGGTGTATCGTGATGCAAACTACTTGCACTTAAGCTTCCGACGTTTGATGTACGGCAGCAAGCTAAATGCACTGGGGAGTTCTATCATGACTGTGGTGCCACAATCTGATGATGAATTCTTATGTAACTTAACAAACAAATTGAAAGTAAAGAACAAAAATTTTTGATATCATGCTTAGTTCTCTTATCTTTTGGTCCAGGCCGCATTTCGACTTTTCAGGCTGTATATCTCGAGAACTAAGTGAAATTAAAAAAAAAAAAAAATTCTTTAATTTTGATTTGTCTCATAGAGTTCCATAAGAATTCCACCGTAATGATAGAATCCCCTTGCACTGAAGCTGCTGGCGAATTTTAATAGGTCTATCCACTACCAGTGAAATATCTTCTGAGTAAGCCGTGAATTCTGTTGAAGGTTTCAGTTGTTTTAAAATCATAACCATTCACTTAGGCAACTTTAAAAATTTCATATGGGACTTGCTTCTGCTTGTAAATAGGTCTAGACCAGACATGGGCAACTTTTTAAGAGGAGGGCCGGATAAAATAAAAAATTATCTAGGCGGGCCGAAAAAAAATGAACATAACTAATTTTTATAATTAGGCCCTAATGAACTTTATTTTTGATTTTCACATCACACACAACTTATGTATTACAATGGTAAAAAAATTTTAAAAAAAAAGTTACAAATATTGATTATTCTTTAGAAGAGTATGAAGGCACATGTGACTGATGAAACTGTGACTGAGCTTTTAAAAGTTGATCATAAGCTGGTAGAAATTGGAATGAACTGATTCGCAGTAGTTAACCTAAATTGTGGTCAGTCAATCGGTCTCTAACGCTGTTTTTGCGAAGCTTCATAGTTGAAAACACCTGTTCACAGATGTAGAAAGATGCAAACATTGCAATTATATTCTGAGTGTGAGAGTTCAGATTTGGGAAAATTGATTTTGACAGGGTCTTTTAGAACTCAATATTAGAAACATTGAGAAATAGTTGCTTCAATTCAGTGTTATATTGCAACTCAATCAGTTCAAGCTGCAATTCTGGTTTGACCGATTCACAATCTACTACGGCACTATGCACACTCAGTTAATATTAGATGCGACAATACCACAATGAGAAGGAGATCATTATTCTATTCTAGCTACGTGTCGTATGTGTAATTGTAGGGGTTATTCAAAACCATGTTGCAGGTTGGATTGACTAGCCCGAAGGGCCGCACTTGGCCCGCGGGCCATACTTTACCCATGACTGGTCTAGACATATTTTTCTTGATTTTGTAATATTTCCCATCAAAGATTTTGAAAGGATTAAAATTACTGAAATGAAATGTGGTAATTTAATCTATTTGAACATCTATCTAATCTATTTGCAATAGCAATATGACCCTCATTTTTTTTCTTAATTTCTAATGTTTGTAGGTTATATGAATTAGGGTATTTATAAATGTGACCCCCATAAGACTTCATGCTTGGTAATGCAAAAGTTAAAAACGAAGAAATTCTTCTGTTCCATATACATTCCCTGTGTTTCTTGACCTGACCAAAATGGCAACCTCCCCACCCCACCGCTATCCTCTCGACTTCACTTCATTGTATGTAGAAGGTCCCTTATGTGGTCTCCTCTCTTTCATTGCTCCATGGTTTGGACTTGAACTGAAATTGAAATAAAACAAGGATGTAGAGATTTGATGACAGAGGGACACAAGTGGTAAAACAAAGCAAGATGTGTCATAACAAGTTGGATATCTTCCTAATAAAATCTATTGAGAACTTTTCATGGTCTTAAGTTACACAAGAAATAGTGATCAAGAAGCAGTTGCGATGAATATGAGGATTTGGTGAACCAGTGGTTTCACCAGACAGCCGTCATCGTGTACACATCTGACTCCATCTGGTGTCTCATTTTGGCGGGAATAAGGCTAAACGCCAAAATATTTCTCGTGTCTCGTGTTTGTGCTTTTTTTGTGTTCGTTGTTCCCAGCCACCTTCATCTGTGGTAGGTGTTGGGTCGTATTTCCCTATCCTTCCTTAGACATTATATATGTAATTGATAAAATTGCGAAGTAATGCACACTCCTGTGGCAATCTCCCTACACACTCATCTCTCTCCTTTCACCTTCCAACTTCTTTTTGACCTCAACTAATTTTTACTTAATATGTATTCAAATATGCTGATTCTAGATAAGTACCGAAATCTAATGCTCACCAACATAAAATGATACACATTCATGATAAAATTTGATGTTTGAACTGCATTACAATTTGGCTAAATTATATGAGTTGTCAAATACATGACTGATAACTAAGTATTAACATTAGATGCTACTACAGTTAAATCTTGCCCATACTAGTTGTTCTGTTTTGTTTTTAAATTTGTGGGGATTGCATGACTTTCTCCACATAAAAAATAAAAATAAAAAAAATGTACTACTCTTTTGAAATTTTGATTAACAGCTTTCATACGATATCCTCTTTCCATTCCCCACCCACATTTTGTGGAAAAAAATCCGCAGATTTAATTTTATCACAAATATGAGATGGCTGCACAACTACAAAATGTCACCATCACTGCAAAAAAAGACACAAATCTCTTCAAACTTTGCTTAATTACTTCACTGAAATTTCTTCATCATAAAAATCAACAAAATAAAAACTGATTAATTCATTACTATAATAATGTTTCTCTCCTTTTTCTAACAGGTATGTTGCTCACAACCTGCAAAAATACTTCAAATCTCTCAGAAGCTTGGCTGATTACAGTGTCCCCTGACATGTTTATTCTATACCAGAAATATATATATATATATATATATATATACTACTTCTTTTTTAGTATCAGACCATGCAACATCTGTCAACACCATAATTAATTATGAATATGAAACAAAATTCATATTTAGAGTTCAGATGTTGCTGTACAATGGTCTTAATTGGTGAGAATTTAAATTTACCTGATGTGAGATGGGTAGGAAATAAGATTTAATAACATCAGGGAACCGTAGAAAGGGAAGGAGGCTTTACACAAGTGGTTGAATATCTAATTGATTAGGTCAATGTGAAATGATGATAAATGCCAAGAAGTCAGCTTATTGGGTACACAGATAAAAAGGGTAGGGACAAATTGCTTGTTGAAGTGTATATATGTAGATATAACATTTGATGATAAACTCAGCTGGGCAGGTGGCAAATCAAGGTTACAGAATCCTTCAGTTACTAGAGAGGATGTACCAGAGAAGTGAGGTAACTGGATTACAAAATTTTGATCAGATCATTGCTTGAATATGGTGGATATCAAATACAGGAGTTGTAAGGTGTGCAAAGGAGAGTTGCTACATTTGTTTGTGGAATTACTGCAGTACCCAGTTAATAACTGTAAATCGCAAGGAAAGGGAAAATGACTCATCACTCTCCAAAGTTGAAGGCAACGACACAACAGGAGAAGCACATATATCATGAACACAAAAAAACACATTATTTTAGTTTTAAACCTTCTTCATATTAAAGAGAATGAGTCATGTGGTTCGGGAGGTGTGCACTCACCAAGTATCCTTTTTTTTTTTCTTATCTGCTAAACGTCTCTCTAACAGCGAGGTCTTTAGAGACTGGAAAGGATGGGGACAAGGAATGGGAAGGAATTCGGCCATTGCCTTTTGAAGGAAGCATCCTGGCATTTGCCTGGAGTGATTTGGGAAACCATGGAAAACGCAAATCTGGATGCCCGGACGGGGATTCGAACCGCCGTCCTCCCGAATGCGAGGCCAGAACGCTAGCCGTTACACCACCACGCTCGGTCTGAAGTATCCTACATGACTGAGTGGATTATCAATATGGCAGTGGGACTAAGATGTTATATATAAATATGTATATCACAGACGGCGATAGAAGTAGTAATACAGTGTATTGAAGGGGTACATAATGGAAACATGATAACAAAAATTGGGGAAATAAATATAGATATATAAATATTGGGAAAAAATGTAGTTAGTTAAATGACAATAATGCTAATATTGAGTGATGCATCAAGGAAAGGAATTTTATTGGTGGTTGAGGCCGGATGGGCGTCTGGTATCTAGGATATTTTGGTAAGCAAGTTCCCATCTCCGAAGTTCTGAGGCGGTGGTGGTTTCGGAGAAAACTCTGATTGCTCTCACAGTGAAACATTCATTGAAGTTGTTGGAATAGTGGTAGTTAGCATGTTCTGGCATTGGCAGATATAAATTGCAGATGTGGAATGTTTGTCTGTGGCCACTAATTCTGGTCGAAAGTTTGTGTGTAGTCAGGCCTATATAGGAACTTGTGCAATGGCGGCAAGTTAGGTGGTATATAATGTGGGTTGTGGAGCATATGGCATGTCCAGTGATAGGGAACGTTTCCCTTGTGACAGGGTTGCAATATGTAGTAGTGGGATGATGCATGTTGCAGGTTTTGCAGTGAGGTCTATTGCACGGAAAAGATCAGTAAGGTATTTAAGGAGATTCAGATGGAGGGTATTTGTGAACTAACATGTTTTTGAGGTTAGGTGGTCTGCTGAAATAGGTACGGGGGACAGTTGGCAGAAATTTTGACAAGACTGTGCGCATTTCTGGAAAGAAACAAAGGAAGTCATTCTCCTGTTGTAGGATCCGATTGATGGATTCGAGGCCAGGTGAGAACTGGTTGACAAAGACAGGGCTGTGGTTGGATTCTCAAGGTGCCAAGCGAGGGTGGGTGATTGCACATGTGATTTGTTTATGTACAAGGTCTGCTGAGTAGGAGCGGGAAATAAGGACTTGAGACAGGTTCTGGGAGTACTGGGAGAGGGATTCAGAATCAGAACAGATATGTTTGCCATGGATAGCAAGGCTGTAGGGAAGGGAACATTTAGTGTGGAATGGGTGGCAACTATCGAAATATAGATATTGCTGTAGATTAGTTGGTTTGATGTGGACAGATCTGTGAAGGGTAACCTGCCTGAGTGTGATGTCCACATCTAGGAAAGTGATGTGTGTATGGGAGAAGGTCCAGGTGAAATTAATGGAATGGCTATTGTTGAGGGAATGGAGGAATTCTAGGAGATGATTTTCACTGTAGGTCTAGATCATAAATATATCATCTACGCATCTGAACGACACGGCGGGTTTGAGGGAGGTGTGGTTGAGGAAACATTCCTCCAGACGACCAAGGAACAAGTTGGCATAGGAAGGGGCCTTGCAAGTACCCATAGCAGTGCCACAGATCTGGTGATATACTGTGGAATTAAAGGTGAAGAAGTTTTTGGAGAGGATCAGTTGAGCCAAGGATGAAAGGAAATATGTACTAGGATGGCTGTGGGGGGTCGCAGATCTAGGAAGTATTCCAGGGCACTGAGACCCAGCCGGTGTGGAATGTTGGTGTAGAGGGAGGTTACATCGAGGGAGACTAGGAAGGAGTCTGGAGGTAGAGGTGTGTGGACTGTGGCTAGACGTTAAAGGAAGTGTGGGGTATCTTTGATATAGGAAGGAAGACTCTGAACATAGGGTTGGAGATGCATCTCGCTCCTAACTACCCAGAATCCCATTACTCCAACCCTGTACCTCCTTCCCAAGATCCACAAGGTTGGCAATCTGGGGTGGCCTATAGTTGCAGCATTGGGGCCACCACTGAACAGATTTCAGCCTTGTTGGGCCAGCATCTCCAAACCTTTGTTCAGAGTCTTCCTTCCTATGTCACCTGATCCACTCCAAAAACTTCTTCTCCTTTAATTCCATAGTGTATCATCAGATCCATGGCACTGCTATGGGTACTCGCAAGGCCCCTTCCTGTGCCAACTTGTTCCCTGGTCGTCTGGAGGAACGTATCCTCAACCACAACCATAACTCCCTCAAACCCGCCATGTGGTTCAGATACATAGATGATATATTTATGATCTGGAACCACATTGAAAATCAACTCCTAGAATTCCTTCACACCTCTGTCCATATCACCCAACTAATCTACAGCAATATCTACATTTCGACAGTTGCCACCCATTCCACACCAAACGCTCCCTTCCCTACAGCCTTGCTATCCATGGCAAACATATTTGTTCTGATTCTGAATCCCTCTACCAGTACTCCCAGAACCTATCCCGAGCCCTTATTTACCGCTCCTACCCAGCAGACTTTGTGCATAAACAAATCACACGTGCAATCATCAACCCTCCATGTAACCACTCTCGCCCGGCACCTCTAGAATCCTACCACAGCCCTGTCTTTGTCACCCAGTTCTCACCTGGCCTCGAATCCATCAATCGGATCCTACAACAGGGACATGACTTCCATCGCTCCTTCCCAGAAATGCAAATCAGGCCGGGGCAAGCAAATTTATTGGCGATCTTTTTTTTAGTTACGCTACTGCCCCGGGTGATAGTGGCCGGCAGCCCTCTCAGGCCCGGGCCCCCTCCAGCCAAGGGCCTCCTCCACCTGGGGGCCCGTGGCATTCTGCTATTCTATTGTTACGCCACCACCAATAACCTTCTTCCCGACACATGGCATTTGGCGGCTGCTCAAACCCTCACCCATTTCAGTCTTTGAAATTTCGTTCCTGGTGACTTACCACTAAAAAATGAATCGAAAATGTGAACACTATGTGAAGAAAGCATAACAACTAAGGAATTAAGCAACGTTTGAAGTGATTTGTATCATTTTTTTAATTGCTGATGGCATTTCATTGTTCCACATACTGCTCATATTTCACCATTTATAATGAAATGTGTGGCGAATTTTCCAAAAAAATTTCAGTGATGAGTGTGAAGAGAACATCGTATGGAAGCAGTTGACACAAATTTCATAATTTTAGTCGGAGAAAGTCATGGGACAACCAAATCTACTTTTTGATACTGTACTAATGAACTTGGAAATCAGTTATAATAAGAAGAAAAAAACTGCGCAAGTGCAAGGCGAGTATCGCGCAACTACGTTTCCATGCTATAATGGCATAATCACGTATCTGGCATATAACAGGCAGAACAGTCATTAAAATCAAGCTAAGTAACGAACTCCATGTAACGGCTCTACGTTGCTGCTCACGCTCTTAATGCTATAGCTCAGCTTCATGCAAATTGATTATTGGTAAATTACCATAGCAATTCACTCTGAAGTACGAACACTTTTAATAAAATAGTATTAACGTGTAGCAAGTAACTTCAAAATAAAACTCTGGTTTATTTTACCTATAATTACACAATATGAAAGAAGTAAGTATTTTACATATTTATCGTTTAAGTGTAGGGAATATTATGAACGAATTTCGGGGAGGTGCCTCATTCTCCACCGGTCCGAAACTGGTCTAGCCTTTTGAAATTTGGATTAACTGCTTCCACACTATCTCCTTTTTCGGAAAAGACGTCACAAATTAAATTAAAAATACCGAAATAGATGCCGCCGGTGCTGCAAAATCTGTGACAATCTCTCGAAATATTGGTTAAATCGTTTATTGTAATGTCTTACCGTTTCAGTTTACCTTTATTATAAAAAAAAGTCGCACGAAATTAACAAATAGAAAACATTTGTCCGAGACGTAGTACAACGCTCGCCATTTAGAATCGATACAAGCGGTCGGAGACAATCTATTGCTTCCGCTGTAAACAAATACGCCGAGATAGATGCCACAGAACGAATATTTCGTAAATTTTTCTCTTGGTCCAGGTCGAATTTCTATCTAACCACGATAATTACTACAAAACGAAACAGCTTAGGTCGATCATGGAGGAAGGAAATATATGGAGACGACGCAAGAGACCTTCACTGCGCATAGGAGTGAAGCAGGCCGGAGGAGGAGTGGGGGGGCATGGCCGGTGTGGTGGGGGCATGGCCGCTTCCAAACAGACACGGGGAATATGTACAAAAACCTCAAGGGGACTCTAGGATAAACGTGACGCCGCAATCTGGTGATGGATTATTATGTAACTCGATGAGATAATTAAAAAAGAAGAATAAAATGTTTTGATATCCTGCTTAGTTTTCGAGATATTCTGTCTCAAATGTGAAATGGTTTTGGTTGAAATTCAGAAGAAAAAATTATTCAAAGTCAAATTTTGTGATGAATTCTTATTTAAAAAGACGAGACAAATAAAAAATAAAGAGTAAAAATTTTCGATATTTCGCCTAGTTCTCGAGATATACTGTCTCAAAAGTGAGGTGTCTTGAGTTGAAATGCAGAAGAAAAATTTCGCAAAAGTCAAATTTAATGATGGATTCTTATGTAACACGATGAAAAAAATCGATAATAAGGAATATATGTTTTCGATGTCTTGCTTAGTTTGGGGGATATACAACATCCAAATTGAGGGTATTAGGTTGGGATGCAGCCTGGACCAAAAATTAATTCTGTCAAAGCCACAATGATTACATGGTTGACATGCAGAATGGATATTTCTGTTTTAATACTACCACTTGTGGTTAGTCTGAAATGTGTCCTAGACCAGAAAAAAAGAAATGTTCAATGCATTTACAATACAGCAGTAGTTATTTTTAATGTGAATAAGGAACTGTTTATTTCTAGTCCTCAAATTTTAGTTTACATTAAAATAGATATATTTCCACATTCCATTTCAGTTCTCCTATTAGAATCTTTGATGAGAAAGATTTCAAAATCGATAAAAATAGGTATAGACGTATTTACAAACAGAAACATGTCTTATATGAAGCTTTAAAAATAACCTAAGTCAATGGCTTGAAATGGCTATTTTAAAAAACTAATAAAACTCACAGCTTCTCACATAACAGTTAATTTCATCATCCATTGTCAGTATAATCAGTGACGAAAGAAATTGTAATAGTAAATTCACTGAATCGCGATGTAAAACACGCCCCTTTAAATCTCATTTTCAACACTCGTTAAAAAATAATGCTAGTCTATTATGAGCAAAATAGCAAGGTTTGCTGATTTCCTACACTAGACCAAGAAAAATTTGAGAACAAAGTCATCCCATTGAGAGCTATGACTAAATATTTATAGACATGCTCCAAAGTTTGCGATGTCTACCGCTCACTTCAACAACTATAATTACAATTCAACTTACTTATGAAATGATATTCCAGGTTTATTCCTGTCTGGCCTATTTGTGCAACCGTACGCAACACAAGATGGCATTATAAAACACTTATACACATTACAAAATGAAATAATCACTGCATCTACCACAATCTGAACACCTCAATTGTTTGGAAGCGCCATATGGTCGCTGCCGGTGCTGCCCCATGCGGGAGAGTGTAGTGCCCTGCTTCACCGATTTAACGTCACTTCTCCTCCATATATTTCCTTCCTCCATGAGGTCGATATGATCCCTGTACCGATAAGTTTTGTATCATTTCTGCAGTGCTGGTAACATTTCGCGGTTGTGCAGAGTCTCATATTTTGGCATTTTTTATTTAATTTGTGGCAACTTTTCCGAAAAAGGTGAGTGCAAGACGGGAAGTTAATCCAAATTTTAAAATGTTAGTTTCGTTTTGGTGAAGAAAAAGGCACTCCCACCCGAATTTCTAGTTATGGTTAGTACAATTCACGGGTAGTACAGATCCAGTAACAATAATAGTTCAAAATTGTCAATTTTGTTGCCTTGTCACGTCTTTAATTCCAAATGGGGAAAAAATATGAAGAAGAAAATAACATTGTTGCACGTTTTTACTGTTCTTTAACCATTTAATGCTTTATTTCTACTATTTTACTACTTTCAAATACATACAATACCAACAACACAACAAAACCAACTCAACACATCTTAATACCGCCAAAGAATCTCTCACACATTTATTGTCAGCGATATTCACTCATAAATTTATACAAGTCGTAACCATGGAGGTAGGAATATATGGAGACGAAATAACGCTAAATCCATGAAACCTCATGAAAAAACTGCTCTCCTACTGCGCATGCGCGGCGGGCATCGTAGGAGTACCAAAACATTGGGCTGTTTGCACTGTGTCAGCTGCTGAGAATATTTTATTTTTTAATATTCTTAAGTTTTCTATAATGCCAAGTTGTGCTGCATATGGTTGCACAAACAGACGAGATAGGAAAAAAACTGGAATAGCGTTTCATAAGTAAGTCACATTGTAACTATCGTTCTTGAAGTATCTGACAGGTAACTGCAACATTAGGGCCATTAGCTATAAATTTGTTCATTGCTCTCAATAGGATCATATCGTTCTCAAATTTTTGTTGGTGTAGTGTAGACAATTAGCATATGTTACTATTTTGCACCTGAAAAGCTAGCCTTATTGTAGACATGTGTTGAAAATTTAATTTAAGCGGGTCATGTTTACATCGCGACACAGTGAATATAGTATTCTGCATGCTTTACTCACGTTTAAGTTTACACTGAAAGTGTACGATGAACTTAATTGTGATAAATTTGTGCTGTGTGAACTACAAAACGTGATGAAATAAACTTTGTTGTCCAAAATGTAGTTCGCGATGCATTTCTTGTGTTTAGATGTGTCTACATAGTTCGATTTTGTAGCGGCAATATTAATGGAAATGTTGGCAGGCTGAAATACGGTGTGTACCAGAAGAGAACAAACAATTTTTTTTATTATTAGCTGTTAGCTTCTGATTTATGAATGCACTGATTTTTCTAGCAAAATTATGTAGGCCACTAACAGTACAATATCAAGTAAGCTCAGAAACTATGAGGTTTTTTGAAGTGTTAATTTTTTCAAAAGTTCTATACATTGACTTGTGCTATTTTTAAAATTTCAGATATGACTTGTTTCTGTTTGTAAATATGTCTACAACTATATTTCTAGATTTTGAAATCTTTCTTATCAATTACTGAAATAGAATGTGAAAATATAACCTATTTGAACATCAACTAAAATTTAAGGACTTTAGAAATAAACAGTTTGTTATTCAAGTGAAAAAGAATTACCTGCTCATTAAGTTAGTCCGAATTCATCATCAAATATGTATATGGCGAAAGTTTTCTTCTGATCCAGGCCGCATTTCAATATAACCACGTCAATTTTAAGGTACAATAGCTCGAACTAAGCGAGATATCAAACATTTTTATTGTTTTCTTTCAGTTTCTCTCATCGAGTTACATAAGAATTCGTCATCAAATTGCGGCGCGACGGTTATCGTTGAATTTCCTCATAACCTAACAATCTCACTTTTGAGACAGTATATCTCTCGAACTAAGTGAGATATCGAAAAATTTTATTCTTTATTTTCGATTTGTATCGTCGTGTTACATAACAATCTATCACCAAATTTGACTTTGGGGACACGTTTCTTCTAATTTCAACCAGAAACTCCACTCTTTTGAGACAGTATATATAGAGAACTAAGCACGATATGAAAAACATTTATTCTTCATTTTTGATGTGTCTCGTCGAGTTACATAATAATCCATCATCAAATTGCGGTGCCACCGTTGTCTTATGATTCCCTTGAGGTTTTTGTGCCTATTTCCCGTTTTCCTCCTGCCAAGCAATATGGCGGCCTCCCCTCCCCACTTCTCTCCACCCGGTTTCACTCCAGTATGTGGTGAAGGTCCCTTGCGTCGTCTCCATATATTCCTTCCTACATGGTCGTAACAATATCTTAGTGTTCTGCCTGACGAACTCTAAATGTACACCACAAGCTGAGGATGAAAAATCTTTTTTTCCGAACACTTTTCATTCCATGTAAATACCATCGCATAGAATTTTTAGGTTTTTGTATACTATATCTGGTTTTTAAATTAACAAAAAACATATCACATGTAAATGTGAAGTCTGATATTTTAGGATAATGACTGGTTGCATGAAACCAAACCCAATTCACCTTATGTACAAAGTAGCTAGATTTTCTGAACAAAAAATACGCCTTAACTCACATGAGTACCCAAAATGTTCGATGACAGGCACGTAATTTTTCGGATACCAATCCTTCCACCTAGAAGGTTAATTTCTAGGACTCCTTTTCTAAATCACACAAATGTCGATCCTTCAAACTGATACCCATTCTCTGAGGAAGAACCTTCCGGCATAAATTTAGACTGGGTAAAATGGAGAACCCTCAACCGTATAAGAACAGGAGTGGCTCCAGTAAAAGCTAATATGTAAATGGGGTCTGACAACAGAAGATCGATGTAAATATGGAGAACACCATAACATAGATCAGCTCTGTGCTTGCAAGAAGTGCTAGTTTTCAACAACACTTGAAGACTTATGGACAGGAAGAGATATCAACTTTGTCCAACACCGAGCAAAGCGATTATGATGTCTGGACACGAAAAAGTAAAGCAAAGTAAGGAGCTAAATGCCTATGACAGCCGGAAAGACAACGGAAGTACAGCAAAATAAATTTCGAGATGGATCCCTGAAAAGAATTTACAAAATACTGCTTTCGCTGACACGTCCTGGCGTCAACGTAGTCTGAGCAAGAGTATTAAAAAGTAGCATCTGCATGGATCTTCGTATCCCTCAGATTATTTTTATCTATCACTATAGAACGGTGACAAGTTCGAGATATCCTCGCGCACTTAGAATTCCCTAAATATCTGGAGTATTAAATTGCATTCCTTGAAAAAAAATGTAAAATTTAAAGAAACCAGTAAGAAGCTATTTTTAAATAGAATTTACTTAATGCTGTGAGTAATTATATTTCAAATGGTTCCTAAGCGCAAATCAAACACAACCACGTGTTTAAAGTTTATACTAATCTGGGCAGTTCTATCATTACCGTGGCGCCAAAATCTGATGATGAATTCTTGCAGAACTCGACGAAATAAATCGAAAATAAAGAATAAAAATTTTTGATATCTCGCTTGGTTTTCGAGATATAGCATGTTAAAAATCAGCCATAGGTATAGTTCCTTCTGCTTTTGATGTTTTTTTTCTTCTGGTCCAGGCCGTATTTCAACCTAACAACAATCGCTAGGAGGAAAATAAAACACCTATAGTGCATTTCCACCATATGGTGGTTTTGATGAAAAAATTTTTGGTCCAGGCCGGATCTCACCCTAACCTCATCACTTTTGAGATACAATATCTCGAGAACTAAGCGAGATATCAAAAAACGTTATTCTTTATTTTCCATTTGTCTCATCGAGTTACGTAAGAATTCATCATCAAATTTGGCTATAGCGAAATTTTTCTTCTGGTCCAGGCCGTATTTCAAACTAACTACGTCAATTTTGAGACACGATATCTCGAGAACCAAGCGAGATATCAAAAAATTTTATTCTTTATTTTCGATTTGTTTGGTCGAGTTCTATAAGAATCAATCATCATATTGTGGCGCCACGGTAATGATAGAATCCCCCTAATCTGTGTTATGGAAGGCTTAAAAATATTATATAGAAGGAGCTAAATCAAACCAAAGAGTCTATTTTGAAATAGCAGTAGTTTCTGGCTACTGTTGTCAACAAACAAATGGAGGCTTATTGTCAGGTGTGATGTCTTTGATATTATGCTTTGTTTGTGTCATGGAATTATTCCTGTAAAACAGCATCTGATCCTCACCAATGCTAATGTTACGGAGAACTTTCATGACAGGTATGCTTTAAAGGTATAAAATAGTTTTCGAATCACTAATAACCGTGACCACAAGATAAAAATTTATATATACATCAGTAGCATAGTTGGGTGATATTGTAGTGTGAGACAATTATTAATGAACAATATTTTTATTCATAACTTTGATTTGTTGGTTCAGAGAGTTCGAACGAGTAAATAACAAATTTTCAAAACGAGGAAGGGTAATGTCTGACTGCCAATCGTGCGGTTATGACTGGTTAGTACGAGAACTGCCATTTTTTTCCAGACGGTTGCATTGTAGGTTGGCCAGATCTCATGTATGCCGGCACCGAGAGCACACTTTGGGGCGCTGATATAAATGTCATGTTCTTTTGCGATCACTGAAAACTAATGAATGGCACGAAAAAATATACTGTTGCTCTGTGACGACACCAAGACGTACGACAAAATCATTGTTCAATATATTCACTTATCCTCACGTAAACTTTACAGTCAGCTTTGTATGTGAAGTTTCTTTGCTTACTTATGGAAAATTTACTGTAATTATTCATTGCCTTTGCGGCTATCTTGAAAAAAGGCGACTGTACCGTTTTCATAACCTTCCAGAAACTGGAACTAAACTGCTGAAATTTACATCAGTGCTTGAACTAGGAAACTATTACTTGAAGTCCAGGATTTCGTCATTCTGTAGTTGATAAACCATGAATGGATTTCTAGTTTTGTGAACCCGCATTAATAAATTTGTTATACTTTACGGCAGCATATATTCTATTCTGTGATCTCGTATTCCTAGCGACAGCTGAAAAATTGCAGCCACAGGTAAAAAGTTATGGCCTCTCAAAAAAAAATATTATTGGATTATTTTTAAATATCGCTGATTCTTAATATAAAAAGCAGCTGCATTAGGGTGGAACTCAGATTGTGGATTCCTTAGTCACCGCTGGCAACGTGAAGTTCTTTGTCTTCTTGAACAGGGCAATAAAAGTATTTATTTCCATCGGATCTATCTTTGTAAAATATAAAAAAAGAAACTCAAAATGACCCGACTTAACAATTGTAATAAAGGTACGGCTTTAATTCACTGTCTCCGGAGATGCCTGCAAAGTGAGTGGAACAACGTAACATTCACAAAACTGTTGCCGTTTTTTAATCACTGAAAACTCTGTATCTTTGAGCATGTTACTTCGTTCTTCCTTTCAGCAGATGTGGCTTAGTTTACAGAATATTCAATATCGATACAACCATTAAATGTTTTCTTTTTTTCAATCAGCCTTTCAATGAAGTATTTCACGTCGTTATCATTTTACTGTCACTGCTGGTCAACCATCTTTAGGTATTTACATTGGATATTAGATCTGAAGTTAAGGCTATTAAAAGTCAAAACGAAAGTGTTATTTTATGGAATTTTCTTTGCTTTTTAAGTTTGGTGCTAAAGCTGTGTCATTACGTTATTTACTTTACCATGATTAGATATTTAGCGACTTATCTATTAATACTTTTAAGTTCCTTCAAACTAAGGAAATTCTATTCAAATTTTGCAGAGGAAAACATTATGGTGAAATAGAGGTAAATTTGTATATTTATCAGATCATAAATAATATAAGGGCCTACAATACCGTCTTTCAAACACCTTCGTTCGGAGCAATAGCAAATCAAGTCGCTGAATGACCGTAAATATCTGGACCCAAAAGTCAGGGACAAAAGTACATCTCACTATCTTAAACTTCTCCAAATTTAGTTTATAGTTGTTCGTGAGAAGCAAGCCAAGAGATCTCTTGTGCATGTGAACGAGACATTTTAGTAGGGGAAAAAAAGAAAGAATAAGAAACAATTATATATGTAGATCAAAGAACAAAAGTCAAATTAAAGGAAATAAGAAAACAAATACAATAAAGAACAAGCAGCTACTATCAACGAAAACATTCTGTTATAAATGGAATGAAACGTATTAGAACATACTATGGTAAACGTAAAGGATGATCAAAATGACAATACTAATTATTCAGCACAATTTCTCAAAGCAGCCGAACTGAACCTCAGCATATCGAATCAGATTTAAAGCCGATGTTCCCATTATGCTTCTATCAAGCTGAAATCCAACAAAATTTTGCCATGAAACACCATATAAAATAATTTCCTTGTAAAAGAATCTGGTTGAAGCAGAAAGTTTGACGGGATGTGGCTAGGGCAAAATGGTGTTCGCACCCGGTATACGTCTTAGTTCAAGCAAATTCTCTTTTCAGTTTATATAGTAGTAGTTTCCTGTGATCGTTTGTTTCATCACGATGGTAAAGTATTAACATCTACAAACACTCAACGACAGCAGAATGTTCTTCGAACCATTCGTGAACGATTTTGGTCCGGTGACATAGCGCATTGTTGTCCTGGAAAAGTCCATTGTTGTTTGGGAACATGAAGGCCACGAAATGTTTCAAATGAACTCGTCAATGGTCGGTTCAGTTTGGCTATAGGTCCCATCCATGCCATGTAAACACAACCTATACCAGGATTCAACCACCTCCAGCTTTTGTACTTCCTTTTTGACAATCTGGATCCAAGGCCTCGTGTAGTCCGCGCTACACTCGAACCCTACCATCGGCTGTTACCGACTGGGATCATGACACATCTGACCACATAACGTTTTTTTCCGGGTATCTGGTCCAATCGACAAGTTCACGAGCCCAGGAAGACGCTGCGGATGATGGAGTCTTGTTAAAGTGGGTCTCGCGTCTTTCTTCTGCCGCCACATGCCATAAACTCCAAATTTCGCTGCTCTGTCCGCACGGGCACGTCTGCCGTACGTTCCACATTGAGTGTTGTTGGTCCTTGACGCAGACGTCGCTAATGCCGGTCATTAAGTAGGCGTGCTAGGTCATTACGTTGTCCATGGCGGGAGGTAATGCCAGAAATTACATATTCACTACATACTCTTGACACCATGAATCAAGGGATGTTGAATTTACGAACAATTTCCGAAATGGGCTAGCGCCAACTTCCATTCTGCTTTCAAAGTCTGTTGATACATTTCATGTCAGAAAAAGTTTCACACGACTCACTAGAATACAAATGAAAGCCCTGACACAGAACGCTACGTTTATACGTTTCTTCCATGGTGCTACCATCATCTGAATATTTGCATATTCTTACCCTACAACTTTTGATACTTCCGTATAATTGTACTGTGTATGGTGTACATAAAGAGAAAGGTCGACCATACTTAACGTTGAGATAATGGAGCTATTTTTTTACCTAAGAATTTTGAGCAATTGCTAAACAGTCATCACTAATAAATATACCGGACGTGGAACGAGAATAATGCAAATAACTGCAAGTGTTTTTTTAAGTTGTGACTTGGAGAAGATAACTTACGCTGCAGCTACTCAAAGTAAGTACAGAGTTCCCGGTTCAAGAGCAATTTCGATTAGGGTTGTGCTACTGTTGTGGAAACTTTTAGTGTTCGTACTGACGTCTCACAGCTGATGTTTAACATGTCATTTGGTGTAGATATTGAAATAGTTCGTTTTGTCCACTAATGGTTAGAAAGTTATGCCAACATGTGACAACGAACCCGAAGGTTTCATTCCATGAAGACGTAGTAACAATGGAATATCAAGCATACTTTCGTATATAGTTTAAGCTACAGTCAAATTTACCTACAGACTTGTAAAATGTAGAAGGTTGATTCTGTCTTTTTGCCTAACTGTTGTGAAATGAAAATTTCTTGTTTCTTTTCGTTTCTTAGTTATAAGATTGGATCATGCGCCCAACTATTTACATAGATATTAATCAAAATCGATTGTGAGCCTCATAAAAGGGTTAAGATCAACTATCAATAGTTCTCGAGAAAATAAGTGTTGAATATCATTGCGTCTTATCGTTTTCGCTATAAGGGGATATGTACGAACAAATGTATATATATAGATACTTCAGAAGTTTAGAAAAGCGAATCATACAAGCACTGCGTGATCTAATTGGATCCATACGCGCCTTATACTAATAATAATAATACATAGTATATCAGTTCTGTAAATGAACCCTTTTTTAAAGATTCACTGACTCGCAAGTGAAGCTTCATATACAGTCCCTCAAATGTGTAAACTCTTTTGATTGGTGCCATGGTCTAGTGCAGTGGTGGCCAACCCAAATGATCTTGGGGAACACTTTGGAATAGAGGTGGGCAAAGTGATTCACTAAAAAGAGCGGTAGTTATTTTGAACGGTTCACTAGCTCACTTGCTCAGTTATATTTTATATTTGAGACACCTTTTTTTTTAGGTCTTCAGAATCCGGTTACTCCCCCACTTTTCGATGAAAATACCCTTTGATCTTCGGATCTAGCCGACTTCTGACTGACTCACCTAGAAGAACTACCGTTCACTTTTTAGTGAGCGACTGCTCACTCGCTCTTTTAAAAGAATTGCTCTAAAGAACTGATTCACTTGCGAACGACCCATCTCTACTATGGAAGTCCATCGTAACACCGCGGGCCGCATATGAAATTATGTGTCGCCCTATTAGATTTAGAATCACTATAGATATTTTTTGGAGTGAAAAATTGAAATATAATGAGTTATAAATATTGTGTTAATTATTATTCTTACATGAAAATATAGATGATATAATAATAATGATAGTAAACGCACATTGTAAGGAAATATATGACATTATAAGTAAATATATGGATGCACAAATAATTTATTTTTAAACCCATTGGTCTTCACTACTTTGGCCATTATAAAATAAACATATTTTGTAAAAGTGAGATAATCTCGTGGGCCGGAAAAACGTTCTTGGCGGGCCGCGGGTTGGCCACCTCTTGACTAGAGATGGGCGCCGCTTGTTCAAATCTCGGCGGCGCGGCGGTGCGCTGAACATTTTCAGTCGGCGGCGGCGTAACGCCGGCCGGCGCGGCGGCGTGACTATTTTATATATGACTAGTGTAAGCCCGTGACTGTTTTTTGCGTATCGTTACGGCTCTAGAATAGTTCCAGTTTTTACGATGAAAGATTGTGACAGATTGATCTGATCTGGACAAATACAAGCTTGACCTGTGTTTCACCCTTAGGATGAATTAAATCTCTTGAGCTTGAAGAACTCAGAAGCATTAATAGAGGTAGGTATTAAACACGGACAGGAACGATCGCGCTATTGTGTAACTGTTTCAAAGGTCATACACTCGAACTTGCTTAAATACGAACTTTACTTGTATTTAACCCTTAAGGTTCAAACTGCTAATTTAAAAAAAAAAAAATCCTGTTTGCTTCGAAAGCATCACATTGTTTATTATTTAGACTGGGCAAACACTCATAATGTAAACATTGGTTATAGTATCTGTGACGGCCAGAGAACTTAATACACATTCCATATTATGAAACAATTGTGCAACTCCGCAGAATAGACGATTCGGTGACACATTTGGTCTGATGTCCACTTAAAATAACCTAATAACTCACATACAGCGAACATGAATAAAGACCAATAACGAAAGTGGTCAGTAAAATGCCTAAAAAGCAAATAAACCGTAATGCATAAATTTTGGTCAAGCAACAACATTAGTGAAAGTTGTAATTAAACTGAAATTGGCATTCGTGGTTACGGCAGAGACTATGAGTAATTTAATTTTTTTAAAGTTGTTTAATTAGTAACATTTTACTGAAAAGCAGATCCACGTTTTTTCAGCCGCAAAATTTATTTAAAAATTTTAACTATGAAAGGCTATTAAAAGCAAATTTAATGAAACTATTATGCCAATTAATTTGGTAGCAGTTGCTTAGTTATTAAATTGTAAACATAACCACGAATTTCTTCTAATGGTATCTCTCGTCGCTGTTTTGTGAGCGAAGAATGACACGTGACACCGTTCTCCAGCCAATAGCTATCGAGGTGAGTGGGTGAATTTACGAAATTATATTGTAGATATATGTATATATCATTACTTAGTCTCAAAAACAAAAAATAAGTAACATTTCACTTATACATTCAAAATCTTGCAGGTTTTTGTACTCTTTGTAGTTATCCTGTATAAAAATAATTTTATTTGGGTGAACTGAGCTTCGGCTAGACCTTTTCGCAGAAATGACTAACGTAGTCACAGAAAATACTCTTGCTCGGTATGCTTGAGCAGGCACACAAAGAAAAGTCGTGGCAAGGGCAGAAAACCAAGGAAAGACATTTTTTTTTTTTTTGCTGTTCAAATAACTTAAAAAATTTCCATCTTTAGGATCTGATGTATCAGATGAAGCTAAATATCTCCAACTTTCTTTAGCGATCGGATAATCATTATCGCCATATACACGATATTTCGTCGATAGTTTATTCAGCAACGATGAATCATTGGTGGATTTTGTAGAAGCAATAGAATCCCTACCTTCATTTGTTTCTGGCACATTAATGGCAGTGATTACTTCCTTGATATACGAGGCAAGAAAGGAAGTACTGGTCTTTTGTATTGACTCCAAACATATATCTACTTCTTTGAGACCCATAAACCGGGGCGTAGCTACTATGGGGCTAGGCGGTGCAGTGCTCCGGGGTCCCTACGCTCAGGGGGCCCTCAAGCATACCTCAGGGGCCCCAAGCGCAGTTCAGAGGGCCCACGGGCCTTCACTGCAAACTGGCGACCTTTTTGTAGCTCTATCGGGGTTTAAGGGGGCCCCTAAGACACAGGGAGCCAACTCACTAAGAGGCCCTCACTGCTCCGGGGGGCACTGTTCAGAGGACCCCCCAAGCACAACTCAGGGGCCCCCAGCCTCAGCTCGGGGGGCACAAAAAAGGTCGCCCATCGGGCCTGAGGGGCCAAAATAAATATTTTGCACCGGGGCCCTTGTTGATCTAGCTACGCCACTGCCCATAACGATAATGCAAAGGTAATACTGCTACGGCCACTCTTGTGGCAGCGAATCGTTTGCTAATGTCTGCCACCATATTCCGATTAAGTCGAAACATAGTAAATAATTCGTCATCTAAGACAGAATTCAGGATGTCAATTATTTCAGAACGGAACAGAAGTTTCACATTCATTGTACATATTTTTGAGACGACATGATCTCAACTGCTTCGCGAAACCTTATCAAAAATTTTACTAGGTTTTTTATCTCTGAAAGATTCGACTGACTTTGATTTGAAAGATTGGACAAGATGAAATAAAGATTAAACATCTTATTTATTATCCGCAGTTGCATACGTGGGTTTAACTTCCCAGTATCTCTGGAAATCTATGCCAACGAGTTGGTCTTTCAGTTTTGATGAAAAGAGTGTATATTACATTTCGTGATCCTGATACGAATAGCGATCTCTCTTCAGCTACTTCATCCAATCTTTCTGTATGTACGGGTTACATCTAATAATTTTCTACAATACGATCGGTCTCATCATTGAACTAAGTTATCAAGGGAATCCATAAACTCTTTTTCCATTTTTCGGCATGTGCTGACAAGGGGTATCTCTCTCGTGACAATCTTCTTGCATTCTTTTTACGAGCCTTTTAATTTCTGGAAAACTGTTTAGGTCTCCACTGTTAACGAAATTATGGATCCCATGACCAAGAGACAGGTAGGTGATGCTCCATATTAGCCAACGAAACTGCTCTTCGCACGTTTTCTATAGCGTCAATGACAGCTAGAATCTTCTGTTCATTCAGTCTCAACTGTTTCTTTATATCTCTTCTATTTTGCCTCCAGTCTTCATTTCTTCCATACGTTGAGTACTCGGGGTCAAATACTTTATTGTTTTTACCGTATTTAGGCTATCTAAGCAATAGGCTTGGCTCTTTCTATCATTAAACTTCCGAAATACTTCCAACAAAAACTAGTTTGGCTTAGATAGTCATATAACTATTACCTATAACTTTTAAACCTTAGTTTTAGCTAATTCATTCATTTTAACACCTACTTATTCACTCAATTTAACGAAAAATTAAAAAAAAAATATAGCCTTGTGTTAGGAAGTGTTTCTCATGGACACGCCGCGAAGCTGTTGCCATTTAAAGAATAATAAAGAAACCTGATTTCTCTGAATACTTCTTGTTTGTGAACATGTTTCCCATAAGAACAAGTGCAAGTCGGAAAGTAATAGCCACATACCCTTATCAGTCAACCTATGTGTGCATTTCGCAAGTTTCACCATATCAAATCCGATAAGTGTGCGAAGCACTACTCCAAGTCACAAATTACATTGTTCCTCAAAAACTATTTAGTTTATGGTCCTCACATACATTATAAGAGCTTATTTTCTTTTTAATGCTTTATTGACCTCCCTTCGTCCGAAAGTGACCCGATTATTTCTTTTCCCTAAAACTACTGAGGGTTGACCTTAACTTTATGGGGGTTCAGTTTTCAGTGGTACTCATTGCAGTCCGTGGTACGTAAGTTCTAGCCACCTATCGTTAGATTCAAGAGTGATTTGAAAAGTGTCGCCGAACATTGCTATAATAATCATAAGTGTACAAACATATTTTTATAATTACAAGTTTAAAATAAAATGCTTTAAAATCTGAGGTACATTTGTTCCTACATTTAGTGCAGTTGATAATGTTAATTACGTTCCACCGACTATAGCGCTACCGCCTGCAGGCTCCTAGCTTACCTATCTGGACGCCATCTGCCTCCTCCGGTTGATAAGGGATGAGGAGACAACACGCCTTGCTTGGTTTCTCAGATAACAGAAGTAGAACGCTCCGTAGTGGATTATGCTGCATCTAGTTGTCAGGATGAGATGAATAGGTATGGGGAAACAACTTTTGCATTGACTTTTTTCACTGTATTTTTCTCGAAATTTAATGATAGTTACAAGTAAATGAAAGTGCCAGTCTATGTTATGAATGTGACACAGTTCGTAGAAATTTTCAGTTTGGGGCCAAGATAATGACTAGGAGTATGCTTGTGAAAAACTTGCAAGTAAAATCGAGAGAGCCGTTTCATTCCGTAGCATAATTTAAATTTACGTCGCAGAAATTACGGCTGATTACGAATAATCAAAGAAAACTAAACAGTTAATTAATTTTGTTTAAAATTTAGAAAGTATTTTCTCCTCTTAGCGATGTGTTGTGCTTTATTATTTTATCAGTAAATCAAAAATTAAATTTCAGTGCAATCTTCAGTCAACAAGAAAGTATATTTTCAATTGATATTAACATCGCTACTTACGCAAATATGTTTTCAGTATGTACTCGAGAGAAAAGTTGACTATACATTTTCATTTATTTTACTAAATCAGCAACGTATCTTCGAGTAAAACATCATAAACGTTAGTTCTGTACGTTAAAGTAAGTAATAGCGTACTCTTGAGCTTCTTCGTCTTCACCATCTCTACCCAACATTTTTGGTCGGTAGCCTTTCATGAATTTTACTACTCGTTGGCATAGTCAAATTTGGAGCTTTGGTTTTACGCTCGTATGCTCTTGCTGACGACAACCTACTGCCAGGTCGTAGTACGTCCTAACTAGGGTTGTAACGGATGTCATCTTTGCGGATGTGGATGTGGAACAACAAATTTATAATTATATAGATTTTAATATTTTATCAAAAATAAATTGAAAATCAATCTCTTTTCATAAGTAAATTCTATTTCCATGTAATACTGCCATATTGATTTATTTTTCCTCATATTTCAACAACAAAAAATGTGGGATGATTTCACAAGTGAATTAAATTACTTACATAATTACACACGAGTCTAAAAACCAGTGTTTGTCTTAAGAACTTTGCGGAGTTCTTGACTGGACTAATTCAAGCGTCCAGCACAAGGCCACGCCACCGCGCATCTCCGCGCTCGCTTTTTTTTTTTTTTTTTTTTTTTTTTTGTCATTTAACTATACGCCTCGTCGACGTCGAGGCCATTAGAGGTGTAGGAACGGGAATGAATTCTGCCATGGTCTTTTAAAGGAAGCATTCGCCTGGAGTGATTTGTGGAAGCCATGGAAAACCCAACTCTGGAGTCCCGGACCGGGATTCGAACCGGCGTCCTCCAGAATGCGGGGCCAGGCCGTTACCGCCTACCCGCCACGCTAAGCTCCGTGCACGTCACCAACTTTCTTACCGCTCTAGTGGCGCATTCACATTACAACTTGTAGGACCTACGAGATACGATTTTCGATAAAAGAACTCTTGATGGACCGTGAAAACGGTTAAAGGAATACATGTAGGAGGTGTCGGATGTTGGCAATGCTGTCCAATAAGCTATAGATATTGGAGGAAACATCCTACGAGTGTGCGATAAGGACATCCCACAAAAACCGTTCTTGTAAAAATAGGCCAAGTCTCGTGTTCATGTAGTGACAAAACATTATGAGATCTTCTTCTGAGCCAAATCTACATTTTACAGTGTGTATTCACTTCACTTTGTGAAACAGAATGGTTTTTCTCGGTATCACAGATCGTTATTAAAAATCTAACGACTTGGCCATTATGCATGCCACGTTTTAGTTAACGTATACAAATACTTTAAATGTGTTGCTTTATCAAACTTATAAATACGTAAAAGCCAAAATTTCCCTCACTCTTTTTCGAATTTGACAGGTGTATATTTATATGTATTATGCCTTCAATTTAATTTCAAATTATGACATGCATAATGCCAAGTCATCAGATTTTTTATCCTAAATAAACGATCTGTGATACAGAGAAAAACATTTCTCATTCTGTTTCAAAAATTGAAGTGAACACACACTGTAAAGTGTAGACTTGACCCAGAAGAAGATCTCATAACTTTTTGTCACTACATGAACACGAGACTTGGCCTATTTTTACAAGAATTGTTTTTGTGGGATCTCATTTATTTTTGTAATTTTATCGCTTATTCTGAATCGCCTCTAAAATAAGCACAGGAACAAATTAAAATTAAAGATATTAGTAAAACTTGCTGATCTAGACTAGGACTCAACGCCAGGGACCCAAGAAGGAAATATGCTATATGGCGAAGTTGATTGTTATGAGGCCATGTTTCTGCTCACCAACTACATTAGGTGTTCACATGAAAATACATCCTGGACCAAGCTGTAAAATTATACATCCATGGCAATGGCACATATGTATTTTCGATTAGTACCAAAAGAAAGCGAGTTAGCGTTTACGTGGAAATGAGGCCTGAACCAACCTATAAAATTATGCATTCCTGGCAATGGTGAATATGCAGTTTCGATTCGTACGAAACGAAAGCTAGTTATCTAAGTTGTTTTGTTAGGTTACATTGGCAATCGTATTTCTCAGATGAACAATGTGTTACAATCACTGCAACGTTAAAAACACACACACACACATCCCCGCACCTTCTAAAGGTTTTTCTGTTTTTAAATATTTTGGAAATTGATTCTCTTCATGAGACAGGTTCGATGGTTTGAGCTTATAGCTTCGTCCAAAACAAATCAATTAACCTGCAAATATGCACCGGAACGTTCGGTTTGCCATTGAATAAATACAGGGGAAATCAGCAATATCATTACCAACAATGCCCTAATCTCTGCAAACAATGTGCGTCGTAGCCGAGCAATGAACGTTGCCGCTGTTTTAACTACCACCTCAAATTAATAACAAGTAACTTCCAAACTAATCATAGGAAAAAAGTAAAATTTAAGGTTTTTGTTAAACTTGCTTGCCTTTATATAGTATAGAAATCTCAGGTTTATAGCTTCATCCGGAGAAAAGTAATTAAGCCGCAAATATGTGCCAGAATTTTTCACGTTTGGGATTGTAATTAAATAAATATGGCGAAAAACTCCAATATCAGATTTTTCTTATGATTTAGGGATAAAACCATATATGTGTACCAAATTACTTGTTTCTAGGATTCCTGGAAGTGCAGTTGAATTTTGATGTCGGGGGGTTATGCCGAAATAAAATTTTGAATTTCAATAACTTCCAAAGTAAGAAAAGGAAAGAAGTAAAATTAAACACATTAGTTAAACATAGTAAGCTAACTCTACAGTGAAAATCCGAGGTTTATAAAGTAATTAGGGTAGAAAGCGATTTCATTTTAGGGGTAGGTGTATGGAAATTTACGAGTTTCAGACTTTTCTTATAATATGGGGGTAAAATTTTATCTGTGTACCAAATTTCAGCTTTCTACGGCTACGGGAAGTGTCTTAGAATTTGATGATCATCAGTCAGTCAGTCAGTCAGTGAGTGATTGACAAAAACGCTGTAGTTTGCATCCAAATAATAACCGAGCTAAGAACAGTAACGAAATAAAATTTAGTACGTTTTGCTAAGATTACTGATATCTATGCGTAACAGAAATTTGAGACATGTAGCATGAATACGACCGAAAAAAACTGAGATTCAAAAATGGCCTGAATCGCTTCGAGAAAAGGGTAGGCAGTGCCGCCGTTGACTCGACTTGGCGGGTGCACTGCCTTGCACCCAAATATCGTGTACCACGAGAAAGTACGAGTGTAATGGATTTCTTGGAACATTTAAAGTAGCGTGAATGGGTGAGCGCATCCTACGGTAGTTCTACAAGGATGTACTATGTTGGACCGTTAATAGGCCGCTTTGAGGTCTGACCACACTAGACCGCACCGTGCCCGCACCGTCACCGCATCGACACTCGGACGAGTGACGGTTCGCCCCCCTCGCATTCCTACTGGTCCGTAGTTCGTCTGTGTGACGGACGGGTTCCTACTCTGTCTTCAGTCTCTTTCAACGTTGAAAGATTCTCGTGTATATCAATATAGTCACAATGAAATGTCAAGCGTCACTAACTTCACATTTAACTTGTTTGTTTTGGTTGAGGTTCCTTTCGATTCACTCCATATTTTTTAACAAAAAATAATAAGATTATTATAATTTTAATTTAAATACAGACTTCAAAGATTCTGTAAAATAATAATAATTTCATGTGATCTAAAAATTCCAGTCACAGTGTTTTTTATTAGCCGCGCAGTACACCTCTATCGTTGTCACCTATTTTTGAAAGAAGACCTGCAGATTAACGTGAAATTCGAACCAGGGCGCGTCCCAGCATCTTCGCATTAACAAATCAAAGCTTTGCCAGAGGTGACTGTCAATTTTAAGACCGGTGAAAATTGCAGATGATAGAGGGAATTGAACAAGGGACTTTCAGTACCCCAATCGTACGCCGTAACCATCTGAGTTGAGAGATAAATCTGGATGTAATGACAAATAAATGTTCAAACATAGTAAAATCAACGTACTTCTTTCTATATAATTTATTTTTGCATCCCAAAACACAAATGTACTTTTATGTGATCGAATACATATTTTTCAGTACTTCTAGATTCAGATGCTTGCGGCGTGTGATGCGGGTATGGAAGGTCCCCGGTTCAAAATCCGGGTCTCGGGTGCAATTTCTACAGGCCTTAAAATCTACCTTCACCTCTGGCAAAACTTTGATTTGTTAATGCGAACATGCAAGGACTCTACCTACATTTTACGAACATCTGATGAACCTAACGTAAGGATTAAAAAAAGGACACTTTTCTAAAGAAATCAGTAACGCTAAAACAACATTTAGTCGTAAAGGATCAAATATTTCTGAACTATTTGTATACGCTGCTCCATATTTTATATATATATATATATATATATATATATATATATATATATTTTACCACGTGGTCCCATAGGGATAGAGTTTTGAATTAATTCAAGTGGAGGCTGAAGGAAAAGGTTCACATCCCAAAAATAAATCAGCATCTTCGACAGTGAGTGGGTCTGGGAAGCCATGTTCAAGACCAGAAGAAATTTAACAGATTACGAGTAGT
Organism: Vandiemenella viatica; assembly: GCA_031002005.1. NCBI lineage: Eukaryota > Metazoa > Arthropoda > Insecta > Orthoptera > Morabidae > Vandiemenella > Vandiemenella viatica. Next base: position 359,634,699 of record JARYHS010013630.1, on the reverse strand, counting down.
GAGAATGACGACATCTCATGACAAAAGTTTTCAGAGTTGGCGAGTCATTCTCAAAAAAAAAAATAATAATAATAATAATAATAATAATAATAATAATAATAATAATTGGTGCGGGATCCTGCTGTCCAGTGAACGAGTATGCAGAGAATACGGGGGCAGAAAGTTTGAGTATAGCGAATAGCAGCAGCGACTTATGGAAAACAATATAAGATTATTATAAATTTGATCTGTATGGGCCATTCTTGGCGATTCTTGGTATCACGACTTCACCGTGAGCGCCGATGAAAATTCTTCACCGAGCTTGGTGGGTGAACGGTTAACGTTCTGGCCTCGCATTCGGGAGGACGCGGGTTCGATTCCCCGTCCGGGCATCCAGATTTGGGTTTTCCATGGTTTCCCCAAATACCTTCAAAGAGGCTATGGCCGAATTCCTTCCCGTTCCTTGTTCCCAGTCCCATCTTCTTCAGCCAAGTCCGGTGGCTGTTTCTGCTTAGTTACACCTATACAAGTCTAAGAGTTTTGCCTGGTACATCTGCCAGATATTTTATTTCGATATGAGCACAGGGCCACATTTAGACTCTGTGGGCCCCTGGGTATACATGTGGTGCGGGGCCCCCTGTCTCGGCAGTGGCCCTGGTTGCTTCTTCCATTCCGACTATTGATGCTTAAATTCGAAATTCTGCCCAAAAAAAATTTATGAGGGACCTTTTTTTTTAGCTCTACTACTGGCCCAGGGCTGTGGATTGACTTTAACGCAGTTTCAAGGGCGGCAAATGCTTGACTAGCTTCAACTTCAACATTAAGGTCATCTTCTTCCTTGACACTTTCTTCTCTCACACTTTCAATAAGTTCATCATCATTTAGAATTTCATACCCAGGGTCTGACGAATCTCACACCACCCGCTCTCCTATATCTTCAGCACTAACTTCTGAACATCCAGGAATTTTCAAAAGAATGTTTCTGAATTTGCGTTTTAATCAAAAAAGCGATTCGGATATTCAGCGATTCCTATAGTCGGAGTTCGGATAATTGGAGTTCTACTGTACGTGCTTTTGTGTTTTGAGTAACTCCGTTTTGCGCTGCAACGCGAAACCATCGTGAACTAGTGAATTTGTTTGGTATCAATTTGGTTGATTAATTAGAGTTTGTGCTGTTCAATTTAATTAAACTTGTACTGGAGTATTATCCCTATCAGTTATCCCATGCATAATCATATTAAATCTAAATACAAAGTTTAAAGTTAATTATCCTCACCCAACTTTGTGATAGTAAGCTAAATGAAGCTTCAATGCCTATGATTTCTCATTATCATTCTTTTCAGGATTTTTTTTTTTTTTTTTTAAAAAAAAAGGCGCTAATTGTTTGAAATCGGTTCCAATTCAGTGGTGCAGTTGCGGCTATACTGAGGGTTCACGGAATACCATTAGCGAAACTGATACCGAAATATAAAATTTAAAATTCTAAAACGCTATAATTGCCTAATTTTTTGTACTTGTCTCTAAAATGCTGTGTTACTGCATGTTCAGTAAAACGTATGCTTGGTCCTCTCTACTGCTGCGGCTCTGAGCTTCACTGCAATATGTTCTCTCTACTTATGGTGCCATTATTCACAATTCTTTTCGACTCCTTAGGATTTACTAATAATCGTTCATTTGTAGGGTAGTAACGTAAAGAGGAAATGCGCTGAAGTTTGATATCAGCAGTTTGATTTTGGGCCGATGTGCATGGTAGTGCGAAGTTTTGCCGCTGGCGGCGCTTGCGCATCTCCCAAGGTCGATAACATGGCAACACGCGGTGACGCCGCGGCAGCGGATACTCATTTAGTTGGCTGTCAGACGCCGGCGGAAGTAAGGAAGGAAGGAGCAGAATGAGCGTGAAACACCTGAAGAAAGGTACGTACCGGCAAAATGCACACTGGACAAAAGAAATATCTTTGTAGAAGACGCGTGCAATTCCTTCGAAAGTAATTTAAAATGACTGATGAGGAAGGGGTAGCATAGTTACAAAAAATATTAGCGGTAAAAGTAACGAATCAATTCATTTTTAGTTTATATCTTTAATAATTTGATCAGAACCAGATGACTCTTACCTTCATGTGGGTTCGGATGCAACTGAAGTCAAAGGAGATAAACTGTGTAACTTTTCACCAGCTTGTAACTCCGTTTTTCGATTTGAAATACATTGTCTGGTTTTTTGTATAAGAACGCTGTAGCAGAATTTCAGTATAAAAGATCATTCGTCATGTTAACTTTAAGTATTTCGCTGGATGTCACGGTGCATCTATTAAACCATTTATCCACCCAGTGAATTATACTTCTGAATTAAATGTATCACATTCTGGCAGTGCGCTAGACGTCATTGAAAGCGTTTAGTAGCTGTCTCATAGATTGCACTGTATATGTTTATATGGTTTCCATGTCAATCGTGTAATTCGACCAGTATCAGATTGTACCATATATAGGAATTTAAATTGACTTCACGTAATGTGAATTCAATGTAATTCTTCTTTTTGTTATTTTCATTTCTGATTCCGCTAACATGATTTAGCATTAATGTTTCAAAATCCATCTACGCAGAATATATTGGGAAATAACTGACGATATGAGCATTAATAAATACTGTAGGGCTACATATGTTAATTTATCGTTGCGAAGCGCTAAGTTTCCTTTTATCGATGGTGTTTAATTCTCATTATTTTATTGAAGATTCAGAATACGTGAAGGCACCTGTTCTTTGTTAGAATTGGCTCAAGTCTGTTTTAAAAGAGTGGTTGTTCTACTTTTCCAACAAATCACCTCTAATGGCCTCGAAGCCGACGAGGCGTAAGGCCCGAAGAAGTACCAGGCCAGCTATCAAAAAATGGAACTAACCTCTTGAAATTTGGATTAACTGCTTCGATATAACATCTTCACGTTGCTCGCTCACATTATACGCAAAATTCACCACAAGTTAAATTAAAAATGCCGAAAAATAGATGGTTGACCAATTGCGAAACGCAACCAGCTGCGCAAAAATCAAAGAAGAGGGTAACTAAGCCTTGGAAACAATAGGGATCTATACAAACTGGAGAGCATTACAACAGCTTTGAGAGAAAAAAAGAGATTAATCTTCTGTGGTCACGCAGTTCGGATCGACAATCAGAGACGCTCCTCCATAGTTTTCAAAAGAAGGAAAGCGACTAATGCGAAGTGAACAAGACTAATCGGAAAACATCTCGAACAACTGGACATTGACACCAACCAGATTTACAATAGGGATAAGTACAGAATGTTGATTAAAGTATCCGATTCTCTCCAGTCCCTAATAGTCAAAACACTGCGCTCCTGATCTGGGGTAGAGAAAAGACAGCCACAGTGCAAGGATGAAGGAATACTGGGCTAAAAGGAAAGTTCGACAGAGTTAAGAATCACGCGATGCGTAGTGGCCAAAACAAAAAGAACAACTCTTGTCTGTGGAGAGCTTACGTCAATTTAAACTTTATTTTTCTCGAAGGTTGAGGCCTGGATCGAGAGATTTTTTTTTTCCTTTCGTAAATTTCTTTCCTACACGTCCATCTCGGAAATGTCATGTGTTTACAACGAAAGTAATCTATTGTCTCCGACTGCGTCTATCCATACAAAACGGTTGCTGAAATAGGGTTCAGACGTAAATTTTTTGTTTGTAAATTACGTGAGGCGGTTTTAAACGGGGAGAAACGGAAACGCCAAGAAAACATCACAACAAAGGACCTAGGTGACATCTTATAGTTGTGCACACTCACATATTTCGGCACTATTAATTTTTGTGAACTTATTAGTAAAATGTGAGTTTGGAACGTGAATAATACATTAAATTGATGCAATTAATCAAACTTTCAAGAACTTTGTGCCATTTTTTGATAGAGAAAGTCGTACAATCCCCGTAAAAGATATCTCTGAATTTTATTGAAGTAATATTTTCTGCTTTTGCAATATGTCAGGATTCAGAAAGTGACTTGCTCGGATATCGATAGCACGCAAGGCTCAGTGGTTAACGCGACTGACTGAAGGTGGATACCCTACGTGGTGAGTGAGTGGCAACGATTTCGCCTCTCAGTTGGGAGGTCACGGTATCGAACCCCGTCCCGTATTGAGAATAGGGTTTTCCATGGTTTCCCCAAATCACTCCAGGCGAATGCCGGGATGGTTCGTTAGGAAGCTCATGGCCAAATTCCTTCCATTCCTTGCCATCAATCATTTTCCCTCCAGACGAGGTGTAAAGCAATAAAAATATAGATCGAGATCTGATGATCGAAGAGCCTTTACCCGACCATCATCTCTGGCAATGCTTGCTTCGTGTACGTGAAATTCGCCAAAACGCTTCCGTGGTAAGGTTACCAGGTTAGGTTAGCGCCTACGAGAGAGCCTTATTGCAGGCATTCAGATTGCGGTTTTCTGTGGTTTCCCTAAATCACTCTAGGCGAATGCCATGTTGTTTCATAAACAAAAGGACAATGCCGAATTCCTTCTAATTCCTTGCCCCCAGTCCTTCCCGCTTCTAGTGATCTCGACGTCGACGAGGCGTAAAGCCACAAAAAAAAAAAAAAAAAAAAAAAAAAAAAAAATCCTTTCATCAGATAGTGACGTAGAACTCTGAATCTTTTGGAAAAGTAGGCTTGAACTGATTGAAACTGGGTTTAAAACTCTCCATTTTGTCATTCACAACACAAACAGATCTCTACATTTATCACACGCACCAACACAGTTAAAAAAAACTTACAATAACACTTACGGTAGGAAAACACTGGGGAAGGCAACAGCAAACAACCCAAAGTAGCATCCTCCATAGCAATTGCCTGCGATGACACTCGCTGAATTTTGACTGATTCATGGACGTTCCCTTCCAAAACGTCTACTGCTATAATAGGAGATAGGGCATTGCTACGCTACACAGCTTCATTTGACAACACACTGGATGGACTTGGGAATCATTTCCTGACATTTAGCTTTCGGGAAAATTCCTCTAGATTTTAATCATCAATCTTCCAGCTGGTAGTTCTTCTGTATTGAAAGGTAAGGTAAGTTTCGTGTAACATCACATTTCCCGGATGTGGACAGTTACCATGAAGGATATTACCCCTCCATTGCAGCTCCATGAGATGGTTTTGATTCTGTGGTTTGCTTTCCCCCATTTAGCAAATATTACACGCGGGAATATGAATGTTGAGAAAAGTGGATTGTGCACAACAATGAAAGGAGGGAGACGTTGAAGTCCGTTGTGTGCCGGAAGGTGGCCATACACGATCTCTCCATATGGATGTCATCCATATGGGTGACATCCATGCGGATGACATCAAAAAGCGTAGCACATACACGATCATTCCATCACTCCAGTCAGCCACGACCGTGAAAAAAAGAGGCAAAGCAAGCAACAATAGGTTGTCAATTTGCTATACAACAATCTAGTTATGCCAAGTACTAAATAAAATGAGCCAGAATCAATTTTAAAGGATATTCAAACTATCGATTACTGAATAAAAGTCCTGAGAATTAAATAAACGTCCAAAAAAGTGCGAAATTATGAAAAATAAGCTTTGTGATATTACGAAAAATTTAAAAACACTTCAAAAAGATTATAAAACAGATTTATTAAATTTAAATAGTTTATCAAGCTGAAAATAGTTAAAAGTACGTCAAATGTAGTAAAACAACATATTTAAACAAGTAGGCTCATATAAAATTAATATTATTAAAAAGAGGATCGCAAAGAATTATCTTTTTTTCTAACACGGTTTCTCTGTTGGCGTTTATGTCTTTATTTTTAAATAATATTAGCAATTGATCTACTGCCACATTTATTTATATTTTGTCATGTTAGTCAGGATTAGAGATCCTACAAGCATGGTAAGTCCTTATACTTCTGAATAATCTCTTATTGAGACGACATTATTATTTCAAAAAAAAAAAAAAAAAAATTAAAAAGAACATAATCGTTCTAATTATTACTTAATAATATTTAAAACTGTATTATTTTCAATTCTACATTCAAAATAATATTTAACTAGTAGTAAAACAAATATTTCTATACCAGATTAAAAATAAAAAAGAAATGGTACAATGGTGCATAGTCATGATGTCTGCTCGGTGGTCGGTGACAGAATGAGAAGAGTTTGGACCGCCGGTTTCGCCATACACGAGCCGACTGGAGTGATGGCTTGGTGTCGCTCCACGTGGTTTTCCCCACACACCGTCAGTTGGCTTGTTGGCATGATGGACGAAACTGATGGATATTGGACTGGCCGGATATCCAAATAATCCTGTCACTCCACGTCATCCACATCAGTTTCCCCACACACGCCGCGATAATGGAGTGACATCGCTCCATTTGGACGGATGGAGCGATCGTGTATGGCCACCTTTAAGGTTGGTAATCCAAATGACAGTGAGTGGGCCGTACGTATCGAACTGCCTATGCCCTCACTCGCTAAGTATTGTGTAACATACTGGACTTTAAACTTAGCCTTTGGTACACGATAAGTTTAACAAGTACCAGCGGAGTACCGGGTGGTGTAAATTTTTCAGCACTGGGATCGAATTAACTAGTGTGCCTTAGAAAGGTGCCTCGCATAAATAGCGATTATGCAAAGGTAATGAGTATAAATGTGTACAAACGCCAAACTTATGATAAAACTGGTGCTGGAATTTCAAAATAGAACTAGAATATTTAAGAAAACAGATTTAATTACTGTTTAATAATCAAACTAAATTATTTTGTCCAACTGGTCGTTTTAAATAAGGCTTTCCAAAGTAGTAGTCTCAATATTTGAGATTAATTTCTCTTTTAAAGAATTAGCATACACATTTATAATATCTGCGTTAAGTTTAAATCTCCTTATTCATGACATTCCTAATTTTCCCCCTCTCATTTTGGAACTGAGGTTAAATTAAATGGTCAAGGATTACAGAGGATAAAGTGAGGTTTGGTATATTTTACCAAATTGCTATATAATAAATTTTTAAATGTACTGACTCTAGAGTTCTGATTAGACCTATTTATATGCAGCGTTGTCATCTGTGCCAGAGTTATTCATGAAGGTGAATTTCAGTGTCGAATTAGATATGAACAATCGAATGCATGTAGTTAAAATAATGGTGCAGTATTTCAGGAGTATACTGCTATTAGTTGGGTAAGTTCTTTCACTACCTTTGTTGTTTAATTGGACGATTTAAATTCGTATCAATTATAGTATTATTTGGACATCTTACAAATGGTAATTAACGTAGAGAGACTTAATGTTATCCAGGTAGAACGATTTTGTCAGTTTTGTTGCAGGTATAGCAGACTGGTATATCAAACAGAAATTAAGATAACTGATACTTTCGCTGATTACAATGAAATTCAGATAAAACTTATCACACCGTAGGATGGAACTCGCTGGCCTTGTATTGCAGGAGTCCCGCGTAAGGTGTGTTTGCAGTGGTCAGAGACTTTCTACGTATGCGTGCATATGAACAGAAAAAAACAGACCTACTGTGTTGCCTGGTTGTCAGAAATTTTAAGTTAGTGGAAAAATTCATGAAAACGGGATGACTCGGCGCTTAATCTTGTAATTATTTAGATACTAATTCGGGGTACTTAAGCCTGGATGCTATCAAATAACAACATTTACTTCAAAATTCTCTAAAGGTGTGAAATGTAGCCCAGGAGCGCTAGTGCTGTGAACTTGAATCGGCTGTCTGTGTTCAGACAGTAAACGTGCTTTTTTTTTTTTCTTTTTTCTTTTTTTTTTGTGATTGTGTAATGTGATGAACATTTTTTCCTCCCTTCATCCATGCAAAACTAAGAATTTTTGGAAAGTAACAATGGTTTAAAAGTTAAAAAAAAGAAATAGAGCTTCATTCATATAAACAAATTTAGATTTAATTTTATCAGTATATCATGGCGGCATGCGATTTCACAATGCACCATAGTGGTTACCCTGAATAATATAGACGTGTTATTAGTGGAGTTTCCAGAAATATAGTTTCACCGTTTTAACTGAAGAATAAATTGGGTGAATAGTAAAATATCTACTCATAGCTGTAAAGGTATTATCGGTTCTAAATCCACATTCATGAGTCCTTTGTCTGCCTTCCACCAATCCTCCGTTACCACCTTGGCTCAGTCCTCTCCTCCTCGTTTCAGCACACACTGCTCCATTCCTCTCGCCCATCTGTCCTATGCTCTCCCTGCAGACCTTACATCTAATTTCATACATTTTCCTTAGCGTTCTATGTTGCTCCATTTATCTAACGTATACATACCATTTGAGTCTTGCCTTTCCTATACTTGCCTCTTCCACTGTCCTTAACTTTCTTGTTCTTTATCTTCTCCATTCATGTAAAAATCGTTCTGCTACTGAGAAATTTCAGTTCACTTACTTGTATGTTACTAAAATCCCGATTCTTCAGTCTAGGTTTCGGCAACGTACGATAGAACAGGAAAATAGTTCTCCCGATAATTTATTCCAAAAGTTGAACCCATCCTCGGTGTGGCGGGAAAATGGCAACTGCGTGAATTATGGTTCTGGCTATATGGTGTACACCGAAAGAGACTACGTATCTGAACTTTGAATATACGAATACTTATGCGGAAAGCAGAGGAAATAGTGGATTTGATGGAAAGGTGCAGTGTATCATGGGATTTGGCAGAAACATAGTGCAAAATACATGGTAAAAGAAAACCGAGAAGAAAGTTCCAATTATATTGGATGGGAATGCTGAAAGGAAAAAAAAAAAAAATGGAGTAGAGGTTTTCTTTTAACTGCTTAATGTCTCTCAACAGCAAGGTCTTTAGAGACAGGAAACGATGGGGGGGGGGGGGGGAGCAAGGAATGGAATTAGGCCATGGCCTTTTGAAGGAAGCATTCCGGCATTTGCCTGGAGTGATTTGGGAAACCATGGAAAACCCAAATCTGGATGCCCGGACGGGGATTCGAACCGCCGCCCTCCCGAATGCGAGGCCAGAACGCTAGCCGTTACACCACCACTCTCGGTGGAGTAGAGGTAATTGCGGGAGGGCTAAAGGAGGAAGTAACAGAAATAAGTTACCTGCTGACGAATATTAAGGAAATAGTACAAGTAAGATGTTTGAAAATACTGCAAGTATTCGCCCCCACGAGTAGGCTGCCTACAACAGCTTAAAGATTATTTTGTGGGTTTATGGAATCTGTAGAATGGTCAAAATAGTATAATTTTGGGGAACCCAAATGGCCAGGTGGGCATAGGAATAAAAGGATGGGGAAGCAGGAACGAAGGGTATTGGAATTCTGCAAGAGAACTGCGTCAGTGATTCGAAATTCCTGGTACCAAAAAAAAAAGTCACCGGGTAACCTGATACTGCAGGAATTCACAGAAGAATTGTGGAATGAGCCGTCAATAACTCGAAATTAAGTTTTTATTATTATTATTATTTCGCAGTAAGTGGAATTTGAATCTAACAGTCCTGAAAAATTTTATCCAAAAACAACTTTGCTTTATTATAACACACGCTTAGCTTACTTTGAAGACATCAAATCATTTATCATGTCAATTGTTTTAAAAACCCAGAAGTTTGTATTTTGCGCTTTTTTACGAACTCGCCGGATGGCTGCTCTATAGTTAAATAACAAGGTTTTCTTTATCTCTCAAAATGAGCGGAGAAAGTGTTCTAACTGTAGTTCAAGAGTAATCATTATCCTTCGGTACAATTTTTGACGGGGATACGTCTTTAAATTTGCTTTCATTATTCTGTTATGGATGGATCTTATAAAGCGCAATTGACACAAGATGGAGGGATAAAGTTTGACACAGCAGCCCCGAATAAGTTTCCTACATTCAAAATTCAATTATGCTACTCGATGGCTATAAGATCTAAGCATTTATTACGCCGCGTATGGACCGTGGCATTGCGCATATCCACTTTGCGTTCTTTTTGCCACGTCTCGTAAGCTCCGTGTAGTTTAATGTGTCGTGCGATGAAGTTACTTTCCTCTTTTATGTTCAATCGATAGCTTTATATCGATTTCTTGCCTAAAATATTAATACCAATTTCTATAAAGTTGTATTGGTCCGAAGATAAAAACTGAAAGTCTGTCTAACTAAAAGTCTGCCTCTTTGGCCATACATCCATCTACTCTTAATATTTTGTTAAGCAGTTGTTTGTTATTTTATCGCTTGTATCATTGCTCTACATAGCAGAAATAACACAAAACAATCGCAATACTTGATAATAGAAACTCGTGCCCCATATGGACTCAAACCGGCGAACCTCGGTAGGTGAGGTCAGTAATGTATTACTACCGTGTCCGCTAATCGCGGAAGTTAAATGCGGAGCAGAGTGGAACGAATGTATTTCGCAGGCTGAGCTCGGCTTTGGTGGGCTGTGAACGTGGCAGAGTATTGTGATTACACACGAATTGGAATTTACAGAACGAGAGGACATCAATCAAATACCTCTACTTGGCTTCAAAGCGTGTACCATGTAAACTAGCATTCCACTAGTCTGAAATCGAAATGGTATGGCTCGAATAACTTTAGAGGAAGAGCGAAACAATGCCCCGGTAACTATTCTCGCTGGCACCGGAACATTAATGGCTGGTGCGCTTGCAACGCGTTTCAGCACCCCCGGTTTGAGTCAAGCGTGGGAATTTTGGTTTTAATTAAGAGAGGTGTTGTAATTTTCTTGTATATTCAACTGTGCCTGGAATTCTGAAAGAAATGGGTTCTATCACCAGTCAGGTCGTAAAAATTTTGATTTCCACTTATTTCCTGAATCACTATGAGAATGTTCAATGTCCTCACTATTCCTTGCCAATAATCTTCCGCCTCTAATCTATTCGATGATCTGAAAGAACCGAATAAAACTAACAAAATGGGTATCTTTATTGAATACAAAAGCTAAATATGCCAGTTTGAAGGGCAGCAAACGATGAATACCATCTTGAGAATAAAAATCACTTCTAGAATAGTAACTTGTTTTATGCTGAAAATTGATTCTTACAATATTTATGGATGAGACTATTTCGTGTGTAATGCACAGATAGAGGGTTCGCGTGAATGAAGCTTACACATGTAGATTAATAGCTACAGTTTGTTTCCGAGAGTGGTGGGTTAGCAGAAACGTTCTAGCCTCGCATTCGGGAGGACGCGGGTTCGAATCTCCGTCTGGCTATTAAAATTAGCGTTTTCCTTGGTTTCCCCAAATCATTCCAGCTGAATGATGGAATGGTTCCTTCAAAAGGGCACAACCTCGACGTCACGAGGCGCTTAACCATAAGCACATACAATTTTTTGAATTCACAGATTTTTCTGTGGTACTTATAACTGCAGCTGAGAGGATAGTTTGACACAAAGAAAAAGTGGGTCATGAACTTCTAAAGCAGTATGTTGTTTCTGTACGATGCATCTTGTTATACATACAGGAAAATTTAAACCAGAAGCTTCCGTACAGTTATACTATTTCCGTTTTATATACTACCTCTCATTTTCGTATCGTTCATCCGAAGTTGTGTAATGTGAGAGAATATATTACTAATACACCAAATAACAAGGTGTCTGCAATGCGAGCTGCGAACCGTTAACGAAACGGTCACCCTTGTAACAACAAACAGTACATTTCCTGCCGCCTGGTTTCTATCAGTGCGTCATATGTGGTCGGTCCTAAATAGACTATGCCGCTAATCAGTTGGGAAATTAATGGTCTAAACTGAATGTTGACCTCTGCAGTTATTAATACAGTTTTACTGCACGGTATTGGTTTTGTTTGCCATATGACTGACTTTTTTAAAGCCAATATTAGGAAATTTACTTTTAGCTATTCCAAGTTGTTATTATTATTTTTCTTACGGTGCGAATGACTAAAATGTTAACGTGCTATAAACTCGAGCAAATTAAACTGATTTTTCCGTCGCAAGACACTGATTTTTTGATCGTCTCTCTTCAATGAAAATAAACTTAGAATATCTTGCACTTTTCCCAAATGAATACCATACATGAGGATAATCTCTTAAACCTATTAGCGTTTTAAAAACAGATTTATTTTCTCGGACATTTGTGATGTAGTTGCATATCAAACTCCCCACTCACTTAACTACCACTGAAGTCAAGCTAAAAGACCTAATTTTCAGTACTATTTATCTACCCACCTTTAGGGATCTGATACATTTTCAATATTCTGGAAAGCAACAAGTTTCCATACTCAAAACATATATTTCAAGATGTGGGGCCTAGTGTGGTGGATGAGCGGTAACACTGTGGTCTCGCATTTGGGAGGACGCGGGCTCGAATCACCCTTGGCCATCCAGATATGGGTTTTCATGGTTTCCCAAAATGCAGGGAAGGTTCCTTCAAAAAGGCCATGACCGAATTCGTTTCTTGCCCCATTCCTTTCCCTCTTCGTCTATGAGGAGTAAAACCGTACAGGCATATAAATTTCTAGATGCACATAGACCTATTAGTTCCTTACTCAGTTGTTTAAAATGTTTCCCACTGAGTGCTGTTTCCTAACTACGTTCTCTTCTTACCAAGCTCTTTAACCTTCTCACTTCCCAATTGTATGCTGAATCAGTACTTCATTTTTTTGTTTAGGAGTGAATATTTCTTTCCCCACTGTCTTTTTGAACTTTTCCAACTTGCTCTCCAACATACTGGTGATCTTCTTTCACACACTGTACCTGTCTCTGAAATATCTCTTCAGCTCTGAAATATACCATTTTGTAATTCTGTATCCATGACAACTGCTTCATTACCACGTATTCCTTCTGTAACCGCAGACCACACAAGCTCATCATGCTTAATCTTGAAAATATCAAACATGTTTTTTCTTCTAGGGCTCTGCTGTACCACTTTTCTAAAAACTCCTTCAGATGTTGAGATATTTATAAATCCTTGCTCATTCGTTTCATTAGTCTTATTTCTTTCCCGGTTCACATCTGATAAATTTAAGTATCCATCAATAATGGCCATCCTATGTTCACCTCTGGAATCTGAATTTAATTTTTATCGGAGGAGTCTCATCTTCGTCATCCATCACGGTAAACAGCCCACATCCTAATTTAATCTTTCAAATTGCCTCAGATATATGCCACCTGAAATTTGTGACTGTAATATGTGAACACCAGCATACTGTAGTAGTCTATCCTAACCAATATAAATAACCTTCCACCAATTCTTTATCTCTGCTATACGTTTTGTAACCATCGGGGATACTTCAGTTTTCAAGCATCCTTGCTATAATAAAACTCTATCCAGCCTGTTATTATTCGTAGTTTGTACACATCTGTTAAGTTAAAAAAAACTCTATTACTTTGTTCAATATGGTCCAAAATTTACTTGTAGCAGTCTGGTAATTGGTTTTGCGATATCATCAATATTCTAAGCCTCCTTGATGTAACCCCAACTTCTTATTTTCATTCCCTCATCAGCAAGTTATTAGGAAAAAAGACGCCTTTTCCTTGATCTTTTTCCGTGAGTGGTGGTTGAATGCAAACGTTGGATTTAGAAGACTTCCTGTCTCACTATGATTCATACCGGGTTGTAAAGTTTGCTGCTATGTATTGTTTCATGTAAATGCTTTCAGTAGTAGTGTTTTAACGACCATATCGTAGATGAAAAACTCAAGCCTCGGGCAGAAAGAATCAGTTTGTTGGAAAATTAGATCTCAAATTGATCGTTTCCATAATATTTGCCGAGATAAACGTCTATTACAAAACGCACCGTTGACAGCCGTCATAAATCGAATAAACGGTGGGGGCGCAAGGCTTCTGTAGGTCCGCGCCTTCCCAGTATATTTCAGTATTAACATAATGTAGGAGGAGAACACAGCACAGTTTGAGATCCCTCCGTGTTGACTTCTTGCCACGGGGCACTGCTCAGATTTCATACACTGTGTGTGACGTTTCTCGACTCCAAAGACTTCGACATCGATGAGACATAAGGCTCCAACAAAAATAAAAAGGGAGAGAAAGGAAGGCATGATAAAGTCTAATGACATGTAAGTGATTTGAAAAATGATTGCAAAATGAAACAATTATAATTAAAGCTTTTTTTTGGTTATGGCTTTACGGTTCGTCGACGTCAAGATCATTAGAGACGGAAAGGATGGGTGCCAGAAGCGTAAAGGGAATCGGCCATGGCCTTTTGAAGGAAGCATCCCGTCATTGGCCTGGCGAGCTTTGGGAAAGGATGGAAAAGCCAAATCTGGATACACGGACGGGGATTCGAACCTGCTTCTTCCCGAATGCGAGGCCAGAGCGTTACCGATCATATCACGCTCGGTCATCATGAATGCACAAAAACGATTATGTCAATACTGTTTTTCATTCTTTACCCTTTTCGTTGTTTTGCTTCTAAAAGGAAACTGGGCCACATTGCTGTCGTTGATCGTAAAACAAAACAGTTTGACTTCAGATATGCACGTACTGTTTTGTTGACCAGAAACCGAATATAATACTAAAAATTATATCATAGTCACATACAAATAAGTTCTGTCTAACAAACAAAACAAATAAAAATATTGATTTTTTTATATATATATTTACCCCTGCGTGTGGTATATCACTGATTAAAGCGCGTCAAGTAGGGGAATAATCAATTTTTAAATTTATTTTTGTTGAAAAATAATGGCACGAATGTCGTTTTTTGATAATTTTTTTTTATCTCAGAACTTACTGCCGGAAATTAAAAATGACACTCAGACGGAGTTGTGATAACAAAATGAAATTTGGCCACAAGTGTCCCCATAAGAGTAATAAATGATTAAAATTTTACATGTAATAGTATGAGAATTACAGTGCTATTTCTTATGCAAAAGTTTTTAGCGTATAAGTGGTGAACAATGACACTATTATGTCCCGGCGCGGGAGAAGAGTGACGACCATCTACACCCAAATATCTAAATGTGAGAGAGGTCGAAGTGTTGGCGTGTTTGAAATAGCTGCATCATATCGTGAAATCTCCCGAAGAATTGGCCGTAGTGCAATATCAGAAAACAGACTTGTTATACATTGGATGAAGGAAGGCCCTAGTACTCATAGAGCAGGCACAGGTCTATACAGAAGGACAACAGCACGTGAAGACCACCAAATTGTTTATGGGGGGCTGTCGCTGGCAGACAGGTGACTGCAGGCTTGATCCAAACAGTCGTTACAGAATCACCCTCCGATAGATTGTAAACCAATTGCTTGAAGCTGGGTTACGCTCTCTGACCCCTGTGCAATGTGTTCCATTAAACTGATTTGATTGCCGTCATCGTCTAATCTGATGTAATGCAAAATCAATTGGACAAGTGAATGGCGTCCATTTGTGTTTAGAGACACAGTCTGGATTCTGGTTGTGATAATCGACAACATGTACGCTGGCGTGGTAGAGAAACGGCTTACCCTGCTGTGATTTCAGAACGTCACACAGGTCCAGCCACTGGTGTCATGGTTTGGAGGCAATCAGTTTCGACAGCAGGACTGAGTTAATTGTTAAAAGCACGTTTAAACGCCAATACTAAAGGCAAAGGAGCTTCTGCAGCTAGTTGCCACTTTTTATGATTCGCGGAGGTACAGTTCCGCATTCACATTCAAAACCATTGGTAACTGGTTCAGCGCAAATATTCGGCTATTCTTCACCTTTCCGCGGAGTTTCTTTCACAGTACACATTGTATAGCTTCGAAGAATAATCCTGGGCTTCGTTGGGCATAGGAACCCGGCCGTAATCAGATGTTCTACCGTCTGAGCAATGCGGCCGCCAGGTAAATACTAAAAACACATTTAATTTACTTTTTAAGTTGCTCATAGAATAAAGTTACTTTACGTATGCTAACATGATTTTATTTAAAATCCTTTAAAGTGAATTGTATTCTGAAGAACTTTATTGGAACTGAGCGATAACACAGCAGCGTGCCCGGCAACGTATTGCCGCACTGGAGAGCCTTGGAGTGGAATTTGCTACCTAACCCGAAAATGTGCCTGGCATTGATTTCTGTGCCACGGGACTTCTGTCTGACCGATCTGATACAAGATTGTTTACATCACGGAATCCTCAACGCGCGAGGTTCTATTCGTACTTGCTCGGTTTTATTACACACCTACCTTACATATGATTTCAATATCAGGAAACGTAATGGTTTGGAAGGGATATACGGGATATGGCCGATAATGACCGATAGGCCAATATTGTTGCAGTTCTCAAAAATTAAGAATATACAGCCTCAGAATTAAGATAGCTTTGTCCGATTGCTTTTTATCAATGTTTATTACATAATTTCCAGCGTAAGTAGGAAGAAGTTTTACAGTATTTTGTTTAATATGAAATAAGTTCATCATAAATGTAATCAAAGCACTGTCCCACTGCAGATAAACGCTACACGTAGATGGCAATAATAATAATTATTATTATTAAGAGATTTTCCTCACTACAGAGGTTTTTTTTCTCCAACACAACAATAAAGATTTTGGAACGTAGATCTTGACTTCATCTTCTCAAAATATTCCTCTAGCTGGAATAGCTCAGAGCCTGTTTTTAACCGTCAAAATGGCTGGCAATAATTCATAATAGAAATAATGGAGGCTTACAGACAAGCGACATGACTTAGCGAACAGTTACTAAACGGAAATTGGGATTACAGAATTTGACAGGTTCTTACTGAATGTTTGTGTTGCGACTAGTTCAAACAAGTAAATACGTACGCAGTCACACAGTAATACTGCGTGTTGACACCGATTTTGTTAAAAGTGCGATAAAGACGTTTTGGTTCAAATTTTCACTCGAGGAAAACAACATAACAAGGCAGCTGAACAGCCGACCGGGAGTTGGAAACCAGTAATCCCAACCTTGGGTGTTGCAAATGAGAATGAGGTAGAGCTTTTTGCCGACAGCGGAACAGGAAGTTTCTGCGCGGTGCTCTCGACTGTTTAATGGCAACTCGGTAGTTAATGATCCAGTTGGAATAGCTCAGAGCCTGTTTTTAACAGTCAAAATGGCTGGCAACCTACAGGGCTTATTACAGTTTGAGGTAACACTAGGCAAGACAAAATACTTGTCAGTCTCTGTACGGTGACCTATTTCTTTAATCTTGTGGCAACGAAAATAAACTGATTGGTATTCATCTATAGCGATTTAAGATCCTCTACTATTGGATTAAGGGATTAAATGGATTAAAGACATACATACTGTCACTACCGAGACTGAGATCAGGTAATTAAAATCACTGTTAAATTCAGGAACCAGAACAAAAGTAGTCCTATTTGATGCCTATGTTTAGTAAAAGTTACCAAACTTGATCCAGTGATGCAGAAAAATACATGTACGACTGTTGGAGCATAGAGATTTGGCTTTATCTCTTCAATTAGTTTCCAGTTGGCTGTATGTTATATCAGCCACCAGGTGATTCATACACTACACAGAGTATTTATGATTCCTATACATGTCTTGTGGCGATGGGAATACAACTTCGCCGGAAATAAGAAGGTTAGGTATACATTTGAATTAACTTTTATCAGGCGTTTTATCTTCCCGTTTGCATCAATCTACAGCGTCCAAATACTTTGCAAAAGCACAGTTAAAATTAGTTACAGGTGTAGATACGTCATTGTTACATCTTTTAAATGAGACTGACAGGGCAACACAATAACTCCATCAAGCAATTTGGTAATGTATCCGTATTTACCTAATCGGATAATTCGGATATTGTCTTCCATCGTCTGAATAAATAGTTTCTACGCTGCGTGGGTGGCACCGCGTCCTAATATAACAAGTCGACGTTTCGACCATCATGCTTCTGGATTCTTCTAGGCAGAACTGCGCTGCAATGTAGACGAGGCGCTTCCCGGACAGAACAGGGAAGCCGAACGTTCCGGATGGGCAGTTCATTGAGTTTAGCAGAGTGTAGAATAAGGCTGCCCAACCCATGGCCCGCCAACGCATATGAATGTGCCCACCAACAGCAGCGGTCTGGAAAATGCTAGCCTCTGTAAAAACCTCTGTAAAGGACTCATTGATGTCTTTTACTTTTTGGTTGTATTTAAAGAAACCTATGAAAATGTCTCATTGATGGTATTTACTTTCGATTGTTATCGAGCTTTGTTACTAACTGTATGTATTTCTTATATTTAAATATCTATTGTAACTATAAGCAAGTATTAACTTAGAATCGAAACTGTGGCCCGCAGGCTAGCTTAAAATCGAAATTATGGCCCATCTCCAAAATTGATTGGGCAGCCTTGGTGTAGAACAAGTCACTGTGTAGTTCAGCCATGTCGGATTTCATACGAGAACGCGGGTCCACCCGAACAACACAGAAATTGTTTGGAACGCCGCAAAGAATTTCATCGGATCTGCTACACGTAAGGGCCAAGCCGTGCAATAAGACGTCGTTTAATTGGCATTTAACAGTGTATTAATTACAAAAAAAATGCGCAAATCATTCTAAAACTTAACAAATCCATTTAAAGCTTTAAGCAGCGATTTAATTGCAAAAAACATCTTTCATGGCAACAAAATTCAAATGAATTATAATGTATTACCTTAATGTCTCTTTATAGTTGAAATTTGCATCAAAGGCCGTCAAAAGTAATTGGTTTAACGGAGTGTTTTAGCGATTAATTTCTTTGCAGTTGCTTAACTAAATAAATTTGTTATCAAATAAAACTCAATGTAATTTCTCGTCCCTTGGGCTGTAACAAAATTTGAGTTGTCCAGGTTGCATTTCAGCCTAACCACAATCTACGCTAATATTGCCGCTAGAAGATCAAAGCTTCAATCACACGCGAATTAATATATTCCCTGTATCGCATGGCAATGTCATCACGCATTGCGATATAAACATGATCCAAAATCTTCATGGGTTCTTGCATCTTTTTTTGTTATCTGTAATGAAGATCGACGTTTTAATGGCTGACACAGCTTACATGCGGCTGAAATAGTGATCCCAGTGAAAACGGATGCTAAAAATAAATCTTAATAATTTACGTATGCCACGTAATATTAGTTTAAAAATTGGTTTAGGCTGCATAGATCAGTTTGGAACTTCTTTCATTCAAACCTAGTAATGATTTCATTTAAAAAAAAAGCATCTGTTAATATACCAATTTAAACGAAATATATACTTTTCTTTTAGTGTTCTGGCAATTCGTTTCTTAGCAATTGCTTAACTAAATATAATTGTTATAAAATTAAGCTTAATGTAATTTCTAGTTCTTTTACGCTGTAACAAAAGGTTTCCGTTGCCATCCTGATTCAGGTTGCATTTCGACCTAACCGCATACACTAAACTTGCCGCCAAAGAAACAATACTTCATTCACACGCATATTAGTGGCACTAATGCATCGCGAAATCAACTAAATCAAACATCTTTACGGGTTCTTACATCTTCATTTTTTGTTATCCGCGATTCAGATCGACATTACAACGGTTGAATGGCTAATACTTACATACGGCTGAAAAAGTCATCAGTAAAAAGAAAAGAAAATTAAATAAAAATCTTAACAACTTAAGTCATGCCAGCTTGTATTAACTTAATTGTAGTCTACGCTGGATAGATTGAGATCAGTGTGGAACTGCTTCGTTCAAACGAAGTAACGATTTAAGTAATAGGACACTAATGATTACAATTCAAATTATTTAAAAAAATAAATACTCATGCCCTCTTCTTTAACGTCAAGTGCCGGTTATAATAACAATCTGACCATTGCTAATCGAAAATTAAAGGTTTTGTCTTGCAAATCTATTGCCAAATATTTTAACGAATACTTTTATTTCTAAAATGAAAAGTAATTTCTTAAATAAATATAAGCAACTAATAATGTCGATTTAAACGGAATACATACTTTTCTTTCAGTGTCCTGACAGTTAAATTATTCGTGGATGCTTAACTAAATAGAACCGTTATTAAATAATGTGTATAACCTAGAACAACATCTGCAACGAAGGCGAAAAGCGTGACGTTATAGTGTTACGTCATCGCTTGGCATAGAACATTGTAACCAAGTAAGCGTTTTATAAGAATAGATATGCTTTAAATATAATTTTAATACCTCGGTTTTTCGAGTATTGTTGCGTTTTAATTTTGTTTACTAAGCTTTCGACTGCAAACTTCATCCTTTTCCAGTGATAAGCTTAGTAATCAAAATTAACTCTGCATTACAGGAAAAACCCAGGTATTATTAAGAAAGACGGCCGCAGAAGCCCGCCAATTCATAAGTTAGGTAGTCGTAAAGGTAATTGTTACGAGTAATCAGTAGTAAGGAGGCTTGGAGAATGGATGAACGGAAGAGAAAATCTAGCTTCCGGGCAATATCGAATGGATGGACGTAATCCGGAACGTAGAACAAACAATAAAACCGCAATATATAGTTATAAAAACATATAAGCTCAGCTACAAAAACTAATGAAGGTGTTTAGTTTTCCACCTAGTGGACAGCAATAGGAGTAACAAATACCGTCCCCATAAATGAATAATTTAATTCAATTACAGTGGAATATATACAATAGTATCATTTCTTTATACACCTAATTTCCCGTTTCATGATTTTGTTAAAACAGCTTATATTCTTTGAGCATAGTATGACCACACTAATTATTGCTCTTAACCAATTTTAATTTTAAATTTTTTCAGTGTTTCTAACTAATTTTTCAGCATTTCTCCTGATAATTTTAGTCCCTGACTGCCTTACCTACTACATTTTTTTTTTTTTTTTTTACTACTTTACGCCTGAAATCAGATGCCAGCTAGTGGTCTGGTTCTTTTCCCTTACATGCAATACTCCTATTTCTTCTACCAATATCGATTCAAGCCTTATCGCCAAAACACATCAACTCTCTCTTCTCCCATTTACTTTCTTCTAGTGACTCCCAACCAAACTCCTTTATCATATCAGTTACCGGTTATATCTGAGGTAATTTTCACTAACAAATCTAGCTGCTCTCCTTGCACCCTCTCAACTACTATAATTTATACGCTGAATGTAGATGCCATTCTACACCACCAATTCAAGCAGTAGCAGGAATTTGTAATCAAATTCCTCACCTTCATTGGTCATGCCTTCATCACCTTTAGCAGTAAGAGGGGCGTTTTGAACCCTCTCCCTACTACCTGCTCAATTCAGTTTACTATCAGATGTTATGCCAACATATTCGCATTTCAAGTCTTCAACAAATAATTCTTCTCTAGCCCTAAAGGAAAAATACGTTTATACATTTATATGTTTACCTGTAAGGTAACTCTTCTTAACTTTTTTCATAAGACATCACAAATCTCCTAAATATCTTCGTAAATGACAAAAGATTTCAATAAGGCTTAGGAAAGCCCAATGCTTCGGAACAAAATGCAACATAACGAAGAACGCAAGTACTGGTGTTTGTTGTGCATCTGCAGTAAGCTTACCACCTTTGATCATCCTACAGAATACCTGTTTATATGTATTCACCTACCCATATACCGCAACATCAGTCATACTGCAGAAGGCAACGGAAAACCATACCTTCCTACTCGCCCCCCTCCCCCCACCCATTCAAAAGAGTGAAGATAGCTGCATTGCAACTGCAACATTCATAAACTAATAATTGAAGTACCAGTAATTCAGCTATTAAGTAGGCAAGTGGTATCCTGCATGGAAAATCTTCAAACCATTCGTTCCGAAAGTCCAACAAAGAGAATCATAGTCTAGAACGGCTAGTCAAACTAGTTGGATCAACTGAGTATACAACACGAGTTTTATTTTTAAAATTAGAGTTTTACAGATTGTCGACGTAGAGGTTTTAAGAGCCGTAAGTAAGTTGTTGGGGGGAGGAGGAGAAGAACGGAAAGGAATTTGGTTATGACCATATTCACCTATCTTCTGGTCTGAATATAGAGCTTTCACTACCCTATTTTTCTGTTGATATTTTTGTTTATGGATGTTTGTCCAGTGCCGTGATATAATTAATAATCCATCCAGCTGTGTGAACATAATGTTCCTGTTCTTTCTTTCTTTGTTTTATTTATTTATTTATTTGCTTCTGGCTTTACACCTCGGTGACATAGAGGACATTATAGATGGGGAAGTGTTCGGCTATGGCATTTTTAAGGAATCAACCAGGTATTCGCCTGGAGTAATTGGTAAGGATTCAAACTCGCGTCCTCCCGCGCTCGGTGATTAATCTCTCATAAAGATATCAACATTGAAGCAGAATAAAATGACGATAAACTGTAAATACGAGAAAGCTCAGCTCTCGTGAAATGGCAGTAGCCTGGTAAAACTTTTGAGTTCTTAGGTGCACATAATGTTATCTTGCCATGCCGTGTACGATGTAGCAGGCGACAGGTTAACCGCGTAGAGTTTCAGGAAGAAACTTCGCGCATCGACAAAACTTCGAGCATCGACGAAAACCTCTGCCGAAAGTTTAGGGTAGCTCTAACTTTTAATGCTGTATGTTCTTTTACGTTCGATACCGATATGAGGCGCTTTAGAAGCAAACTGATTTTCTTCCCTCGTTCCCTCTACACCGCCTGTCAATACTGATAACTTGAAGGCTGCTTCTGAAACTTCGGCAGGTGACAGACGCCAGACGCAGGCAATAAATACCCAAAAATTGGTTTTCCATCGTCGTCGTTTCCAGTACTGGACGACATGCTATAGTTTATCCTACTATGTTTGTTCTGTTTCTTTACGACGCGCCAGTTAGAGCAAAACAAACTTTTTACGAGTTACTATTTTATTAACATCCCGTAAATGTTTGGCGACTGTTGTTTAACTGTAAAGAAAAAGTGCAAAGAAAAACCTTGGGTTCCGATTACGCCGACCAACCCATAAGGAGTATAACGGTAAATACGAAGAAGAGCTGGAAATGGCAACAAAATCGTGATGTCAGAGAAATCACTGATCTGTTCAAAACATTGGGTTAGTAAAATATTAACCGCTGAATTTTGATCTGACGTGACTTTAAATGCAAAAACAATTTCGAAGTCACTGATTTCCGACATACTTCCTTAGGAATTTAACATTCCAAATATAAAAGAAATTTTTTAAAAAAAATATATGTGTATAAAAAAAAGGTAAATGGATGGCTGGGGGAATCGCCACCGGACTATTAGCTCCATCGCAATTAAATTAATAATGCAATGACAGATTTACTTAATACTGGTGATAAATAAAACAGGATGAGGTGAAATGCCATCAAAAACATTTAATGCAGTAATGGTTAATACGAATGATTTAACTTGTCGATGCAGTCAAAATGCCAACTTCGATTAGACTTAGTATTTTGATAATAGCTCTTCAGACATTCTTATTTCAACTCATTTTTAGTTTAAAAAAAATATCGCTGACGGAATTTCTATGGTGAAAAGGGCCTTGAACAAAAATTTACCACTATAAAAAATGTAACGAGAGTACCTTTATCGTGAAAATTGAAAACATTTAAAATGTTAAGAGACCGAATATTATAAACCCAGTAACGCTGGTGAAACTGACTTAGATCCGCGAGCGTATATTATTAATGGTTCAAACATGAATCACTCTGCTCTTTAAATAATATTCGGAAGAATCTGAGAATTTTGTATTAGTGTACCCTATCCACATTTGTAGAATTATCGCCACAAGCAACATTTGTTTCACATTCATCTACGACGCAAAATACTTTTAGCTGCGTTTGAGACTCGTATTATTGCAATTATCACAGTGTTTGGTAAGCATAGAAACAATTTATTAATCTGTTATTAAGTTTTACCTCCTGGAAACTGCGATGCTTACAACGAAAATTTAGCAAAGAAATAAAGGATATACGAAGATTTCGGCAATACCAATTGATTCTGATTTGACGAAGTTTAGAAGAGACTTTCATAACAGATGCGTAGCAAATATCACAAAAATTTCGTGGTTAAGTGCGCTTTTCCACAGTTTTTCATTTTTCAACGTGACGTCAACGTTATTACTGTAATGTTAGTTAAGCTTCTTTAAATCAGTACTGATTTAAGTGGAAATAATGTAAGTATAGATTACTAATAGATATACACGTACCGTTAAAAATGTCTCTAGTCACCCAGGATATCAAATAGTCACAGTATATCCATGCAAGAAACATACAAACTAGGAAAGATGCCTTATAACACATGATTATTATTCTAAAAAATAAGTAAATAAAATAAATAAGCCTTTGACGTGTTCCCTCTGGTCAAATGTTTGAAGATGGTATACACGTCTTCTGGTTATCTTCAATTACTTTGGAGGTGTTTCCAACTAAACTGGGCGTGTCTTTCCATACATGCAATTTGTCGCTAAACAGAAATGAGAAAAGACTATCAATCTCCGATCACAGTGTTAAAGCGTCCTGTTAGCTCAGTGGATCAGGCATCTGATTGGAGATTGAAAAGTCCCCGGATCGAATCTCTGTCTCGGTGGAGATTTTCACTGTCTCTTAACCCGCCCTTCACCTGTGGCACAGCTTGCTGTGTAATGTGAAGTACGCCTGGGCGCTCCTGGTTCTGAATCCACGTAAAACTTTCCCCAATTGCCGGTAGGATTACCGGATTATGCCAGGAGAATATGATAGGGGCGGATTGCGCAGCCGACAAGAAACCCAGTTACCAGAGCATTGGGACCACACGAGTTTACATTTTTACCGTGTTCAAGACGTGCGTTACACGTCATTAGCACAGTATCACAAACACAATTATTCACGTAATTTAAAAAATACTTCCGCCAATCTTCAGCAAGCAGTTCGGTGTGTAAGTGCAAGCTAACACAAAGCACGAGTTTGAGATCGTGGTCAAGCATGGAATTAGGGAGGATGCCGGTTGAAATCCCCGGCCAACCATCAGAATTTTGGTTTCCCATCGTTTCACGAAATCACTCTAGGTGGGATTGTTCCTTCAATAGGTCTTTGTTGCATTCTTTCCATTTTCTTGTCCCCAATCCTCTACTGCCTCTAATGATCTCGTCTGAATTAAAAACCAATTTTGGAGTTGGTGACGAGAGGTAAACAACCATTGAAAGATAATCGCAAAGTTTACGAAATTTCATCTCCCTGCGTGAAGCCCATAGCTGCGTATGCTCACTTTCCGCCGTATCTCATTCCGAGTGCGCCTATACTCAGTTCTCTGAATGAGTCGGTGTCGAATTAGTGGTGACGTCATGAGTTGACAGCAAGTTGCGACAGCTGGAGACAAAAAGCTGTCACATCCCTGGGAACGGCGTCCACAACAGTCCGCCACGCTGTCGTCGCTTGGATTGTTTTTACACAGGAGGTTGCAGCGGTGGTATATTAACAGGTGGCAAGCCCTGAAAATTTTCCGGTACCTGGAGATGCTAGCTAGAGATCATAAAAATGAGGATTCCAGTTTGTTTCACTGACAAATTACGTATGATTTCTATTAGAAGATTAAATGGTTAATAACGAATAGAAGATCATTGACCCTAAGAAAACTATTCTTGATATCCTGTGTGATCTATTTTATTCCAACTATTATTCAGCATTTAAACTGAGGATTTAGTTAGAATGCAGCAGGCTGCACCAGATCGCATATGACTTATTCTTTTATGATCTGCGTCTTTAGACAAACCATCAAAAAATTCCACCAGTGGTTATTAATGGCCTCCAGATTTCTGCAGATAAAACAGTGTTAATATATTCTAGGCACAGGAATGCTTATGATAACGAATTGAGTTCGCATCTATTCAAATTTAATTAAGAATTGTAGTTAATTTGAGTATAACAAACATCAAACTCAAGAAGTCAGCAGAAGTAATACTTTGTGATCCTACTATAAACATCACAAGCCAGCGGTAAGAAGTAGGGTTCAGATCCAGCTTTATCACAAAACACGTGCCGAGCCTCGATGCGTTATCAGCTGGATTATGGATGTAGCTGGTATCGAGTAGAAGTAATTACGTCACGGTTGACATAACCCGGCGCAAAACGTTTAGAATATGCTTAGGAGCGATGGAGATGACAGCAACAACATATTCGATGTTACTGGAGGTATCATTTAATTGTGAACTGATTAACGAGCAGAAAAATTTATGCTCAAGCATAGCCAATACATCCAAAATTACTATAACGTGCGACAGTCGGATACTAGGCCTTATCCTTCGCACCTGAGATCTGCAAAATAAATTGCGGATGACAGGAAAAATAACTCTCCGAGAACGCATACAAAATCTCACTAGTGTTCAAAAGACGGCGTACGTCACTACATAAATGCTAGAGATTGGAGTTTGTGGGAGAATCAGCGTCAACAAAAGATAACATACAAAGGCGAAGAAAAAAACTAGAATCATGATATTTTCTTTCGGTTTTACGCAGAATCCTCTGGATAACTTAAAATAAAATGAAAATTCAAAAATTTTTAGAGTCGGTGGGTTGCCAGCTTTCGTTTGATACCCATGAATATTATCTGTAGGAATCTGTCCCCAAATAAATCCACTATAATTATATTCACCTCTCATGTCTTAGACATTTCATACTACAGGGTGTGCACCATGAATCTGACACCTTTCATTTGGCTGCCAATAATCGACGAATGGAAGTAAGTTGGTAACATGCATTGCAATATGTAGAGAAACTGGAAATTCTGCTGACTATTTTTGAAAACCCGCGCAAGAGATCACCCCAGCTTAACTGAAAATGCCTTACCTCAAGAGCGAGCACAAACAAATTCAGTGATTCAAGTGCAACGCAAATTTAGCCGCGTGTTCAAGAAGGACCCACCATCACGGAACACCATAAAGAAATGGAAACAACACTTTTTGGCAACGGGAAGTGTGAAGAAATTGCATGGTTGCGGTAATGAGCGCGTATAAAAGGAGCATGTAGCAGCATTGAGACAGGTGTTTGAACAAATTCCATTCGACAAGCGGCAGAGAACTGCAGATGCCGAAGTCCTGTATACAAGGTACTGCATCACTCTTTGGTTTCATGCATACAAATTGCAGTTGTTTCATGAATTGAAAACGGATGACGGTGATACGAGGCAGACATTTTCTATCGAAATGTTACATCACATTGATGAAGACCCAGCATTTTTAACTCTGATTGCTTTCTCTGGTGAGGCCACATTTAATTTATCGGGCAAAGTCAACACACACAATGCGCGCATTTGTGGATTACGAAACCCACACTGCATTGTGGAACACATTCGTGACAACCCGAAATTAAATGTGTGGTGTAGATTGATGCACAATTTGACCATCGGTCCCTTTTTCTTTGTAGAAAAAACAGTTACGGGCAGTACGTACCTCGACATTTTGGAACAAGTTGTTGTGCCTCGGTTAATGCATTTGTAGCCGAACGTCATCTGTCAACAGGACGGCGCCCCTCCGCCGTTCGAGAATTTCTCGACACCCAATTTCCCGGTCGCTGGATTGGGCGTGGTGGACCGACAAGTTGGCAGCCTCTATCACCGGATATTACCCCTCTAGACTTCTTCTTGTGGGGATACGTGAAGGACAAAGTGTATACAGGCCGCATAATTCGTGATCTTCAAGAGCTTCGTGGCCGCATACGAGATGCTGTCACTTCCGTTACGCCCGATATGCTACAGAAAACCTGGCAGGAACTTGAATTCAGGCTAGATGTTCTTCGTGCAACGAGAGGATCACTTGAAGAGGTGTACTGATATTTTTAATAAAACTTGGTGAGTTACTCTTGACCTTGCATGCATTATTTTCTTTTTACCCTAAGCAGTACGAAATATACAGCAATTTCAAATGTGTCAGGTATAATTATCTTAGTTAGTAAGAACTAAAATATTGAGCAATCGTACATTTTTAAGTTAAAAGGTTCAGAAATTGAGATTGACAGACGGATGGCTTTGGAACAAGTTGGGCATTCATAGATACAAAACTGGACACTCTCGGTGCTACAAAACATCAATAACAGCAGAACTAAGAGCAATTTCGGAAATTATAAAATATGCCGATGAAAGCACTGAATAAGAAATTACTGTACTATCGTACTGTCACCAATAATGATTTTAAATAATTCCACATTCACGTTTTCTAATTCAACAAATAGATAAACTACAAATGTAAACTCAAAGAAGTCTTAATAGTGTGGGTTAAAGGTCATTGTGATATGTGCAAACGATGTAGTGAAGGGAGCGTAACCAACCAACAGACACTTTGTCCAATTTAAGTAACTGATCGAGGGGAAAGTGCTGCAAAGATCAAGGAAAGAATTGCAGGGAAGTCTACAGTCGCATGCCAAAGTTAAACTGGTTCACGAAAAGGAGTGTTAAGATTATTTTATGCAACTGTTAAGCAGCTGAAATTCTGTCAACGAGACGTAAATCTCTAAGAAAAAATTAAATCGTGGGCCTTTTAGCTTGACGGTCACTCCAAACTGTAAACGTGGACGACATTAACAACATGATACTGATGTGGTAAAGGAAGGACCAAGTTTTTGGGAAACTATTGGGGTATATGGGAACCTTACGTGACACTACGTAAGGGCATGGAAGGTATTAAGTATTTTTCGTCACTTTTATTATCATTATTAGTTTGACTAGTTACAAGGTTTTCATAAACAGAGCAATCGTGCATGAAAACAACTGCGTCGGAAGAAGAGTTGGCAATTTGGTAGGATAAATTTTTTGAGTTGTTTTTATTCCAAAGGTGTTTCAGGTCTGGCGAAAATAAAAATCGGAGTTTGGATTAAACATTTTAGATGTAGTTAAATTAGTTTCATTGTGGGTCAGAGTCCAGCATCTCCGATTGTGGTAAACCTTCGAATAGTGCTATAAATATAGTGCATTGTTCAGATGCTTCTTCGTTCCTAGCACAATTCATCGGTAGCTAGTTAGACACGAATTCTGTGCTGTTATCTCAAACACTATATCTGGTATTTACACCAAACACACTCAAGTCGCTATTTACAGTTTTGTGCAAACATCTTGCAAAGACAATAGTCACAAGCCTTACCCCGTGATCTTTGGATGTCTTCTCCTCGAGTCCCTGGCCGTGAGCCAAGTGTCCCCATCTCTTCCGGATCAGTGTCCCGCCGTCTCTACGGAACCAAGCCGGCTGACAGTCAGCTCACAGCAATCCGCACCGTTCGTTTTGATTCGCCGTGCATCCAACACATTTTTATAATACCTAATTTTCGAATAGTAACTTTTTTCCCATGTGTTAACTCGCATACCCCTCTCACACTTTTAAATTGTTCTTTCTTGTCTAGTTAAAGAAAAAAAAATTCGGCAATGTGTCTAGCTCCATCGCAATTAAAATAACAATAAAAATAAGTAATAATGGTATAAAATAAGACTTTTTCAAAACTGCTTCAATCGCTGTGTAACTGATACAATTTTTATTATGTTTCTTATGAGTGGAATTGCGTGACACGTCTTCGCGGTATGTGAGAGTAGTTTTGACAGTGAGTGGGAAAGATTCGCCTCTAGCACAGCACGTGCTACGCACGCAACAGGATTACAGTAGGATCGCGATCTGCTGCTTGGCAATAATTATCGCCCCACCATGCACTGGAGCATAAAAATCCGGTTTCGGAGAGGGAAGCAACATTGTTTTTGACTGGATAGTGCCTCTCAAGAGATTCCTAATCCGCTTGATATTTAACATCTGTAGGAAAATATCTCCATGCTTTTACACCATTTATGCCCATACAAGATCCCATTTTCATTTAATGACTACGGGTCACTAAGTGTTTCATTATAATATGTTGATTGGTACATGGTAATAGGTTCTCCACAGCCCAACAAGTTCCACAAAAAATACAAGATAGCCTCTAATATGGTACATATCGGTAGAAATTTCATCACTAGACTGGAAATTACGTCATCTTCTGCGAGTCGAGAAAAAGTCGATGTTGTACCTTAGCCGTCACATCCTTCGCCCTCATATTCGCGCTGTGACTGCTTTATTTCCTCTTGTTTCAGTTTCCATGTGGTTTGGCTGTCATCGCCTAAGCACGCGTCTTGTTCGATTGGAAACAAAGCATGTGGCGCAAGGTACTCGAACCATAAGACGTAAAACTACAAGTCATATTCTGGTTCTATTTGTATGAAGTTTTAATATTATGAACGTTGAATACTGATAAGTTTACATGGACTCATAAGAAAAATCGATCATGCTCCCTGTTAATTTTTTACCGGTAACGGTTTTTAAATTGTAAATGCAATTCAGAAACTTAATGAGGATGATATTTATACATGTTACTGATATGAAGTACATAACTGATGAAATTTTAAAACAACCGCTATGTCACCCACAGTATTTGTGATTTGCAGAGTATAGATGTAGATGTCCTGAAAAGCTATCTGCAACATGCTATGCATCTTTGGAACGTTGACGCTTTATACTTATACCGGCCATAATCTGGAAAGATTTCCTTGTATGATCCATTGATCGTTGATACTAAGAGTCTGAGAATTTTGACGACTTAGATCCTGTTTTATTAAATCGCTGACAAATTCAAGAAGCCAAAACTTTGTCTGAGAAGGACAGGAAATAGCCCACGCACTTTCCCTAAGGCCAAGATTTACCCGCAAATGCTATTGTAAAAGAGGCATACATCGTAAAGCTCAACTAATGAGGCCATTACAATAAAATCAAAGCGGAACTTGGTCGAAATCATGACACATATTTAATCAGAAGGTCATGGTCTTTAAGCAAAATCTTAGTGTACTGCGGTGTTGTTAATTTTGGGTCAAGGTAGTTGGCAACAAAGACAAGTACAATTAGTCCTGTGCAAAATGACTGCGTTGAATAGAGGAGGTAGTCATTCGCACTCCTGTTACACTAATCCACGGTTTTAATAAAACTTGCCTCTATCTCAAGGGCCACGCAAGACAGTTTCCTGTCAATCTACGCTATACTCGCATGTTGTGGAATATTACCGATTTTGGAAGCCCATGGTTTTGTATGGTCCATCGCTGTCCCGACGTTTTTTCACCAAATACGAGAAGGATTGCGGAATTGCGAAAATCGGTTGCGCGCAGTCCAGTCGCCTGCACGCGTGCAAATGCAGTTTGATACTGTGCACAATGGATCCTTAAAATACTTTGTTGTCCAAGGTTCACTGGTTTCACTTGCTCTGGTCTTCATTTTATTACTGCCAAGGAGAAATGTTGTCTGGCGCTGTTCTGGCCAGACATGCGCGTTCTGCAATTCTAATCAATTGCATGTCAGTCACATCGTTGCACGTGGTGTTACACTGAACTAATTACTAAGATTCCTGGATGCTGTTGCAATTTTCTTTGTGCGTTATCTCTGAATAGTATTATTTGAACTGCAATTTTATAATATTTCTGTATCAGATTTAGTGAACCTTCGAGTTTTCATACAAACAGTTTTATGCATTAATCTTCAAAAAATGTGAAAGGAATAATTTATAATCTTCGTCGACGGTTTCATCGAGATTATGGAAGTTGTGAAACGGAGTTACTGGATTCTTTAAAATATTAAAAGACTATCGAAAATTTTCGACACTCTTGTATGAGTCATATGTACCCAGATAGAAAGATAATGTGGTCATTTCCTTTCTGTCCCCTAATCGTATGTTATGTATGGATAACTGTGATCATCTTTGTCATCATTAAGTTTCCATCTACTGGTCGGGTCTGCTTTGTGCACAGGCCTCCCCTTTTTCTTCCTTGTTCCCAAATCTGCCATTATCCTGGCCCAGTCATCTCTTCTCTTCAGTACACATCTCTCCACTTCTCTCTGCCATCTTGTGCCGTTTACCTTGCATCTTTAATTCCTGTATTTTGGTCGGTATTTTCTGATCCTCCATTTTCTTAATATACTCACATCATCTTAACCTGTCCTCTATCATTTCCTGCAGGGGTTCCTAGGGTTCTGTCTAATCGTTTCGTTCCTAATCCCGTCCATTCTTGAAACCCGTATTCTGCTTCTTAGAAATTTCATTTCATTCATTTGAATCTTGCTGATATCTCGCTTCTCCAGTTTCCAGGTTTCAGCGTCGTACGTGAGAGTAGGAGCGTAGTATGTAGGACAAATTACTCCCCTACTTCTGTATGGTACCAGACTTCTGACGCTTTTTAAAATGCTTCTGTCTATCTCCTTTTATTTATTTAGGCATCGCTTCTTCCAATTTTCAAATACAGGAAAAGTGTTGTGGAGAATCTTTCACTTTCTTCGGCTGTTTTTCTGACATTACAATTCAGTTCTTCTTCATGGTGGTTACGCTAAACTAAATTTTCTTCACATTAAATTTCATACCATATTCATCCCCACTCTGACCATACATCCAACTGCCA
The DNA here is from genome assembly GCA_031002005.1 of Vandiemenella viatica. Lineage (NCBI taxonomy): Eukaryota > Metazoa > Arthropoda > Insecta > Orthoptera > Morabidae > Vandiemenella > Vandiemenella viatica. The sequence continues at coordinate 359,602,524 of JARYHS010013630.1, read as the reverse complement.
CTGAAATTCCTCAACAATACTCTTCCATATCAACAGGTCATCCGCGATGTATCATCCATGAATACGATGAAAAAAAGTGGCGAGAGGGCACTTCCTTGTCTTAGTTTCTTTGCTTCAGCCAGTCTGTTCTTTATCCCTCTATTCTCTTATAGCTCATACTTCCTGATACGATTCTGTAACGCTGCTGATTGTTTCTTTTGAAAGTCCTCTGTTTTCCATGATATTCCATACTTTTTCCTATATATGAAATACACGTTTTCTAAATATCGAGGAACACAAAAACAGATCCTTCCCATATTCAGTGCTTCTCCTGCAGCTGTCTCATCGCAAATATAAAATCTACCGTTGAGCTCCCTGATATGAAACCATACCTTAGCTCTTTTTCGGGTATTCTTTTCTCAAGTATCTTCTCATTCCCTTTGATGACGCTTCCAACCATGCTAAATTTGGGGGAAAACAGAATGATAAAAATTTGTTTCTCCAAGAAGGCTCAAAGCAACTAATCTTGTGCTGGTAAAATTTACCATTGCCGAAGCTTGTTATGCTACGAATTTCTGGTAAAGCACAAATATCACAGCTGTGGATTCTTAAGAACTGAATGAAAAATTTAAATGAAAATAATTAGTAATGGAGAAGAAGCTACGACCTGAACTCCTATCTGAATGTCCGATGAACTGAACCGAAAAGCCTCAGTGATTTGGGTTACTACTTGGGGGCTTAAAATAGGCCTGCCAATCTTCCCGCATTATGGAATGTAGGCCATAGCTATGTAGCAACTATTTCCGGTCATGGGGTACTTTATAATCCTTTGAACACAACAAGAAATCAAATACTATCACAAATTGAAATGATGCGTGAAGTGTCTTTGAAGTCAACTCGCTGGAGGTTTTAAAATTATAAATTTTGAAATCGGCATGTTGTTGCTGTTTAGATGGCTATTAATTGGCTGAGAGAGAATGTTTTGTGTTTACTTTCGATATCGTACCCAGTGCCCTAGATAAACGATAGAGTAGGTTGTAGAGTCTACAGTTTGTTGTTGATCATGGTTTTGAAATTTCTCGGTGAGCTTTGCTTGGTAACCATGTAAGATTATGAATCTATTGTGCTGTAAACAAATATCTACAGGACGTGATGAATAGTTTATTCGTGGTTGTATTTATTCTAAGACTTAATTGGGTAATTTTTCACATGTTTTCGTTAAACTCCTTTAACATTTCATAGAAAGCATAAAAATTTTCGAATTTTAAGCTAACGATACTATCGGTTTATTGGCGACTGCTTGTACCACGCAGAACTAACTTTTTCTTTCGAGCAGTCGATTACCTGAGTGAGATATTTTGATAATATTGAGACACTAAAACACGTTAGTCGCTAACACAAATGGATAGGAGAGAGTTATTTTACTGAGACGGTAGTTAAATCTGCTACGAGCCTCCTTAAAGACTGAAAAAATTGTGAAAGTGAGTCTCTTAAAAACGAAAATTTAATTAAAATGTACATGTGTTTCTAAAATATGTACGTTTACAGACTCTTTCACATTGCAGATAATGGAACGTTCTGCAGTATGCGCAAGTGTAAAAATGGCAGTTTCATTTATTTTATAACACGTTGAAGATCCCAATGCTGAATGGGCGTCCCAAAAATCCAATTGTAGATAAAGCCGACAACTTATGAGACAAAAAGCAGTAACTAAAAGTAATCGTATTTACCTTCTAATCCAAGCAAATACATAATGTATTAATGTACACAAACTAACATTAACGTGATGTGTGAGTGGAGACTTTCCCGTCGTATCGATGCAACATAATCTTCTCAGGTGTCCAGCCGGATGGTGGTGTAAAAACACGACGTTTCGACAGCTGACTCTGCTGTCTTCATCAGGTATCTGTAGTTGTTCTCAGCTGACTGTCTCTGCCTCGGCTCGAGCAGACACAGTCAGCTGAGAACAACTACAAGATACCTGATGAAGACAGCAGAGTCAGCTGTCGAAACGTCGTGTTTTTACACCACCATCCGGCTGGGCACCCGAGATTTTGTTGTATCATTCACGTGTTTAAAATTTACAAAATTGTTGCGATAGAGCGCTGAACGTGTCAGTAAAATAAATGTCCCAGCGCAGCCTTATAATTGTTGTACTCGTACGTCGATCTGTAGTTCACCGCACAAGCACGAAACACTAGCGAGCAGGTCTAACATAGATCTGAGGCGGACCTGGAATTGGGGAAGAGGTGGATTCAGTACCCGTTCGGCAACTTAGATTTCGGTTTTCCATAGTTGAGGTGATAGCCAAATTGCTTCCCGTTCCTTGATGCCACTACTCTCCCGCTTATAGTGACCTCGATGTCGACAAGGTGGAAATCTGCAATTAAAAACCATCGAAATGGCAAAATATTTAGCTTTTCCTGTTTGGAGAACAAGAAGAGCTACTTGTAAACTCTTACGTATGTATCTGAGCAGTGATTTAAGTCTGCGGTGAAAGTCGCTCCTGAGATTTTCAATTACTATTACCCATTGTAAGAGCTATTTTGGCTTGATACGAACGGTAACTGAATGCTATTTCAATTGAACGTCTTGCGAGAACGACTGTTTTTACTACAAACATTTGTAGATGTTATTATACTCTCGGTTTTTCAGCTCACTTGGGTCAGTTCCACTGTAGGTTTAGTACCGAGCTTGGAGGATGAGCGGTAACTCTTCGACCTAGCATTAGGGAGGACGCAAATTCCAATATACGTCCAGATTTCGAATTTCCATCGTTTCCCGACATTATTTCCAGTTTCTTGCTCCGGTCTTCTCCAGGCTCAAAGGACCTGCAGGTCGACGAGCCATAAAACACGAATGAAAAAAAATGTTGGCTTGGTTTGCAGCTAGCTCAAGGGGAAACGAAGCTGAGCGAGCAAGACTAGGTGACGGTGTCGTAATCCATCAGTTTCATTTCCTCAGCTTTATAATTAAGAAAACTAGTTAAGAATTTGAAAAAAATATAACTGATTATGGAAAATACTGCAAAAAGGACTCTAGTTGAAACTAACATTTTGACTTTTAGGAATACTATCGTTATCTGCAGGCATATCTATGAAGATAAAACTGTGTTTCATTTGCGTTTTTTATATTAACATAAACTATATTAATCAGGGTCAGAGTTCCTGCAATGGATGACGAGGTATTTGGGCTTATGCTTACACAGGTCCAGTGATAAGTTTGCAAAAATCATGGTATTTGGTATTGGAATCACGAACGCTAAGGTCATGCGGCAATTTTGTCGATCGATACAAAGTGAATCGGAACTGTCTTTGCATTTTCTCCGAAGTGTGAGTGAATATCTGGTATGTTGCAGGCGATCCGCAACCGCCTCCAGTGGAGGCAGGCAAGCTGCGTCTCTACTCGATGGCGTTCTGCCCGTTCTCCCAGAGGGTGCGCTTGGTGCTGACCGCCAAGAAGGCGCCGTTTGATGTGGTCAACATCAACCTGAAGGAGAAGCCCGAGTGGCTGACGACTGTCAATCCTCAGGGGAAGGTACCGGCTCTTGACGATGGTGGAAAGATTATCATCGACTCTGTGGATATCGCAGACTACCTCGACAGCAAATACCCCGACCCACCGCTGTGGCCTGCCGACCCAGAGGTTAAGGCGCGCCACAAGAAGCTGCTGGACGACTTCGGAAAGGTAATCAGTCACTTCATCAAGTGTACAACAATAACGACTCGTTACAAGAGATCCATTTTCATCAATCTGACGTGACCGTCACCAATGATTTGATTAATTTTTTCTTTTGATTTTGTAATTTCCAAACTGAATCTTAGATTGGCACAAGCTATAGAACAGTTTTTTACACATATTTTTTAACTGATAAATAAGAATTTCTTCCTTGTAGAATCGTTTTAACTGATCATGTCTTAATTGGACCAAGTTCTTCAAGATTTTCTTGTTTTTAGTGCAAAAGTTTGTGCTTGATTTCTATTAGTTGTACAGTTTTTCTTTTTCAATTGCAGTTCGCAGAGTAGAATACAAATCAGTTATGACGTTAAGAAATGAATTTCTTCATTGGACTAGTTACAGCAAAAGCCAAATAACCATTGTTTCTAATGGTTAACTGGAAATGATCTAACTACCTTTAACAGCTATAAATTGCGGTCGGTTTTCAATCGACGTGAATTAAGCATTAAAACACCGTTGCAACAGGTGTTTTGTGGGGTGGAAATTTCTATACACTGAATTAATTACTCCGATTCCTAATTCCTCCAAAACTCGAGAAACTGTGTATTGCTTTGGTAACGGAAGGTCTTCCGCGAACCGAAGTTCCCCTTCTAAGTAACATTGATCCATCAACTCTTTGGTAAGAAGCTTGCAATCACTCACCATACATACAGCAGACGTCATCATATCCTGGTTAAAAAAAAAAAATGCTTTTGGAGTCTAGTTTGATTTTTTTTAAATGTCAGATCAGTGGATCGAGTTAGTAAATGCCGGGGGTTGAAATCTGAATGAAACCGAATAAAAAATTCAGAAAAGTTCCGCAAGGTCTCCCAGTTTGGTTGAGATGACATGGTGCTCCTCATACATGGAGATCATTTCCATTCCCTCCTTAGCGAACTGTATTAAGTCGACCTTCACTTGTATAGTTATTTTGGCTGCACAACATATTTTAAGCTTAAATTTATTCAATATTTTAAAAATAGTGCTTTCACGAGAAATTACTTCATAAATAGAAGGCTTGTAGCTAAAATTAGTATTTTTTTTTTCGTATAGCACTTCAGATTTGGCCAACTGATATTTACTCCTTCAGCCATTTTTCTTTATTTTGCTAGCTTCGTGAAGATACTGTATTATTGGCATTTGGCAGCGTACTGATTCAGCCCGCTGAAGATTGATTCGTTAAATCATTTACTTGAATTTTTTCATAGTTTGCTTTTATAAAGTTTATTCTCGAAAAAAATAATTAAAACTATACAAAAGTAAATTTAAAAAATAAGAAGTCTATTGCTATAATTTTAACAAGACAAACTGCCAGTAAAAAAAAAGTATCGCAATGGTTGCAAGGACGAACCATCATTACTGTACAATTTATTTAAAATAAATAAATAAATAGTTGAATATCCATTTTATCTTTTACTTCGGTAACTCTTCGGGAATTGTCTTTTTTAAATGTTCAACACTTTTAGTTCTACGATACAAATATTTACAGTGGCATATTGCCGCAGTTTCCACAAACTTCGCTCAATCTACTTGAACGTAATCTTACAGCACCTTTGACTTCATTATTACTTCATGTCATTAACTGGTATCATTTAGTCAACCTTCTTCATACGACAAATTGCCTTGTTATAATTGCTGGGTAATTATTTTCATCCATATCTACTAAAAATGCAATACTTCTGCGTAAGAAAATGATTATCGCCCTGCGTCTCCATTTGCAAGGCTACCTCTTACTATTTCTGAACAGTATACTGATCTCTCAGAGTAAGCAAACCTACTTTAAAACAAATTACTATATGCAGTGAAGTAGCCAGACTCCTGAAATTATCGTTCTGTTTTCCTCTGTTCGCAATAACGGCGTGCTGAGAAAGAGAATTCTGTAGCGGTATTACATGTAGGGATGAGCTCCTCATATTAAAAACCTTACGAGAACTTCCATATTCTGCTAGAAGAGAAACGAGGCTGTGGTTTATCTATGCAGTTTAATATCTGCCAGCTGGTGCACACGAGATTTTATTACGACTACATTGTATATATTAATATACACATACGTGAATGGAATTATAGCTGTAAAAACAGAATTGGACGGCGTTATTATCAAATTCTTGACCGGAAATAACTGGTGATGGTAAATTTCATGCTAAGTCTATTACGATAAATTTAAAGAAAATTGAATATGACTTCATTTACAGTTAAAGATTGAGTGAGCTGGGCTCTATTTAGTGGGTAGAGGGGGAGTGCTCCTCTTTCGCTGTTTAATTTTTTATCATCTTTTAAATGCGTTACTTTCGATTTAATGTGAAATCAAGAATGCCTTCACATTCTTTTTAATAGTCTTCCATTTATTTTTGTTTTTGTGTATATAACAATAATACAATTTATTTATTAACATTAAATTACATTTCGTGTATTCAATGCATTTTCCAATTTTTAGGTCATGGCAAGATAATTTCGAATGTTTTTGTCATATCTATCTGTTACGGATTCTCGTAAATAAAATATCTTCTGTAACCACTATCCAATTTTGATTCAATTTCGCATTGTTTGGACCTGGCAGTTGATTTTGTTTTCTCCGACCTATCCTTGTTTTTGACATTAATATTTTGTGTACTATTGAGCAACTTATATTTTTTAGGAAAGCACATTAAATGTTAGCAATATGAAGATAATTGTTGGTTACGATTTGTTTTTACTTACTTAATATGCTGTTTATAAGTTTTCGGCCACTAACGCTCGCAGCAATTTTACTTCCGCCGAAAATAAAATTAAAAAAACAAGTAATTGGAATTGGAAGCTATATTTAAGAATCAAAAGTTTTAGGATCTTCAAAGGAAATGAAATGAATGTTTCTTACTGATAAATAGTTCACGAGATTAGAGCCAAATGTTCTGAAATTCGCATATCACGTGTTGACGAAAAGGAGCGTTTTTTAATATATTTACGTTTCTTTTTATATATACAGAAGGAACTTCTATCCCCTGAAAGGCCACCAGTCTGGTGAGGCTTCTATACCCCTTAGCACTATTGTTTGCAAGGCTTCCGTAGCAACGTTTGAAGATTCACCGTCGGGTTCACATGCTTGAACCTCTGCCGAACAACGCCCATTACCCACACCGTGGGATTGGGTAGTTGATCAACAACTTTAAGAAGAAATTGAGGACGTCGGTTGTAGTGGGTATGTTTGGATGGACAAATTAGCTGAGGATATGAAGAGATAGAAAAATGCATCAAATTTATTGAGGGACTGATTACAAGCAAGAGGACAACTGACAACAGTTCTTCGGAATGTCCCGTTATGTACAAATTAAAATTTTATAAAGAAACTTCGTACATACAATCCAAATATATCGTTTATCCATTGTCAAGAAAACGGCGCAACCTAAACGAATGATCCTGAAACAGAGGAAACATTCTTGTCAACGAGTGAGGCTCATTTTCGATCACGTGTTTAGAAAAACATTTATGGGAGTCTCTATCCCTAGAGCAAAGGTCTTGGAATGTCGTCAGTACAGTTTTTCTTCTTGTAGTTTTATTCAGCGCATCATTGACTATCTTTTCCATTAAATAGGAAGGGAATAAGCTATTTGGCTACATCAAAGTACGATGATGTATGCCATAAAAAATTAGATTGAGAACTTGATATCTAGATCGAGCTAACTGCGACTCAGGTTCTGATATCCTTTTGTCTGGTTTTATAACTCTTATACAACAGAACTTCAGCCAATGATGTAAAAACCATACCACTTACCCGTAGCTCGTCTTAAATGCAACAGCATGCCTCTCAACAGAACGATTTTGTATCCTGAGCTTCATCTTTTCTCCTGTTTACGGCTGTCAATGCACTAGGAACCGCCTCTGGGGGTTTTATTCTCGCTATGCTTCTCGGTGATCTGTAAGGCTTAACGCACATGACAATGTTGCAATATGGTATACTTCCAAGGCGACCAGCGTTGAAATAGCGACAAAAGAGGAGGTGTATTCGAATAAAAGTTTCATTAAAAAAAACTATTATAAATAAGCACGCAAGGCTACACGCTCCACTACTTCTATACATCTAAAATGGCATACCCCGCCGGTTGTAGTGCATCATATACGGATTCCCTTACCATTCTTCTTTCTTACTTTACTATTCCCCTGAAACACCTACGGTGTGACTGTTTGCGGCTGTAAGATCTGACGGCCACGTCTGCCGAAATACGGAAATATCTTTAAAACAGAGGGATATCGAATTAAATTGGCCAAGGGACGCATGCTGCATTGTCAAAATCATCTATTTACCCCCTTTCCTATATTATTATTACGCGTACATTATATACTTTGCATATAAAATTCCCCCTCGCATCTACTTTTCCTTTTGCGAATTTTATTTTTAAATTCCCCAAGCATTTTTGGTAAATTGATCATAATTGGTAAATTATTACAATCCCTTACCCTAAAAATAAATATTTTCCATTCTCTATTGCATGAAATAGTGTAGCTTGTGCTCATGGTCATCTTTCCCCTTTCATGCACTACTAGTAATTCTCCGATCAATATCATTCCATGCCTCATCACTAGGGTTTGGACCTTTGACAATACTTTTTCCCTGCCTTTTTTAGCTATAATGCTGAATTGAACTCTGACTGAATGTTTCTAATTGTATTTAAATGTACAGTATTTATGTAGCATATTCAGGCTTTTTTGCTAGTTTTGGTCATATTACGATATTTATGATCATATGGTCATATTTTGAGGAAAAAATCTCGTAATTTTTTTAATACTACCGGGTCGCTGAAGGCTAAGTTATAGGTGAGAAGAAATTAAGATAATTGTTCACAGAAATGTGCTCCTATTATTCATTGGCAGAAAATTGTCTCTGAACTGGTCAGAAATCACCAGTCGAGAATTAAAGTTTTGCAGTATTGTCACTTTCTAGACGTTATGTTTCGCCCGCTTTTTAACCTCGACAATGCAGCATACCAGTGGCGATCCGTGTCAATCATTGTCTCATTGTCGCCATTACTTTTGAAAGTAATCCTCAGCCAGTGTGAAATCTGAGATGGATCTGTGAGTACCGCCATGCCGTAAACATTTCCTTATAGTCCAAAGTAACGGTGTTACGTAAAAAAATTGGAGAGGAGTGTTTTAAAACAGACCAAACAGTACTTTTCTCTAAATTATGTGAAATTAAGGTGACGTCAACAAAGTGATTTCATGTGCAGCGGCATTGCTGTACAGGACACAAGAGGAATTTATCAGGGAATTCAGCTCGACAAAGGAGATGGCGACGTTTTATGCTTTTTGGTAAAAGTAAAAATCTAATAATTTAGTCTTTTACAGAAACATGAAAATAATTTTAGAAAAAGTATTTTCTAAATGGTGAAATGAGTCCACAAAAATAAATTATGCAGTCTAAGTAAAAGTGGCACTTCCAGATAAAATAAATGACGTTTAATTCATCATGTTTTGTTGTATGGTAAATTTAAACGTTTGGTCATATTTTGTCATTTATAGGTAATATATCTACCCATTTTTAAGGTCATATTTGCATGCATAGTTCTGTATTTTTTGGTCATAAAGATTCGAACCCTACTCATGAGAAACATACGTTCTGCACACTCGCAGCACTCCTGTCTAGATGTGAATGAAGTTAAGGGGTGATTGCAGGTGATGAAGCTGTACCACGAGGCGGTGTTCGACGACAGCACGCGGCCGCTGCCTGAGTACGTGCAGGAGATCTCAGAGGCGCTCACGGCATACGAAGAGGAGTTGGCTGCCGGCGGCGGAACCTTCTTCGGAGGTAACAAGTAGTGCACGGTCATGTCTTCCCTCCAACACAATTTAATAGTTAGTCTTCTGTAACCTACGAAGTTCACCGAAAAGTGGCTATGCTACCAACTTGTCGAGAACCACGAGTTCTTCACGTGCCAGAGACTTAAATCTTAAATAATGCCGCGTAGGTTTATTTAGAGTCTAGAATAATTAATTAGATTTGATATGAAAATAATTAATGGTAATATATGGTGCAGGGCTGTTCGAGTCTTGGCGGGGAAAGAAATGTTCATATCGAGACTTGGCCGACAGGGTAGCAGAGGTGTTGTGCACAATTTCTAATCAATAAATTGTGCAACAAGTCCTGGGATAAATCCCAAATCTCTTTGCAGTGCGCATGGACTGAGGGCATAGGAGACCGTTGGTGATTCGTCCAACAGATGTAAACGTCAAGCCCGGCGACCACCTTTTATCTTTCGGAAGACTAGGCCAGGATGGGCCAGAACCGGATTTCACATTCTCCATTTTTCCTTCTCTCCACCATAGCACACACAACACCCTCCACTAAAGAAGCACACTGTCACGAACATCCACATTTACAACACTTTCGAACACTGTCACCCAGGGGAAGTCGGCGGAAACCCCCATTCAACTTCCCAAATGTAAATGTTTCCTTGGAGTGGTAAGTATCCACCTAAACCAAGGACACAAGAATGAAAGAACGGAATTATTATTTCAAAACTTCTTAATTTTACACAGTTTCCCTGAAGATAAACATATTATTTCAGCGAAACGTCTTATACCCGGTTCCAGAAATTGATTTAAATAACAACTGAAAACCCCCTCATGCACATCATATTGCGAGTTCGACCAAAAAAAATTTTAAAAGAAAGGAATAGTTTTACGAATGGCCATATTAGGATACACGAGTTAAATGCTGATCCAAGCCTTACCTATAGTTGTTAATCACATTGAATCACAATCTGTAAAACGCTTAGATTAAAGTTTTGATTTTTATGCCCATACAATTTCGATCGCTGTTACCGGTCGCAGCGCCCATATTGAATTTTCAGCAAAATAATTCAAAACGTTTTGTTAATGTGTTTTAAATAGCCTGTAATTTAGTACTGTTACATTTTTGAACACCGTTCACTTTGCTCATCTTCTAGAATCGTACGATCAAATTTTGTAGGGTTAATTTATAGTATTTAATAAATAAAATAGTCCCAGTAATATTAAACAATTTGTAATAATTTTCGATTATAATTAATCCATTCTTTGCGAAGAAATTTATTACTGTAAGTAATTTAGCCAGTCTATGAAATATACCAAATGGGGCTGTTACAGATTCATATTTGAATGGAGATGTACGATGAAATTACAAATCCAAAATACTAGAAATATGGGGTGTTTAATAAAGAATGAACTGAATCCATTAAACTATTTTTTCGTAACACAGTAGTAGAAACTTGCAACCGAGTCACGTGTATTTGACGAAAGTAAATGTTTCTCCTGCAAGTGTTCAATATGAACCACAATCGCATCACGCCATTCTCTGCCATATTGATGGCAGTCGTTCCGGAGTTTGTCTTTCGACATTTATTCCACTCTAATTCGATGTGGTATAACGTATCTGTATCTGTTGACAAAAAAAAAAAAAAAAAAAAAAAAAAAAAAAAAAAAAAAAAAAAAATTACTTCGTGGGTGTTTCGTCACTGTTGTCTAGGTTGTTCAATGTTCCGATGGGTTTATTATTGTTATTATTATTATTATTATTGGCAGTGGGCCAGTAAGCCATGCAACCATAGCACTAATTACACTTACATCATTTATACAGCCATGACACAGCTTATGAGTAATATATCACATATATGTCCATAAAACAAATAATAGGTATTCTCTCACAAATATTTGGTCACTATTACAATACTTCAAATCTATTATTAAGTACATGTAGACAATTTTTCAGTTATTAGATGTATCCGTCAAGGGTTACAAACACTAATATTCATAGGCATCTGTACGTTTATATGTCCATCTCAGTCTTTTAGAAATCTGCATAGCAGTATGAAGATCCTGGCGTCGTCGGTCGCAAGGAGATGTGACACCTTTGATGGTGGAAAGTGACCTAATCTTACCAGTTGCTCTATTAGTTCTGTGATGCTGTTGTATCGTTTCTTTCAACTAGTGTTGTAAAAAAACTGTTTTTTTTCTGGCTTGAAAAAAAAAACATGAAAAAAACTGAGAAAAAAACATGTTTTTTTTTTTCTGGGACATGTTTTTTTCATAACTACTAAATTTCATATGTTTAAGGCGTTTATCGTTTAATATGACTTTTAAGTTTATACTAAGTACTTATCTTAATTTTTAAATCTACTATATTTTTCTGGTTCAGTAGGAAAAAAAATTACAAAAATATTGGCAACATTGACTGAAGTATTCTTTTACGAAAGGGGATTTCACGAATAGGCTAGGTTGCACGAGAAGGAATCCCCGTTCTTTGGATTGATACTCACTATTTGAACTAGTGCTGCCAGCCCTACAAATTTCTCTGTAGACCTACTGATCTTTTCAAAAAAATTAGGAATTTTAAATTTATCAACGGTTTTTTGCCTCTTTTTATTACTTATTGTGGTTTCCTTATATTCGTATACTTGTTAAACTGCAGCATATAGCGATACTGAGTCATTAAATTGTCAATTATGAATCATTTCCATGCAACCGTTGGCATAAACCAACGATTGAAAAGAAATAAAGCTCCTATTTTGTATGATAATAGATTTAAATTCAAACTTAAAAGACCGTAATATGGACCTATCGGTGCCAGTCTTTATGCACAGTGCGTACTTTGCTCACAATTTAAAATTGCAATCTCAAAATCTTTTGTGTACAATACAACCAGTAAAAGAAAATGTAACTACTTCTGAAGTTATGGATCTACAGGAGACAGAAGAAGAAACAGAAAATTCCGACACCGACCGAACTAGTGTTGGTTGTGCTAATACTAGTGAATGTGGTACTGACATAGAGGATGAATAAAATTGTGTTACCTTTATAGATACATTTATGAATCATTATGTAAGACATCATATGATTTAGTAAGATTTAAAATACACATGTAAAATGTAACTTCCGTAAATAAAACTATAATTTATCAAATATATTGTTTTCTGAAAAAAAAAACAAATTTAGAAAAAAAAACCAGGGTGCTAGGTTTTTTTCACGTTTTTTTCACAAATCTGAAAAAAAATGTTTTTTTTTTTTTTCAGTTTGCAACACTACTTGCAACCAAAGATGATGTGGTCAATGTCCCCTATGCTTGTCTCGTCGCATCCGCATAAGGGATTTTGAACGGGGTGTTTTCCTTTGACCAGTTGTGAAAACCCATTAAAAATCTATATTTTCTGGGTGATGCCGAAACAAGCAGATATATTTCAGATACAGATTTATGTATGTGGTTTGTATTAATGCCTGTATGGTACATGTTTCGATTATCGAGCAACAACTTTAACCGATGTCGAAACAGCCTGGACCAAAATTTAAACTGAGATTCTTTATGACAGCATCCAATTCAACCCGTTCTAGTAATTGTTGGGGTATATCGAGCCAGAATTTTTTGCACGCAAGCGCCTTAACAACTTAGATACCAGGAAGTTCGCAAAATGAGAACTGCTGTCCCATATTTAAAATACAAAACAAACTATAATACTACTAGAATTTTAATAATAAAATAATTGTTTCAAAAAAATGAAAACCGCCTTCAAATATATACATCAAAAATTTTAAAATAACTTTATCTTGCTTAGAAGAAACTAAGTTTAAATTGACAATATTTTACATTACTATTATTGAAATTATTACATCAAACTAAATTTGCTTAAAAAGCTGTCTTTGTATAAAGTCGCGAACTTTTTGCAATTAGTTTTATCGATATAATTCTCGTACAAAACTATTACATCTATCCATAAAATCTTACAGAATACTTTAGAAGAAATTCATTTTGGAACAGTTAAGGTCAAACAATGTATGTGAAGTAGTTAACCGATTTTAAAAGACGGTTTCTGATTTTTGTCGATATCAGTTCAAAGTGCTTCAATATTTCTAAATATACTTTGGATATCTTTTCGGTGTTGTGGAAGAAGCATAAAAGATAAATCAAATACTCCAATTTCACATAACCCTTATATCTTGATTGTGCAGCAACATCTAACAATTTCATTTATGAGTTTAAAAAAGTCAGATTTTTTACGATTTTATTTGGTATCGTGAGATCTATAATTGCTATTAGTTTGCAACTGTACGTGTGTCTTCGACATAGGACCTCTTTCAAAAGTTCTCGGACCCTAGTCTTGCTGTGTCGGATCATCTGCTAACGTCAATCTGCAGAAAGATATATGACAACACGACAGCTTTCTAAATGAGGCCGTAGGATCAACTTCTGCTTCACTATTTACATAAATACGAATTCATTGGTTTATATCTGAGTTCTTTCAATGTGTATTAAACACAGTATCCAACCCCAATAACTGAAATTACAGCATTAGGAAATTACAGGCAACAGCTTTCTGGTACACCACACAACCTCTACCCAACAACAGCAGCCTTGACACAAGCGTGCAAGAAGATCACATCTCTCGCCTACTCTTAATGTATAATATCCATTTGCTGATATTATGCCTCCAGAGCTAATTTTGTAATCATTGGCACAGAAGCATCGCCAGTTCGTACTATTAGCTACTCATCGGTTACTGCGCGGAAAGGTAGCTGACATCCAAACTCAATTCCGAAAATTCCGTTTGGACGCCCATATCGCAGGGACGTAGCTACTATGGGGCTAGGCGGTGCAGTGCACCGGGGCAGTTTAGAAGGCCCACGAGCCTTCACGGCAAACTGGCGACCTTTTTTTTTTAGCTCTACCGTCATCTAAAGGGAGGGGCCCCTGAGAACACAGGAGCCCCTCACTAAGGCACTAATGGCCCTCGCTGCTCAGGGGGCCCCAACCACTGCTCAAAGGCCCCTAATGAACAATTCAAGGCCCCCATCCTCAGTTCAGGGGGCCCCTACCAGCACACAAAGCAAAAAAAAAAGGTTGCCCGTCTGGCCTGAGGGCCCAAAATAAATTTTTTGCACCGGGGCCCTTGTTGACCTAGCTACGCCACTGCCCATATGTACAACTAATTAGATACTCTATCTATCCTCCTGTGTTGCAGGAAACAAGCCGGGCATGCTGGACTACTTGATCTGGCCGTGGGCTGAGCGCGCCAAGCTGCCTAGCATGGTCCACAAGCAGGACATGAACTTCCCCAAGGAGAAGTTCCCCAAACTGGTCAGTACAAACAACATGGTTGCTTAATTAACCCAACATATTTGAAGAGTTCATTGCAGTACTAGCAGGAATGTGTAACTAAAATGTTTCTCGATATTTATAGTTGAAGTATGACAAGCACTTCAAGCGTTGGGTATTGAATTGTCTTGTCATTATTTTAATTACTCTCCTGAATTATTAGTCTCCCGCGGCTATTTTCTTTCTTAAAAAGTATTTATATAATGCGAACTACTTTATAAGGCATTAAGTCTCCATTCTTTGTCCAAAATCAGATATATAAATGACTACACAAATTTCACTACTAGATACCTCACGTATCGTAACAAGAGTCTAAGGTGCAAGTTCTGTTTAATCATACTCGACTGAGGACTGAACCACAAAACTATTTCAGCTTTACCTCTGTTTCTTTCCTTTAGCTTTCATTCGACTGGTATAAAAACTGGCTATCTTTTCTCGTGAATACATCTACATTGGCGTCTGCGAATAGGTAGTTACCGAGTCTAATATTTGTCAACTTGCTGAGAAGTTATCGTCCAGGGAGCAAGCCATTTATGAGCCCAAGTTTAGCAGAAATGTAGAATAGTTCAGTAAACACATGAGACATGCCTTGAGTATTGTGCAGTTGCTGTTTTGAACATTCTTGCAGGTTCATGAGGTTTCTGGGTATGACGAATTTCTGTCATTTAATTGATTCAGGGATCCAGAAAGCATCAATGGAGTAAGTTCATGATAAGTGATATTTCAAGCAGTATACGTGTTTAGTGATGGCGCGATTGTCGTCGTCTGTTATTTTACTCCTACTTCTTTTGTCTTTGTATGTCGTTACAACGCTCCGTAACTTCGGTCTATTCAAGCTGTGGCTGTCCTGTGGATATTCAAAGCTCCGCTCTCTGCTTTGAAGACACATTAACCGATAGTTATGAATTGATGTAAGGAGTTAGGATAGCGTTACAATTAATTAAAACGTAAAAAAATTAAAACTCAGCCTTTCAGTTAACGATTCTCTCTCTCTTTAAATAGCTCAATGAAATAGTTCGTAATTGCACCCTAGGCACAGATAACACGACCTCAACAGCCCATAGCAGCTGTTTCTGACTTCCTTAAATTTCTACATTTTTACTGGAGTCATTATTTATAAACTACGATAGTGAAAACTTGTAAGTAACAACAAATTTCAGAGAAATATACCGTTTCATAATTATTAAAAACTGAAATGTAATTTTATGCAAGTTGAGTTTGTGTGCTACGTTAAAAGGTATTCCAATTTTAATAGCTACCGTTTTACTGAAAGCCTGATTACCTACGACGATGCCTGTCATTACTCTGTTCAGTTAGTGGAACGCTTTTGTGTTGCAGGTGGAGTGGCGGGGAGCCATGAAGGACGACCGCGCAGTGCGAGCAACGGGCAGGGACTCTGAGACTCACGCCCGATTCGCATTGTCCTACGTGGCTGGCTCTCCAGACTTCGATCTGTAGTAGACAATATACTACAACACACTGCAACGCCGACAATAAGGAGCACAAGCTCCAGACCACAGTAGATAAAGCGAACCACCGCAGCATCAGTAGCTTCGCATTGTTTCTTATTACTTAGTCATATCTGATCTCTAACATGTCTATACTGTTATGCATTTAAGGTGCAACAGAGCATCTGCGGCTCAAATACTCTTCCTGGAGCTCCAATAAAGTAAACTGCTGAAACACAAACGCTTATTTTTCTGATACGTAAGTAACAGATAACTTCTTAATCAAGTAACCACAACCGAATATCTGGACACAACTCTCCAGGATGATATTAAGCAAGTTCTCTAATTAGTAAAACGGAAGGTAGAAAGCATTTCGTGATCTGTATTTTAAAATTCAAATTCCTAATACAAATGAAGCAATACGCGTAATTTAGAGAATTCTTCTGGGTTTCTGATATGCAATATTAACAAATCGGATTTGGTGACCTTGGTTAGACGCAAGTAACGACTCAGTCATAGTTGGCTTATGGATGTTCTATTCTAAAAGTTGAAGCACAGCAATAAACATCTTTATCAAGATGTGACCATTAGCATACCGGTAATCGCATTAATAAAAGAAACGCTTATTGCTGAATCTGCTAGTGTACAATGTTTCTTAAAGTATACATAGTTTTTCGCACTTTACATGTATCATACCTAAAGTCACGGGATTGTACAGAGAACACAGGAAACACACATTTAATTAAAACCATCCAGTCTCAGGTCGGTTACGGTTTAAAGGTTTTACGAGCAGAGTTATTATATATAAAAAAAATGATTTAAATGCTACTACTAAACTACATAGTTACAAATGTTTACATCGAATATGCAGCAGCAATGACAAACGGCTATAGCGGAAACATGCTCCGGAGAAAAAGCAGAGATGTGTGGTTACGAACCTGGAAACCACAAATGTAAATAATTCGTCGCTGATGATGCCTCGATGTGAGGCGAAACGCGTACGAAATTAAAGCTACAAAAATAGTTGCACTGGCGTTATTTTATCATTTAATTTACTGAGCAACTGCTGAAAAATTTACGTAGTGACAGTGTTATTAAGTCATACCGAGGGTGGTGGGTGAGCGGATTACGTTCTGGCCTCGTATTCGAGAGAATGCAGGTTCGAATCCCCGTCCGGGTATCCAGATTTGGGTTTTCCATGTTTTGCCCAAATCAATCCAGGCGAATGCCAGGATGCTTCCTTCAAAAGGCCTTGCCCGAAATCCTTCTCATTCCTTACCCCCCCCCCCCCACAGTCCTTTTCCGCCTCTAATGACCACGACGTCGACAAGGCGTAAAACCATAAGCAAAAAAAAATATATAGGCTTAAATCTTGAATAACACGGCATAGTTTTATTTTGTGACTATAATTATAAGGTTTTGTATGAAAATAACTAATGCTAATACTGTATATGGTGTATGAAAATTTCTTAAATCACCATGACTTGACCCGGCTAACATCGTGTCAGCGCCGCCACCGTCACGGTGCCGTATCCAACTGAACTAACGGGGCGAGCTTTCTTTCATTGATAGGCCAAAAACTTTACAGTCCTGCACCATATATTAGCATTAGTTACTCTCATATCAAAACGTTTTAATTATTCTAGTCACGAAATAAACTTATGCCGTGTTATTCAAAATTTAAGTTTGTTTTGCTTACGTCGTCACGCCTCATCGACGTCGAGGTAATTAGAGGCGGGGTGGGACTGGAGACAAGGAACGGGAAGGAATTCGGCCATGGGCTTTTGGAAGGAAGCATCCCGGCATTCGCCTGGAGTGATTTGAGGGAAACCATGGAAAACCCAAATCTGGATACTCGGACGGGGAATAGAACCGCCGTCCTCCCGAATGAGAGGCTAGAATTCTAACCGCTCACCCACCACGCTTGGCCTCCAGATTTGGGTTTTCCATGGTTTCCCCAAATCACTCCAGGCAAATGCTAGGATGCTTCCTTCCCAAGGCATGACCGAATTCCTTCGTTTCTTGTCTCCCAATCCTTTCCCGCCTCTAATGACTTCGACATCGACGAGGCGTAAAACCATCAGCAAAAAAAAAAGGTTCACAATATTAGTAGGTCGAAAAGTAAATATATTAGTTGCTGAAAATTAATATTCGATTGTTGCTGTTGACGATTAATGGCGCTTCTACGTATAGGCCGACTACAAGGTATTTAACACGATTGGGTTGCGTAAGTTATTGTTAAGAATAGTAGCAAACTGTAGTTTCTATTATTTCGATTGTTGTTAAATTAGTAAATTTATTGCAGTCTGCTAGAAATAAAGCACATTGTACAAACTATTCCTGGGGATTACGCAAAGATTACTTTTACTCTTATACAATTTCTTCTCAAGCTCTGCTTATGGTGGAAGCAAGTCGTTACTATGAGAACAAGGTAAAACTTTTTGTCCTGACTAATAAAAAGTTTCTTAGTCTAAAAAATTAATTTCAGTTTCTCTTTAGTTCAATTTGATTTCTACTACGTTTCCGCTGTTAATGGATTTCGTCCCTGAAGTTCGATTCTCGAAGGTCTGAAAAATAACCATTTTCAGCTTCAATCATTTGTTTTCATTCTAAGGAAATTTGTAGACTTGAAAATAGTTGAGTTAGAGGAGACCGTACATAGTGAATGAGTAAGTTCCAATAATTCGTAAGCTACATACCTCAAAGCACTTTAGTAGGCTGGTGGATCGTACTGACGATTTTTGTAATATAGGTGCTTTATCCTATTTGTTCGAAAGAAATGTTTAATACTCGCCGCCAGTTATTGTTTTACCTTTCAAACGTCAAAAAATCCCTTTCGTATTCCAGAAAACATTGGGCATGACCTTCCTGGCATATGAAATCGACGTCGCCTTTTTTGGGTCAGAGCCATCAGCTTCCACTCGCTGTTTTAATTTCTCTCTCTTTTTATGCCGTACTGTATATGACACACGTCTCAACCAAAATAAAATATTGGATCACAGAAATGATAGCATGATTTTTACAGCGACTCAAACATTGAGAAATTCGTTTTTATAGTTGTTATTGGTAAGCATCTAACAACCCGTCACACATCTGCCAGGAAGCTTTCTCATATTTAATTTTTGATCGTCTCCTCTCCTTTCTGCTGGTATGCCTTTAGCCGCTTGTCAGCCATACATCTTTCATCACTTAATGTCCGCACGCCTTTGTTTTCATCTGTGGTTGCACTACTTCGTCGTCCTCATGAGTATCATCTTCGAGATGTGAACGATCGCATTTAAATTCCGCGGAATTGTTATTGTCTGTTAAAAATTAAGGAGGAATTTCTTTATAATACTTCAGCATCTTTGGATGATTTTCCATTGGCTGTTAACCGGCCAGAAAGAAGAATTTTACTACTTCAGTATATTCCAGTTTAACAGTTTCATCGAGACACGTAAGTCTACTTTAAAAAAAGTGAACAAGAAATATTACTTCACATATGGAGTTAAAACTCTTCGTTTGCTATTGCGACACATGTTCTAACATCACAAGAAATTGCTTTGATAGCGACACCATCTTTGTGCCAGACTGATAACTTTCCCTTGATCTAGTGTACAGTACCTACCAGCAGTGCTGTGCTGGTTGCGGCAGCTGCGGGCGCCACAGGTGTGGCTGGCAGGAGTATTAGGCGGACAGAAGATCGATGGAGCCGCGCTTTGGACGAAATACTGTCAGGCCATCCACAGCCGTAGCAGCAGTCCTGCCCAGTCACTATACTGCGTCAATCGGCTCTCTAAACAACTGACAACATCATACCATATTATTTAATATTCTAGGACGATTTTCAAATCTCTACTGGTTTCGAAATATATTTTCCCACCTCGGCCGTAGGAACCTCATAAAAACAAAATACGAAAACAAATTTATTAGCTAGATGTAAATTCTTAGCGTATTGATTTCATATTCTTGTTACTCCACGAATATTCTGCTACCAGCGTTTTCTGAGGATTACGTGGATCCGCTTTAATTATGTGGCTGCGACAACTCTGTTTACTTGCCAGTTTGTTGAAAAGCGTGTTGCTGATGTAGAAAGGGGGAAAGAAGGTGTGAATTTTGCAGTCATCTCTCTTTGAAATATGTTAACAGTTTTCCGTACGGTAAATCTGTTTCGTTTGTGAAATACGTAGAACATAATGTTAGAACTGTATCTAAATTCGGCACAATAACACAGAAAACCGCTCAATAAAGACGGGGGTGGTCAGTGGCAGATTCGAATTTTTAAAATGGCTCCCATGTATCTTTCCTGTACTATAAAAGGGTGTCCTGAAGGACTATGTTAAAATGTCGGATCGTAAATTAAAAAATGAAATAAAAATAATTGAATTCCTACGGAGTACACGCTTCTGCGGAAATTCCCTACATATCTGCTTTCCTATTCATGGTTTTAAGGAAAAAACTTAAATTATTTTAGCACATTTCGCCACTCACCTACTTTTGTACTTTACGAATTTTAATTTTGAACTCTTTCAGTGTGTCTGATAAATTGTTCAGAACTTCTCTTGGTAATTTATTCCAGACTTTGACCCTTCTACTATATACAGAGCAATCGATACACCTTATTAAGTAGCTGTAATGTATAACATAACGTCTCATGTAAAATTCGTGAAAATTTAGGAAAACGTTTAGGAAAAACGAATAAAATATGGCGTAATGGCTAGTTGAGCTATTAGGTAAAGCCACTAAAAGTTTATCTTATTAAGTAGTGAAAAGTAGACACGTCCAGAAAAGTAATGATTTATTTACTTCCAAAATATCCAAATTACTTATAAACACTAGGTCGAATGACAATCAGAACAATACTAAGTGGATTTTTGGGTACAATAAAATAATTCCTACATTTTTATTAAGAAAATACGTATGCAAAATTATGACTTCTCACTGGCTGGTAGATACTTATGTCTCTTGCTGTTATACTTATTTTACATATTGTGTTCAGATTTTTAATATTTAAAGAAATCTTCAAGAATAAAATGAGTTAAATAAACACTCTTAAAGACAAATAACAAAGTATCAGGCCACAAAAACTCGTTGTAAAATTAAAAAAAGTAATATTAGTGTATTTTTATCTTTCATGCAGTCACGGCAATAATCTAATAAGTTAACACATTAGAACCCAAAAATTTGAATCGTCTTTAAAATTCATAAAACAAAAGTTCATACTTTCTATATTTCCGATTTTCCACTTAAATAAATAAAACAGTAAGTTATAAGAACACCAACGATACGCATAGTTAAAGATTATATCCTAGAATTTTTGCCATTTGCGCAGATATTTTAGTTTGTTCAATTATGGCCAGACAAACCAATATGAACAAAACCGCTCTCAAACTCAATTTTAAAATAAGCGAAGATGTTGATTTTGATGATCACCTGCTGTATTCGGTTTTTAGGTACAAAAACAGTCCATCTGAGCAGCTACTACGACGAACAATGGGTTTTTAAGATGTAATAATCATCGTTCCTTCTGGTAAATTAAAGAATTTTAACGAAATAGTTACTTTTCTGGCTATTTTAACTGTATTTTACAACATTTTAATGTTAATTACCGGACACCAGCAAAGCACAAGAATATTTTGAACTTGTATCGAAAGTTTGACATTAAAAATTACAGTAAATCGCTGTAGCATTTCAATATTATTTTAATCAATATCTCAGATTATTATATTGTTGAATTATATTTTAAAAATATAGAATTGTTTAGTTTAATCTTCAATTATTTTTAAGGTCCCGCAGGTTTCAGAACAAAGCCGCATTCTGACTGACTGTGGTAGTTTTTTCTTTTTAAGACTTTCGATGGAGGACGGCTACTCCTGAGCCGGTGGTCGTGAGGCCAGTATGCTCGGAACGTTTTGAAAATTAACAAATACCTATAGGTTATCCAAAGTTTTGGAATCAAATTTAGATTTACTGAAATCTTGGTGTATCTTCGGTGAAGAAGTCTAATGCACTTTCAATTTTTATGATGTATAATTAAAAGTCACTTTTAATTGCCAAGTCATCATTTGAACTTTAATAGTATCACCATCAGCCATAAATTTTAATTTTCGTGAATGTGGAAACCTGCGATATCAATAAGAATAACTGAATCCGTGTGCATTTTTTGTGGAGTTAAGAGAAAAAGTCTCTTTTAATTCTAGAGTCGACGTTTTAACTTAAATAAAATCACTGTCAACAATAAATTTTTATTTTGGCGACATTGTAATCACCTGATGACTGTGAAAATCTGGGAAGTTAATAAGAATAATCAAATCTATTGTATTCATATTAAAACTTTAGGATCTAAAAATTAAATAGGCTAGGGAAATTGTGTAAAATTTTCTTGATGTTGCATTGACAGTTCTGTGAATGGGTAGGATTTTTAACTCGCTGTTGATTTCACTCCGTCCTCAATGTTACTTTTTGTGAAAGCTTTTGTCGATCCAGCTGTTCTAAGCTGTGGTCTCCAGGGCACCTCTGTAGTCGTCAAAATGATACGTTTTCACTGTAGGTGTAATGCGAGCAGTGTGCGTTCTGACGAAATGGACATAAGTCACGGCCAAATGTACGCCGGCAGCTGGAATCGATTGGACAGCAGTGGGCGGTTGACAGCAATGCCAATACTCAACGCAATGACGTTCGCTGCCTTTTACTTGCTGGTCGAATAGTAGTCCATGAGTGCTGGAACAAATTAGAGGGAAAGCGATCCCCTGAAGATATGTTTAAAATTATGATAAATTTGCGAGTATCATAACATGTATAATGTTTGTGCTGTGGTTGCCATATGGAGCATATTTTTTTTTCTAAAACTGAGAAAATTATTATCCAACTTCACTTTTAAACAAAAATATGTATCATGGTATTAATTTTGTCATCATATTGGTTGTGACTCGAGATAATCCAGAAACTAGAGTGTATAATTGGTTTGTTGGACTGATTATGTTCTTGATTACTAGATGTCAAAGATTGGCAAGTAAAACAGGATTCATGGAGAACAAGTGGTTGCTTTATCAGGCTGACCGAACCAAATGCTTATAACATTTTTAATCTGTGTAGCTGAGAAGTTTATTTCAGTTAAAGATAGATGATTTCAGTAACGAATTAGCGGTATGGTGGCTCAATGGTTGATGCGTCTGATCGAAGATGGAAAGATATGCGGTTCGAATCCCTATCACGGCTGGGATTTTCATATGCCCTTAACCCTACCTTCATCACTGGCACGGCTTGTTGTGTAATGTATTGTACGCCAGAAGGCTTCCAAGGTTCGGATTCCACATTGAACTGCAGATCCCCTACACCCGGCAGGACTACGGTAGGGGCGGATTGCGCAGCCTATAAAAAACTGTTTCAACAGGCCATTACGACCACACGAGTTTACTTTACTGGCAATTAATTTAATATATGTAAAACTGTTAAGTCCATATGATAAAAATGGTAACGAGTCTCTGGTTTCTTTTTGGATTCCTATAGCTGGTTTCTTCAGTTAACTGGTTTAATGTTTCAATGAGTATGGTGTCTGATCTGGACAGGAATTTTATAGAACTCTTAACCTGTCCTTTGCCTTTGGCAAAGTTTGGGTAATGTACACGAAATATGCTACAACGCTACCGCAGTTCGAATTCCACATTATCCTGCTGAACTGGTTTTTCTTGGTGGGATTACAGTGTTATGTGGTTACGACAGAGGTGGATATCGCAGCCAGTTTAAGCTGTCGAGTAGTCAGCCGAAGAAGGTAGGTGGTCTGCCGGTCAATGATGACTTTTTATTTATTTGTTATTCTTCAGTTTAAAAGATTTAATCTGTATATTGACAAAAGAGGTAACTCGTTTGTTTGTTCTAT
Organism: Vandiemenella viatica; assembly: GCA_031002005.1. Lineage (NCBI taxonomy): Eukaryota > Metazoa > Arthropoda > Insecta > Orthoptera > Morabidae > Vandiemenella > Vandiemenella viatica. The sequence goes on along the minus strand of JARYHS010013630.1, from coordinate 359,578,427 downwards.
ATTAGAAACCAAACGATTGAACGTACATACTTCAAGTTTTAAACAAATATCAAGTGTCTAAAGACAGTTTGTTCCATGTAAGTTGCATCTTATACTTTCATGCTAAAAATGAGACCAACAAATGAAACAGATTTACGTGTGTAAACAAACAGAAGACGAACGAAATCTAGGACTGTATTAGATTTGAATGTGAACGCAGAGAACAAATTAATCAAACACAAGAAGAACGAAAGCGAGCAAAGTATTTTGGGAACGAGATTTATCAGACAAACAGGTCTATACTTGTCTGTCTGATAAACTCCTTGCATGAGATAGTTCAGGGACACGGTGCGGATCCCCCGTGGAGCTGATGACAGCATTGATGCATGACACCCGCGGCGTTGTTGACTGATTGATAGAGGGGTACAAGGCGATAGTAACCTTTGTTAGACCAGCTTTTTGAAGCCAAAATCAAAGAACGCCGCCACTTTCAAAAGGTAATTATTGAATCCCTGCCCGTTCCTACTCACAAATCCTCCTATCTCCCCTTTAGTACCCTTCGAAGTCGCGAGCCGTCACTCTTTCTCTTATTATTTAATCTGTGCTAATATTTAAAATATGTACCATTGTTGATTATGGTCATTATTACCGTACTCTTATACTTACATTTTCTTGTCCACATTCACAAAGATATTTTATATTGTTGTGTAAAAGTATATTTCTGAGAATCCTTTAAGATTGAGTATATATCACAATTTGTCATTTATATATTCAAAAAAAAATAAAAATTCAAAATAAGAAAAGTCAATTGTGTTTTATTCTTGCAGTGGGTTCTTTCTACTTCAGTAAGCCGTTATATGAATACAATACCTATAGTAGAAAGATCTTTTCTTAATCCACTTTGTTCTTCTCTTTGACTTCAGAAATGCCCATAACCTGTGAAATTCAGTGTTGTGCAAACAGATCTAGAAGTCACAGAAACAGACAGAGCAGCAGAAATGTTTGTTTTATTTGCTACTTAATTCTGTCGTATAAGTCAGGTACAATTTGTTTTTGGATATGTATTTAGACTCGGTGTTTATAGCTGGGTAAAGCATCTTCTAGAGGACTGGAAAATCTGTTTCTTTCTACGATAGATAACGACTCACAGTCTAGTACAAGTATTCCTGCAATAACTTTTTTTTGCGTTGTTTACATCCCAAAGTAGTTTCCTTTTAAACGATTCTGATATAATCAATTGCATTTCTTCAAATATCGAAGATGAACTTGTCCTGGGGATGGCTAAAGGCAATATAGGCACGATAGTGGGTGAAGCTTTCCTCATTTTATGAATGTTTACTGGATGTTTCATTTTCAAATGGTTTGTCATGGCAGAAGTATCTCGTCGAAGACACAAAAAAATGTGTCATTGTGTATTCTTTAAGTCCACAAAGAGAAAATGTAAATGATTCAAATTTTGTGTCAAAACATGCCTCACGAAATTTAATTCAAAATCGAAAGCTTACTGTCATTATTTATATCAAAATATTCTCAAATAGGCGATCTTTTCTTAACTGGCGACATTTTTATTTTTGCCAACCTAAAATAACGTTCTGCCGGATATTCGGCTGCCGAATATCCGGCTATCCGGGTTATAGGATGGCCGGATAACCGGTATCTGGTATCTGGCCAAACAGCTATCCGTTTCATCTCTAGTAAATATCCTGTCTGACGTCGTCATGTGATTATCACGCATGTGCAGAACGTTGCGGCACATGCACACTGATCACGAAACGCTAACAAATTTCTCCCTACCGCGGCCAAACAAGTTTCACTTCAATAAATATTCTTTAATTTCGGAAAATATAACATTTCACTTGCGACCTTAATCATTTATTTATTAATATTGTTATCCCTGCTACTTTAAGGTTTGGAAATAGACAGAAGACGCTTGGAGCCAAACCAGTCAAGTAATGGGGAAGATCGATCAATCACACATGATATTGCTTTTGTGTGCTGGGGCATTGTCATGAAATAGGTATCGTAGCCCTTGTACCCAAAATTTGAGTTGAAATCGAAGAATCCTGCTTCAAATACGTTTCAAAAGTCCCAATTATACCATTTAATTTTCTGGCGTGAACTTCTTACGGATAATTCCTTTGCGAGAAAAGCAGCTGTGAACAGAGCCTTGATTTATATCTTCTACTTATGCTCTTTTTCCGCTACTGGAACATAACAGAAAAACATTCTTACGAATTATTGAACAAACAGTTTGAACGATTTTAAATACATTTTGGTGTCAATTATACTAAATTTTCACGCTTAATACGAGGTAACGAATGAACTATCTCAAACTTTTAGGGAAGATAGTTTACCTAATTTATTCATCCACGCATGGCGCTGGTATTATGTCAAAACAAAACTAGTCTCCTTATGTACTGTATATAAGAATAACTACTTTTCTGAGATGAAAGAGAAAGTTGGAAGTATCACGCCCGAGTATCCCCTCGATGAGGACGACAGTTGTAGATAAGAACGTTGAGTCGGAAGACTTATCATAACGTGTATCGAAAGTTCAACGATCCTACGTACTTAAAAATATTGAGGTGGAGTCCTTACGCAATTTAACAATATTGATAATGCTGTTATTTTTTCTAGGTAACGTTGCCGTACCTTCAGTAGAGATTACCTAGAGTAATCTAAAATAAGAGTCCTTTTTGATTATTAGTTCATTAATTTAACATCTTTACATGGCCGATGAGAGGATTAGATATACATATTACTAAACTTTGAAATTATTCCCTAGAGCTTATATTATTTCAAGATTTGAGATAAAGAGTAATAGGAATTAAATCTGAGTATCTCACATCTACTACATAATTTCGTAAGGTCACTCATTCACTCACCTCGATAACTATTGGCTGGAGAACGGTGTCACGTGTCAGCCTTCGCTCTCATATTAACAGCCAATGGAGATATCATTAGAAGCAATTCGAGGTTGTCTCCACAATTTAATAGCTAAGCAACCGCTACCAAATTGTTATAATACATTCATTGAGTTTGATTTTCGTAGAATTTCATAGTTAAAAAAAAAGGATCGATAAACTTTACTGCTAAAAAAACGTGGAACTATTTTCCAGTAAGATGTAGACTTTATGACCAAAAGATTATACACGTGTTAGTTATTAAATGAATGCTAAGCTTACCTTTTTATAAATTTAAATCATCGCGGATATGACTATATAAACGCGATGTGAAACTCATTAATTCACTTGGTTTTTGTCTTTAGCTACAGCATTTAGGATTTGAAAAATTAAAAAAAATATTTTCTTCTTCTTTTTATTTCAAGAAAAGATAGCACTTACTTTGTTTAACTAATTTAAAACACAACAGTCAAATTTTTTTTTATGAAATCAGAATTCAGCAACGATATTCTTGTCACAAGTTAACAACTAGCAGAGACATTAGAATGTGCGCTGTAAAAACCTAAGCAACTGCTATGAAACTAATTGCCATAATACAGTCATTAATTTTGATTTTCGTAGCAGTACATAAGTAACAAATACCGGTAGACTTCACTGTTAAAAAACGTGGGACAACTTTTGAGTAACATGTCGACTTGAAGAAACTTAAATTACTCATGGTCTCTGCTATAACAGCGAACGTGTTAGCAATTAAATGAGCATTAAGCTTGCCCTTTTATATACATTTAAACCATCTAGGGTATGACTATATATACGCGATGTTCATTTTTTAGATCCTTAGCTACAGCATTTAGTATTTACAACACGTAAATATAATATTTTCTTGTTTTGTTATTTCAAGAGAATACAGCATATACTTTATTTAACCAATTTAAAACATAACAAGCAGCTTTTCATTTATTTACCGAAATTTAACAACGATTTTCTAGCCACTGGAATAATTATACATAGCATATCATTCTTTTTTTTTTTTTTAAATTGAAAAACCTTATGGCTGAAAAACGTGGAACTACTTTTCAGTAATCTTTTGACTTCAAGAAACTTAAATTAACCGTGGTCTAGGTTATTTAAAATTGAATAGGGCCTACAGACTTCAGATATGTGACCTAAGCAAGTATTCTGGCAATTCATTTCTCCGGAGTTGCTTAACTATTAAATAACACTCATAAGTTGAGATTTGTGGTAAAATCTGTGGCCCGAGTTTACATCTACTATATAATTTCCTAAGTTCACTCATTATCTCACTTCGATAGCTATTGGCTGGAGAACGGTGACGTCGCGCGTCAGCTTTCGCTCGCAAAGGAACAGCGACCAAAGACATCATTACAAGAAATTCGAGTCATGTCTACAATTTAATAGCTAAGAAACTGATATGAAATTAATTGCAGAATACATTAATTAAGTTTGCTTTTCATAGTATTTTATTCATAAAACAATATGGAAAAACTTTGCCGCTTAAAAGAACGTGGAACTACGAGTACTTTTCAGTAACATGTCGATAATAAGAGTAACATAAAAACTTTAATTCCGTGTGGTATCTGCTGTAACCACGAATGCCAATTGTCATTCCGGCCTAGGCTAAATTTCAATTTATTTAAAACTTTCCCTTGAGAAATGTTTATACATTACGGTTTATTTGATTTTTATGTATTTTACTGACCACTTTCGTTAATTATTTTTGTTCATGTTCGCTGTACGTTAGTTATTAGTTTATTTAAAGTGGACATCGGACCAAATTTGTTACCGAATCGAGTATTCTGGCAATTCATTTCTTTTGAATTGCTCAACTATTTAATAATCTGGAATCTATATTAAGTTCTGAGGCCATTACAGGCACTATTACCAAATATTACGTTATGAATGTTTACCCAGCCTCAATTAAAAAACAACAACATGATGTTTTCGAAGCATACGGGAATTCTACAAATTTTGCAGATTGAACTTTTAGGGTCAAATACAAGTTTGTATTTCAGCAGGTTCGAGTCTACGACCTTTGAAACAATTATACCATTGCACGATCGTCCTTGTCCGGTTTTAATACGTCTATTAATATTTCTGAGTTCTTCAAGTCCAGAGAATTTATTCACCCTAAGGGTGAAACACAGCTAAAGTTCTTATTTGGTCAGATCAGGTCAACCTGTAATAACCTTTAACCCTAAAAACCTTAAATACTCTAGACCCGTGACGATACGCAAAAAACGGTCACGCACTTACGCTAGTTACGTAATAATTCCTAAATTGGCTATGTTCTACCAACTAAATTAACTTTTCCGTAGCCGTTCATCAACAAATTTAACTTCCGCCAGTCAGTGTTTTATACTGTTATCGGAATCACGTTTTGTTCTAATCGAATCACATTTTAAATGTTTAGGTTCTTGGCGTCGTCAAATTTACGTTTTCTTATATTACCTTCGGCAGTAAGTAAATAGTGTCTGTTTGATGCCAGAATAATGAAGAAATTAACATAGGAAAAACATAGTAATGTGAAAGATATTGCATAAAATACACTCCTGGAAATTGAAATAAGAACACATTGACGCCGGTGTGTAAGACCCACCATACTTGCTCCGGACACAACGAGAGGGCTGTACAAGCAATGTTCAAACGCACGGCACAGCGGACACACCAGGAACAGCAGTGTTGGCCGTCGAAGGGGGCTAGCTGCGCAGCGGTTGGGCACCGCCGCGGTCAGTGTCAGCCAGTTTGCCGTGGCATACGGAGCTCCATCTCAGTCTTTAACACTGGTAGCATGCCGCGACAGCGTGTACGTGAACCGTATGTGCAGTTGACGGACTTTGAGCGAGGGCGTATAGTGGCCATGCGGGAGGCCGGGTGGACGTACTGCCGAATTGCTCAACATGTGGGGCGCGAGGTCTCCACAGTACATCGATGTTGTCGCCAGTGGTCGGCGGAAGGCGCACGTGCCCGTCGACCTGGGTCCGGACAGCAGCGACGCACGGACGCACGCCAAGACCGTCGCATCCTACGCAGTGCCGTAGGGGACCGCACCGCCACTTCCCGGCAAATTAGGGACACTGTTGCTCCTGGGGTATCAGAGAGGACCATTCGCAACCGTCTCCATGAAGCTGGGCTACGGTACCGCGCACCGTTAGGTCGTCTTCCGCTCACGCCCCAACATCGTGCAGCCCGCCTCCAGTGGTGTCGCGACAGGCGTGTATGGAGGGACGAATGGAGACGTATCGTATTCAGTGATGAGAGTCGCTTCTGCCTTGGTGCCAATGATGGTCGTATGCGTGTTTGGCGCCGTGCAGGTGAGCGCCACAATCAGGACTGCATACGACCGAGGCACACAGGGCCAACACCCGGCATCATGGTGTGGGGAGCGATCTCCTACACTGGCCGTACACCTCTGGTGATCGTCGAGGGGACACTGAACAGTGCACGGTACATTCAAACCGTCATCGAACCCATCGTTCTACCATTCCTAGACCGGCAAGGGAACATGCTGTTCCAACAGGACAATACACGTCCACATGTATCCCGTGCCACCCAACGTGCTCTAGAAGGTGTAAGTCAACTACCCTGGCCAGCGAGATCTCCGGATCTGTCCCCCATTGAGCATGTTTGGGACTGGATGAAACGTCGTCTCACGCGGTCTGCACGTCCAGCACGAACGCTGGTCCAGCTGAGGCGCCAGGTGGAAATGGCTTGGCATGCCGTTCCACAGGACTACATCCAGCACCTCTACGATCGTCTCCATGGAGAATTGCAGCCTGCATTGCTGCGAAAGGAGGATATACACGGTACTAGTGCCGACATTGTGCATGCTCTGTTGCCTGTGTCTATGTGCCTATGATTCTGTCTGTGTGATCATGTGTTGTATCTGACCCCAGGAATGTGTATATAAAGTTTCCCATTCCTGGGACAATGAATTCACGGTGTTCTTATTTCAATTTCCAGGAGTGTATATGTGCTCTAGTAGTAGCAAGAGGTTTCCTGCCTGATATTAAACAGATATGTTGACTTGGAATATTATGTATCCCAGCTTGGCTACTAAGCAATGCGATGGCACTAATAATTAATTTGTAATCCAACTTCGTTACATATACAGTCAAGCAATTTACGTCGTGAAAATTATCATAAATTAGAAAACTAAACAAGAACACCATTAATCATTACCGATATCTGGCTAATCCTTTGGTTCCAGTAGTCGAAATGACTTATGTTCAAATCTCTTTTTTTTATTTGCTTAACGTCTCTCACACAGCGAGGTCTTTAGAGACGAGAAAGGATGAAGGGCAAGGAATGGGAAGGAATTTGGCCTTGGCCTTTTGAAGGAAGCATCCCGGCATTTGCCTGGAGTGATTTGGGAAACCATGGAAAACCCAAATCTGGATGCCCGGACGGGGATTCGAACCGCCGTCCTCCCGAATGCGAGGCCGGAACTTCAAATCTCTGTCTGGACGTGTACGAGTATATTTAGATTTTTCATGGTTTCTCGAAATCACTACAGGCGAATGCAGCGATAGTTCTTTCAAAAAGCCATTGCGAAATTCTTTTCCGTTCCACAACCAGTCCTCTTCGACTGTAATGACCTCAATTTCGAATATGTGTATAACCCGAAAGTAAATGCAAACTGGGTGAATATGCTGGGTGCTACATGTTGGAGCAGTGTGGAACTAGATGGCCCAATTGATTTCACAAACTGAGCCTTGTGGGTGATTGGCAATGCGCAGGCCTGGCATTCGGAAGGACGCAAGTTCAAATCCCCATCCAGTCATCCAGATTTCGGTTTTCTGAAAAAATTGCAGGAGAATTTTCAGATGGTTCCTTCAAAAGGACAAGGTCAAATTCCTTTCTTGTTCCCATTACCTTCCTGCCTCTAATAAGTTAGAAGTTGAAAAAGCCCCAAGTAACAAATATTATGTTTCGCAGATACATGAGATTGTTGCCAGTATGGTTCCCTTTCTCTTACCCTGCACTAGAATTCATGATTTCAAATATCTCAGTATGACTATTTTCCGGTAGTAGAAGTTCTGTAATCTTTACATATTGAAGCTGGTGATCCTTCTTTATGCCACAATTTAATTCACAGTGCTTGAAGAAGAGGCTATGTTTGAGATCGCAGTTGAATGCAAACACCCGACAACATTTAAATGAAGGTCTTCAGTGTGGTAGCCGTGGTGGGCTGGGTGTGGCGGCACTGACGCAGAAAATCAATTAGGCGCCGACGGAACTACTGTGTCCCTCGCCGGTGCTAACCACAGCAATTTCCTCGGCGACATTAAAAACGCGCTACCGATATAACATAGTGGGTGTACGATACGAGATGCCAAAATCACTGTTGGATCACTAATACAAACTCACTTAAGAACTAACCTGAGAAGCAACAAACTATATAAAAATACTATTTGGCAAACGCAGTTTACAACTGTAATAGTGGGGGCAGACGTTGCCAACAAGGGCGACAGGCACTTCTAAACAACTTTAGCCAGCGTCAGCGCCTTCGGCTTTGGCAGCAGAATATTCGCTCCGCGCACCACCGAATGACAAGTCGTCCAAGATACAGTAGAAAACCCTGTTAAACCTATATACAGAAGACAGAATTCTCAAAATAGTAAACAATGGGGAAACTAAGTCATCGAACAATAAACTGTTGGTATTCTTGAACCACGGAGCAATAAAGACTTATATACTAAAACTGAAAAAGTTTCAGATACTATGAGGAAAAGAAGAATTGCTTTTTAGGGACACCTAGTGCAAATAAATTCACAGTATGAATTCATAATATTCTATGAAAAGTACATATGTTTTATTTAAGTTAGTAAAACTTAAGCAAAACGTAGCGCTCTTCAAGAAATCAGAAAATACTAAATATATCGAAAATATAAAATCGTCCCGAAAGAACTTAAAAGAAACAATGTATACACCATTCTCAACCTTAACAGGTGCACTTTAGCAACAATCGAAAAATAAATTAAGAAGATAAAAAGAATCTATTAGATATATTTATGGTTTTAAACAAATATAAACGGAAGTGTAATTCATGGTCACAAAAACGAATAACTTGCGGATAGTTTAAAAATACTGACAGTAGATGAATGTTAAATCAAGGCTGTTCAGTCTGCCAGTAAAGGC